>JADLZN010000212.1:65000-362461 GCA_018155175.1 Sinocyclocheilus anophthalmus
AACCGGCCATCTGTCGACCTCAATCCACAAAGCTGCTAATTTACCAGGGCCAAAAGTGATCAGATGTTGTCATGAGTGTGAAAATGGACGCCACTCTGCTCATCTCTTCATCTGAGCCGGAACAATACATGCTAGCAAAAACTTTCAGCTACACTTCAGAGAGCCGCGATCGGATGCTTCGTCGGCGCCTCGTTTCCAGCTCCATCAGTCGGTGTTTTAAACTCCCAGGTAAACTGGGGTGTAATTATGAGTGGGAAATGATGGGAAAGAAGCGCTCACCTCTGCCGGACCGGCCGAGTCGAGTTGGCTCGGCTCTTCCCGCTGCTGCTCCATGCTGCTTTCTGTTTGGGACATGATGGGCTGGCTAATTCCGTTGTTTCGCTATGGACACGAGTAACTCCGTTTAACACAGGTCCGAAAAGCCGAAAAAGTATATAGGTTTGATTGGGAAGTTTCAAAATATTGCCCAAATAGAGCAAGCACACCACGCGTCGTTCACGGCCCCCGGCTTTTCTGTTGACGCTGTTCCCGCAAAACGGGCCCGGCCACAGACTATCGCGAGAGTTCAGACGCGCGTGACGTCATTCGTACGCTACTTTGACTTGCTTTACTTTTAGTCATTTAGCAGACGCTGTTATCCAAAGCGACTTACAAATAAGAAAAAGTAATCAAAACTAAACGCTAAAACTCTATAAATACTATATACATACACATTTAAGGAAATCAAAGAAATTAAATAAAAATGACATTAATGCATACAACAACATTTCAAAACTAACATTTAAATGAAAGCAAAAAAATAAAGCTACAAAAGGTATGAGTATATAATAATGAGTCTAATATAACACTAAGCTTCTTTTAAAAAAACTCTCAAAATCCACTTGCTTGTGAGACCTCAAAAGTGCAATATGTTTTAGTTCATTTAATACATTTCCTATAGTGTAATAATAGTCGTATAATTATATTGTTTAGAATATTTAGTTTGTCTTTATTTCTGTAGATGTTGTCTTTGCTGTTCATTTTGTTGCCAAATGAAAAAGATAAATCAATACGTGCCACATATCTTTTGAGGCCATTCATTTATACAAAAAAAAAAGTTTGTAAATCTATTTATTTGAAAACTATTTTTGGGTATGTCCATTGTTATTTAGGAATGTTCATTTTTTGTAAGAAGAAACGTCTTTTACTGTTGCCAAAATTATGTACTGAACCTAATTTAGTAAACAAAAAAAAACGTTTTAATTTTTTTTTTAAATTTAAAAGTTAAATCAAGCTGTATATCTAAACAGTTCTAATAACTATTAAAATGAATACAGTTTAAAGCTTTTTACGGTTACAAATTATTTTAGTAGTGTGCTGATAGAATATCTGTTTACATTGTAGCACTTTTTTTCTTAATGTGCATATTTTTTAAATGTGACAATATGCCCCAATAGCATTGTTGAGTTAAACTGTTCTTGTCTGAATGAATGTATGTGCTTGTTTCACAGCTATTACAACAATAAAAAATAAAATAAATACAAATTTCATATAGTGTAATAATCCACTTATAATTGTATTGTTTACAAAAAAATTTGTCTTTATTCGTGTAAATGTTTTTTCTGTTTTCTGTAAAGTTGTTGCCAAATAAAAAGAAATCATATGTGCCACATATTTTTGGAGACCTATATATTATATATAATAGAAAAGTTCCAAAAAATCTTGGGGATGTTTTTGGTAAAAACATATATTTTACTCATTCGCCAATTATGTTACTGAACTACTTTAGTAAACAAAACAAAAAACTTTTATTGTTTTTATTTAAAGGGTTCCTATTATGCTATTTTACAAAGTCTTGGTTTTGTTTTGGGGTTGTACTAGAACAGGCTCTCATACTAGTTTTGTTCGAAAAACACATATTTTCACATATTTTACATTATTACAAAACCTCTCTCACCAGTCTGGCATGAACGACTCGAATAGCTCCTGTATCAAATGAAAGCCCGCCTTCTGAAATATGAAATGTACTGTGATTGGTTAGCTGGACCAGTGTGCGCTGTGATTGGTCAGCTGGACCAGTGTGTGCTGTGATTGGCTAGCTGGGCCAGTGTGTGTTGTGATTGGTTAGCTGGGCCAGTGTTTGTTGTGATTGGTTAGCTGGGCCAGTGTGTGTGTGTGTTGTGATTGGCTAGCTGGGCCAGTGTGTGGTGTGATTGGCTAGCTGGGCCAGTGTGTGTGTTTGTGATTGGTTAGCTGGGTCAGTGTGTGTTGTGATTGCTTAGCTGGGCCCGTGTGTGCTGTGATTGGTTAGCTGCGCCAGTGTGTGCTGTGATCGGTTAGCTGGTCAGTGTTTGTTGTGATTGGTTAGCTGGGCCAGTTTGTGCTGTGATTGGTTAGCGTGGCCAGTGTGTGCTGTGATTGGTTAGCTGGGCCAGTGGGGGCTGTGATTGGTTAGCTGGGCCAGTGATCGGTTAGCTGGGCCAGTGTGTGTTGTGATTGGTTAGCTGGGCCAGTGTGTGTGTTGTGTTTGGTTAGCTGGGCCAGTGTGTGTTTTGATTGGTTAGCTGGGCCAGTGTGTGTGTTGTGTTTGGTTAGCTGGGCCAGTGTGTGTTTTGATTGGTTAGCTGGGCCAGTGTGTGTGTGTGTTGTGATTGGCTAGCTGGGCCAGTGTGTGTTGTGATTGGTTAGCTGGGCCGGTGTGTGTTGTGATTGGTTATCTGGGCCAGTGTGTGTGTTGTGATTGGTTAGTTGGGCCGGTGTGTGTTGTGATTGGTTATCTGGGCCAGTGTGTGTGTTGTGATTGGTTAGTTGGGCCGGTGTGTGTTGTGATTGGTTAGCAGGGCCGGTGTGCGCTGTGATTGATTAGCCTGGCCAGTTTGTGTTGTGATTGGTTAGCCGGGCCAGTGTGTGTGTTGGGATTGGTTAGCTGGGTCAGTGTGTGTGTGTTGCGATCGGTTAGCTGGGCCAGTGTGTGCTTTGATTGGTTAGCTGGGCCAGTGTGTGGGGTGATTGGTTAGCTGGGCCAGTGTGCACTGTGATTGGTTAGCAGTGTGTGCTGTGATTGGTTAGCTGGTCCAGCGTGTGCTGTGATTGGTTAGCTGGGCAGTGGTGTGGTTGTGATTGCGTTTAGCTGGTCGTGTGTCCCGTGATTGGTTAGCTGGGCCAGTGTGGCCAGTGATTTGTTAGCTTGGCCAGTGTGTGTTGTGATTGGTTAGCTGTGCCAGTGTGTGCTGTGATTGGTTAGCTGGGCCAGTGTGTGTGTTGTGATCGATTTGCTGGGCCAGTGTGTGTGTGTTGTGATTGGTTTGCTGGGTCAGTGTGTGCTGTGATTGGCTCCACTCTGCGCCTGGTCGGGAAATGTCACTCCCCTTACCATAGCCGCCTGCGAGCTTCGGTGTAAATATTGCATCAAAATCAAATAAATCTGAGCGAGATTTAAACCCGGATGATTGTAACCACTCTAAGTACGTCTGCCTTGGGAAAGCTAGCGTGTCTCCGACATAGTGATAACACTCGTTGCCTTCTCTAGTGCAGCTCAACCAGGTCTCGTCCCATTCGTCAATCTTTGTGATATCACAAATCCCGGAAAATATGCGTTGTAGTCCAAACGAGTCGTTCATTTTAGTTTTTGAAAATTGATTTCTGTTAAATTAAATATCTTCTTTTGAATTGGACTTTGAGCTTTGTTACTTTGCAGATCTTTTTTATGCTCAAACAGCAACATTACAGACTTAACTAAAGTTGAAAAAGTGAAAAAAAAACATAATAGGACCCATTTAAAGTGAATCAACTGCGATGTAACTTCATATAATAAATGAATACAGGTGTAGAAAGCTGTTTAATGGTTGCAAATTATTTTAGTAGTGTTCCTATAGAATACATTTATATTGTTTCACATTTGTTTCTTAATGTGCATTATTTTTTAAACACGTGACAACATGCCCTAATAGCATTGAGTTAAACAATAGGTAGCTGATTCCTTTCTGAATGCATGCATGTGTGGTCACTTGTTTCCCCTCTATTACAACAACAACAACAATATAATAATAATAATAATAATTATAATAATATATAAATAAAAAATAATACATAAAAATATGTTATTAGATCAAACAGAATTCACAAAATGTATCCAAGTTTTTCGTGTTCAAAACCATTCTAAAGACAACCAGCACTACTGACACAGATCTTTGTAGCAACTAAAATAAAGCTTGTGACAACTTTCCCTGATCTCACAGTTACCATGGTGCTGAATAATTACATTATTAATATACCATAGTATTCACATAGTCCTGTAAGTACTTTTGAAGAATGCTGTAATAATACCATTACGCTTTTTGTGTTTTTTGAACATTAAAGCATGTCAACATATTCTGTTACACCAAATACACAAAATAATGATCTTTAAAAAAGCATCATATGACACCTTTAATTAGTTTCCCAGTTTCCTCTTTCTGACACCACAATGGTATATTTACAAGTCAAATAACCCAGTGGAATGTGAAAAGGACTCTTTTCCTAAGGGGATTTATATCATAATTTGAAGAAAAAAAATGTTTTATGTTTAACAGGAACATTCCAAAATACACGAACAGAAAACTGGATCTTTTATAACACATAAATGATGGTCAGCAGCACAGTATAGACTCCTGTAGTGTTTTTACCGCACTCACGCCGTGTGCATGTCTTTAAGCTGGCTCGCTCGCGCGCGAGGAATCTCGTGCCGTCTCGCGCAGCAGAAACAAACGAGATTCTTTTAACACAGACACATGTTCCATTTTCAGGTAAATGTTGTCTTCTTCTTTTTTTTACCAAGTGCATGTGGAAATGGCTCTTTTCAAAGAGATTCAATCTGACAAGTGCGGTTTAGAAGATTTACATTTTGATGGAAAATTGCGGCTTTGTTTTTCGACTCTACAACATTGTTTGTGAGGCCTAACCATCAGTTTCCTCTGGTGTTGATATTGAACAAGATGTAAAAGCTTCATGAAATCTATAACAGCCAACTGTCCGTAGCGAATACCCGCTGTTTTGAGTTCAGTGTGGCCCAGATGTGTGTTATTAAACCTTTGGCCTTGTTAGCATGTTAGCAAGGCCGTGCTAGTACATCAACTAACCGGGGCGATGTAAACGCACTGGGCTCACTTTAATTTCCCAAGCTTTTTTATTTATTTCGTCACTCTGAGAATTATGTTTTCATGGCGAAAAGGTTTCTGTAAGATTTCGTTTTATCTGCAGTTTTCTGTAACATTAAATGATTCTGCACTTAGCAGTTTGCATACTCCGTATTGATAACATGTATAAACTGTTTCTAAGGAACAATGCATCTTTTTAAGTTGTTAAATGACCTAAATAATTAAGATGTCCTCTACCACTGATCATGTTAGTTTTTGGTGAGCACAAGGACCATATTTTACCTTTGCATGTGGCTACAGCATCATTTTCCTTAAGACCACAGTTTTCCACCTCCTTAAGTTAGATCCCATACTTTATGACATGTTGAAAATGTATATATTGAGTCTATATTGCTTCTGTGTTATTTTGCAGTCTTTTGACGATGACTGCACCCTGGAGGAGGAAGGGTTGGTAGAGGAAGATGAAATTGACCAGTTCAATGATGACACTTTCGGTGCGGGGGCAATCAGTAAGTTTTTTTTTTCCCCTTTCCCCGGCAATCCTGACACCTGGACTTATGAATTTACCCAACAAAGCCTACTGTATCACATTTGTGACCTAGGACCACAAAACCAGGCATACGAGTCTTTATTTTTTTATTAAAATTTAGATTTATACATCATCTGAATAAATAAGCTTTCCGTTAATGTATAGTTTGCTAGGATAGGCCAATATTTGGCTTAGATACAACTATTTGAAAATCTGGAATCTGAGGGTGCAAAAAAATCTAAATATTGAGAAAATCGTCTGCCATAGAATGGAAAACTGTATTTACCTTGGCCTAGTTGAATAATAAGACCTGCACAGCCGAATCATCGATGCAGTGTTGCCAGATATTGCTATTAAAGCAAGCAAAAACCGATAAATAAATAAAAATAAACCAAAATTATTTCAATTTTTTTGCTATTAAGATATTATTATTATTAACTTTCTAAAGTGTCAAAAAAGTGGAAAAGACTAGTCCAAAAAAACAGCTGGATCTCACTCACATCTCTCTCTCAAGCCTCGTTCACAAAATCTGTATCTTCGTCTGATACAGGCTCAAACATATATGATTGGATGCCTAATCTCTCCATCATTCACGCCGGACAGTAGAGATCTGTTTGCTGTGTGAGCTACTGAAATGAGCCGCGCTGTGAAACAGCCAATCAGAGCAGGGCTCAACATTATTATTCATGACCCTTCCAATAAGGTTTAAAATCAGTGGCGGCTTGTCGGGGGAGGCACAGCTTCCCCAAAATTGAGGTGAAAATGGGAGGAGGACGATTTAATGTTAATAAAATTAACAGTTCATTTCAGTTCATGTCTCAGAATGTGTATTTTTTGTTTGTAATTTCACAGATGTAATACCATAACTTGTTAATGAAGTTGGAAAGCGCCGCTTTTCTATCGCGAATGTGCCGAATCTGCTGATGTAATTACAAATGCTTGGTGATAGAGAAGGGTAGGGGGAGGCTGGGGGAGCGCGGGGCTCTCGTGCCTCCGTTGGTAAAAAATTTGCCTATCAGCATCGAGTGTTCACTTTCAGCGCTGAGGAGTGTTGAGAAAAGAAACCTTGCAAGGGAGGCTAGCCTCCCTTCTAATATCAACTAATCATCGTAGAGAGAGAGTTGAATGTTCTCCCGCTGCGCTGATAATTGTGAAAAAAGTGAGTGATGTGACGTGTGGCCAAGTATGGTGACTTATACTCGGAATTAGTGCTCTGCATTTTCCCATCCAAAGTGCGCACACACACAGCAGTGAAAACACACAAACCGTGAACACACACCCAGAGCAGTACAATCACAATGTACCAATGTACCAATGTCACAACAGGCAGCTCTCTTTTAACACAGCCTTTTAAGAAGGGATGGATGTTTGCTACAAGTGATAGGCCAGGACATTATATCTCTTGCTGTAGTGTGTCGTCGTCCTTTACGTTTTCTGACTAAAGCAGACCAAAAAGCCTTTTAAAGTGTTAAGCTCAATAATAAAATCGGCCAGTGATCTCCAACCACTACAATTAGTGGCCTTCCTCTATTTAAAACCCCGAGCCCGCCACGGGATAACATACCATTTTCATTCTATGGAACAAATCCTAAGGTTGTAAAAATGGACAGGTAAAACCGTTTCGGGAGAATTTTCATATACGCCTTACATAGGCCACATACTTTCTGACTTCTATTTAATATCAAGAGACAATTACAAATATTTTATCAGTGCTCTAATGGCATCTTTAAAGTTGTCCATATGAAGTTCTTAGCCATGCATATTACTAATCCAAAATTAACTTTTGATATATTTACGGTAGGAAATTTACAAAATATCTTCATGGAACATGATCTTTACTTAATATCCTAATGATTTTTGACATAAAATCGATCATTTTGACCCATACAATGTATTGTTGGCTATTGCTACAAATATACCCGTGTGACTTATGACTGGTTTTGTGCTCCAGGGTCACATTTAATACATGGATTTCTTATGCCTCTAAATGTCCAATGGTTAAAACTACTGAAAAAGCGGTTGTACATAATCTACTACATGCAATTGATAGTTTGTACTTTTTAGCAAGTAAAAGGCGCTTTAGTGCAATTGTAAAAATTGTAAAGATTTTTATGAAGTAAACATAATAATAATTGATGTTGTTATTGATATTTCACAATTTCAAGAACATTTATTGGACTAAGCAACTTACAAACTATGAAACTTTCGTGTTACTTTTTGGTATAAATATTAGCAAGTGCACCAAATTGCATATTTTGCTGTTTAGGCCTCTGAATAAAATGTAAGTGTAAGTTTTCCTCCTATTTCATATTCTCACTGAGTCATAGTTAGGGATGCACCGATAGGATTTTTTTTGGCCGATACAGATTTTAACTAGGGATGGGTCACGATTTTCGAATATTCGATTAGTTGATTTAATTATAGAATATTGAATAGGTTGTGCGATTATTGTCTTAAAAAATGTCCCCATGTTTTCCGTGCTGATGCGGTGGTGACGAGTTCATGTGGCGCTGCCAGTGCCGGTAACGCACCTAAAAGCTGTCAAAGACAACAGAAGAACAAATTGTCTCATCCGCACACTGTAGACTTGCGTGGCATAAAAAAAGACTTGCGCAGCATATAACGGTTGCAGTAACTTGGGACGATGTCAAATAATAGTTTTGTGCGGACCACAAACACTCCCGACTGGGTTAGAGGTGTTTCTGAATCCGTGTTCAGAAAGGCACGGAAAACAAATAACATGTTCTACAGAGCCACTAAAGGGACATGGTTAGCCGCTTGCTAGCGGTAGCCTGTTACATTACAGTACATAACATTTCACTTACCACGTAAACAGAGTAAGGAGAGATGACTGATAGGATGATGGCGAATGATTTGCAGATCCTGAGCACCACTGACAAACATCTAATCTTGTAAAATGTGTAGTAAGTACTGCCGAGTGCTGCTCCGTACGTGTGATCGCGAATCTCGAAAGGGAAAGTAAAAAAACAAGCGTGCATTCATAAGCGATTTCAATGCCCCACATTAATAACGGCTCCCTGATGCCTGCAGTTTATATTCAGTTTATAATTACTAGGGATGCACCAATACCACTTTTGCATATTATTGTAGTTTTGCACAGCTTGTCAGTGAACGACGGCACGCACATGATGGAGATTACTGCTGATTACAGAACGGGCTTTACTGACAAGATGCGCATTAAAAAAGATGCGCATGCGATTTATCGTGCAGCCCTTATCCTTAATCTATACTCACTCCATTCTGTTGTTCTGTGCAACATCCTAATAATTACCCAACGATATAATTGCGACAGACAGAAGATATTGAAGTATATTTTTCCTCCCATCTCGTATCTATTCTCTTTAGGGATTAAATATTTTTTGAAATGGAAATGTCCTGGCCTTATGAGCAGTTGATTTATGCTAATTGACTGACTGTCATGTTAATAAGTGCCGTCATTCGGTTAAGTTTATTATATTAATATGTTTCAGCACGTTGCAATCATTATATGGCTTGACAGACATTTAAGGTAGTCTAACTTCTGAATTAAACCGTTTATCATACAGATTGAAAGCGTGAATCCCGTCTCTCTCCCTTTCTCTCTGTTTATGGGTATTTGTGTGTGCTTGCTTGTGGGGGAGGGGTGCAATTTTCGAATAATAATTGAATACTACTCAGCAATTTTCTAATATTATTTTTGCTTTGAATGCCCAAACAACTTTTGGCCGATACCGATATTGGTCAATTGCATAAAGCAGAGCTTAAAGACGGTGGGGTGTGTGGGGAATATAAATTATTTGGATTGGTCCACGCTGAACAAAATTGGTATTTGAACGTTTATGTTCCTAGGCTATTGCTGTTCCGAAACCGGGTTGAGTAGAAAAAATACCGGTTAATAACGTTATTTTTTAACTTTTTCTATGCCTATAATAATAATAATAAAGTACTGCGTTTTCTTTAATCAAAAAGAAAAAAAAACACTAGGGTCTTGGATCTGGCCAATACAGCATGGTCTTTTCTAGATTTTGACTAAATGTATTAAACAAAAGAAAAAAACTGTCAACGCAATAAAAACATTAAATAATTTTTTTTTCAAGATATTTAAAAATGTTTCAGCATGGATAAAAAAAACACTACTCCTTTAAGCGTTTTGAGAGGAAAAAACAGCCTAAATTAGTAGGCTGTACGTCGCATTTTATTATTACATTCAGAAATAATGTAGGCTAAAATACCCTAAATAAAGCAAAATATTTACAAACATTACAAACATAATTAGGCTATTTTAGTTCCCTTCTCTCCACAACAAATCCTCTAAAGTTGTAATCCAAAACTAATTAATTTAAAAGCAAAACCTCTCATTCTGCACGAATCCAAATGTTTCCATATTCGTGAAGTATCTGGATGCTAACCTATTATTTATTTTGTAAACTATAGGCTTTGTTCTTCACTCGCATTTTCAACGTGAAACGTCATCCTTCACATAAAAGCACAGTGAGGCGGTGGTCATGCTGAACGGCACTGACTATTTAAATTGAGCAGTGTAACTTTTTACGTTTCTTTAACTGGATTTTATTTTGATAATAAACTGGCTGCGATGTCAAGTTAGCAAAAATACAGTGGGTACGGAAAGTATTCAGACCCCCTTAAATTTTTTACTCTGTTATATTGCAGCCATTTGCTAAAATCATTTAAGTTTAATTTTTTTCCTCATTAATGTACACACACAGCACCCCATATTGACAGAAAAAACCAGAATTGTTGACATTTTTGCAGATTTATTAAAAAAGAAAAAACTGAAATATCACATGGTCCTAAGTATTCAGACCTTTGCTCAGTATTTAGTAGAAGCACCCTTTTGATCTATACAGCCATGAGTCTTTTTGGGAAAGATGCAACAAGTTTTTCACACCTGGATTTGGGGTTCCTCTGCCATTCCTCCTTGCAGTTCCTCTCCAGTTCTGTCAGGTTGGATGTTAAACGTTGGTGGACAGCCATTCTTAGATCTCTCCAGAGATGCTCAATTGAGTTTAAGTCAGGACTCTGGCTGGGCCATTCAAGAACAGTCACAGTTGGAGTTGTTGTGAAGCCACTCCTTCGTTTTTTTTAGCTGTGTGCTTAGGGTCATTGTCTGGTTGGAAGGTAAACCTTCGGCCCAGTCTGAGGTCCTGAGCACTCTGGAGCAGGTTTTCGTCCAGGATATCCCTGTACTTGGCCGCATTCATCTTTCCCTTGATTGCAACCAGTCGTTGTCCCTGCAGCTGAAAAACACCCCCCAGCATGATGCTGCCACCCCAATGCTTCACTGTTGGGATATGGCCATGTGATGAAGCAGTGGCCTGGTTCCCCGCCTCCACACATACCGCTTATAATTAAGGCCAAAAAGCTCTATCTTGGCCTCATCAGACCAGAGAATCTTATTTCCCACCATCTTGGAGTCCTTCAGGTGTTTTTTTTTGCAAACTCCATGCGGGCTTTCATGTGTCTTTGGTCTTGGCCCTGAGGAGAGCGCTGGGTCCTGCTCGGTGTGGGGCCACTCTGCCATAAAGCCCCGACTGGTGGAGGGCTGCAGTGATGGTTGACTTTCTACAAATTTCTCCCATCTCCCGACTGCATCTCTGGAGGTCAGCCACAGTGATTTTTGGGTTCTTCTTTTCCTCTCTCACCAATGCTCTTCTCCCCCTATAGCTCAGTTTGGCTGGACGGCCAGGTCTAAGAAGGGTTCTGGTCGTCCCAACCGTCTTCCATTTAAGGAATGGAGGCCACTGAGCTCTTAGGAACCTTAAGTGCAGCAGGAAATTTTTTTTGTAACCTTGGGCAGATCTGTGGCTTGCCACAATTGTGTCTCTGAGCTCTTCAGGCAGTTCCTTTGACCTCATGATTCTCATTTGCTCTGACATGCACTGTGAGCTGTAAGGTCTTATATAGACAGGTGTGTGGCTTTCCTAATCAAGTCCAATCAGTATAATCAAACACAGCTGGACTCAAATGAAGGTGTAGAACCATCTCAAGGATGATCAGAAGAAATGGACAGCACATGAGTTAAATATATGAGTGTCACAGCAAAGGGTCTGAATACTTAGGACCATGTGATATTTCAGTTTTTCTTTTTTAATAAATCTGCAAAAATGTCAACGATTCTGTGTTTTTCTGTAAATATGGGTTGCTGTGTGTACATTAATGAGGGAAAAAATTAACTTAAATGATTTTAGCAAATGGCTGCAATATAACAGAGTGAAAAATTTAAGGGGGTCTGAATACGTTCTGTACCCACTGTATGTGCGTGTGAGTCACCGAGGCGATTCAAAGCATTAAAGCTTTTGCAAAACAAAGAAAACTGCTTTCCTCTGCTTTCTTGGTTTCCTTTCCGTGAACTTAAGAGCACGTTACAATGATCCAAACTTAGCACATTTTTTTTCTTTCGTTTTGTTAATCTGTTAATGATTTAAGTGACATATATTTTGTGTATAGGCCTATATTCCTTTTTATGTAGCCTATATAGCCTAAGTTTTTCTCCATTCACAGAAGCGCTGCAGGTGCGTGATGTGAACTTGTGTGAATCCGTGTTCTACACTATCCTGCCATTTTTGCTGGTTTTAAACACACAAAAAGCTGCATATTATCTGCCATCAATTTTCACTTAAATGTAAGCCTAATGCTTGGCGGTTTCGTGACATCTCCTCGGGTAAACTAACGCCAGGGCATTGCCATTGCGACTTACCTCTGATGAATTTGCAGCTGAGCGCGGGCATTTCACTCGTTGGATGTGTCAGCGTCACATTTGCATAGGCCGTACTATTGTCTGACACTATATTTTGTACAGATTTTATTTAGTTTTGACAAGTATTTAATTAATTTGCCCAGAGAAAAAGCATGCAACTCATTGTCTCCATGCAGTTAATTAATAAACCATCGGTATCGGCCCCTTTCATGCTATTTCCGTTATGCCGATGGCTTTAAAATAATCAAAAATCGGCCGATAAATATCGGCGGCTGATACATCGGTGCATCCCTAGTCATAGTAAATGAGCCATAAAAATAAAAGGTGCATATATTTTGTCCGAAGGTAATGTTAAATTTAAAAAATGTTTTCTGACTATTATTTCATGTCTCAGACATGGTACTGCATCTAAGTTACATTGGCGTATCAGATTGTAACATCAGCTCATATGTTTTCCTCTCTAGATGATGATTGGCAGGAGGAGCATGCCCGCCTCGCAGAGCTTGATGAGCAGGTACGAGACGGAGTGCATGGAGCGGGTGACGCCTCCTCCGTTGACCTCCCTCTCGCTGGCGGCAATGCCCACTCTTCGGCCCTCGCTCAACCCTCCTCTTCCTCCCGGCTTTACCCTGACGTAGATGTACGGGGTGGTGGTGACCTGGCGGAGTCGCTGACTCGGCTCATCTTGGGCTCGGATCCTGCTATTGCTGGAGTGGGCACCGCCAGGTCGGACCGATCTCACCTTCCTCCAATGCTGTCCGGCCAGGCTCCTCAGCCCTCGGCATTAGCTGAACAGTCTTCTCTGCTGCTGAGCTACCAACAACAGCAGCAGCTCATGCGCAGAGGGCCAGCTCCTCTTCCACAGGTTTGTGTGATTGTCTCTCCATCATATTGAGCCATTATTGATATGATTAGTTTGTAAATCTATTTGTGAACATGCAAATGCCATCATCAGGGTGTGGACTGCAGCAGCTAACTTTAACAAACAGGTATTTTAAGGGTGTGGCAATATGTTACATGTTTGCCACATGTAAAATAGGGCTGCACAATTAATTAGAATAAAGCAAAAATAGTCTAATTATTGAATTGCAAAGACTGTGATTTAATTAAATACATTCGCTATATATTTCAAAGTGAAGTAAAAGTTTTAGAAATTGTATCTTATGTTAATATAAAAAATCTTGTGTGATATAACTTGTGTTTGTTTGTTTGGTGGTTTTTGTTGTATTTGTTATACTTGTATTTTTTTTTTTTAATTGTTTTTGCCATGAAAATAGCCTTTGATGCTGACATAGCATTAAATATATACTATACTTCAAAGTGAAGTATGTGTGTACAGTATTGTGTTTTACATGAGTAGCTCGTGATAGTGTTTTCAACATCTCTGTTGAAATAATACAATTTCAAAATTGTTTTCTTAGATACTTTTTTTACATTAAAATTACTTGATGCATGTTTTATGCATGGGAAGTCGTGGCCTAATGGTTAGAGAGTCAGATTCGTAACCCAAAGGTTGCGGGTTCAGTCCTCATATCAGCAGATGTAGGTGGTGGGGATTGAATGTAGCAGGCGCATCTCCTAGAAACACAACACCTTCAATACCACGACTGAGGTGAGACCCTTGGGCACCGAACCCCCAACTGCTCCCCGGGCGCCGCAGCATAAATGGCTGCCCACTGCTTCAGGTGTGTGTTCACGGTGTGTGTGTGCACTTAGGATGGGATAAATGCAGAGCACTAATTCCGAGTATGGGTCACCATACTTGGCCACATGTCACGTCACTTATATTCAGTTTTAAGGAACCTACTTTTTTAACCTCTTTATTATAAAGGGCAATGAGAATTTGGGAATTGCAAGTTCGAATTGCATTTTCTTATTTTTATGTTTTTATGTTTAGTCTGCCCTATATGAAAGCATCTAGTGTGCACTAAAGTGGATAAAATAGTGTTTAAACATATGTAGGAGCCTTCAGGTAAATTTAGCAGCATGCTTGGCTTTATTTTATGATGCGTCAACAAAAACAATGTGGATTTGTCTCTGTAATATTTATCTTACAGCTCTAAATATTCAGAATAAACAACCGATATTTCCCTTTTTCTTTTCCCCCATAGATAAACTCTCACAGTATTTGGGAAAACAGTATGGGCTTCGGTCCTGTTAGTTCTGGACTAGTCACTCAAAAAGAGGTAAAAAAATTTGGGTATATAAAATAAGCTTTCTCAAGTTTGCTTGATTGTCTTTCTGTGCTGTTCTTCTAAACTTCTCGATTAACTGCTCAGGACAAAACGCTTATGTCCATTATCAAAGAGGTGGGGCTTCCTAATCGGCCCCCTGGACTCAGCAGAGAAGAAGGGCGAGATTTGTCTGAAAGGGTTCCACCTCCTCGCTCCTGCTCACCTGTGATTGGAAGTCCACCTGTAAGGGCTGTACCTATTGGAACACCTCCGAAACAGCCCATGAGTCAAGTCCACAATCAGCATGTAAGATGTCATCCTTTATGCATTAAAATATTTACATTTAGTCATTTAGCCGAAGCTTTTATCCAAAGTGACTTACAAATGAGGACAACAGAAACAATCAAAACCAGCAAAAAGAGCAATAATATGAAAGTGCTATGACAAGTCTCGGTTTGCCAGCCATTTTTTTAATGCATGATGTAAAAGTGTACTTAAAACGTAGTATTTTTTTCTAAATTAACCCCAGGAGTGTTGATATGTTTGCATTTAATATTTCTGGGTGATGCAATGATTTACATTGAGTTAAAATGGTTCATTGACTGTATGTTTCTTTTTTTCTTCAGAATAATCACCCTTTAGCCGTTCACGTGAGAGCCACTATGCCACTGCGCTACCCACCTCCCTTCCCTGAGCGTCTGTCCCCCAACAACCTCCTCAGCATCGCTGTGAGTCCCAGATCAGTTCAGAATCAGTCAACTCCAACAGCCTGACAGTGGTGCTATGATACAGTGAAAAAAGTGAACAATTTTCCACACTTCGATGCCTGTTTGCTCATGCTCGAGGAGGCTCTGTTTAGAGGACATCTAATGTCTAAATGGCTTTTGGGAGGAAAACAATCTGGTATATCTATTTTGAAAGTTTTTGAACAGTATTGAAATGACAAATTATGATAAACCCTTTTTTTTTTTTTTTTTGGTTTCTCAAAACTCACCGTTGTCTCATCCTCCATTCCCTGCTGGTGTTGGTCCTGTTCTGTCTCAGATACAGAGAGCCCAACTGCTCAACTCTCAGGTGAGTTAATGATACATTAGTATTAGTATTAGTATACACCGTCTAATAAGAGTGGTTCTAGAGCTTCCATCATGTCCTAACCATAGAAACATGACAAGCTTTTTTCTATCGTGTGCTACGCTCTTCAGGTTGGCCAGTTCCCACGTGGTCCAGCTCCCCCATTATTACAGGGAGGTGTCGGGGGTTTTAGGCCATTCTTTGGGCAGTCTGGTCCTAGAATGGGTCCCCATGGGCCACCTCTTGGCCACGCACCCATCCGACACAACACCACCCACCTCCACCCGCAGCACCGCAGGATGCTCAACCAGAGGATGCAGAACAGAGGCTTGGGGTGGGTACCATCTGTCCTCTGAATGCCCGCCTCTGAATGACGCCTCACTTTGAAATGCCTCATGTAAATGTTTCTCATACACTCAGTGATCACGTCGGAGGGAGAGGTGTTGGAGACAGGAGAATCAGAGATCCTTACAGCAATCTGATGACACAAAGAGAGAAGGAATGGGTAGCGAGGATCCAAATGATGCAACTTCAAAGCACCGATCCGTATTTGGATGACTACTATTACCAGGTAATCACTCTTTACCCATACTTACCCCAAGACTGACACATTTCAAATGAAAACTTTATTCTTCAAAGTTTGTTAAACTATTTTAGACTTTTAGACCAGGCTTGAGACATCAGAGTTCGTCTACCATCTAGTTATTTTCTAATACTGCTGTAGCTTGGATTTAAAAAAAAAAAAAAATTTGAATTTGAGCAACATCATTGTAAAAATATTGTGTTGATAATGTTATTGCTGGTTAATGGTGGCCTTTAATTCTTGTTTTTCAGAATTACTATGAAAAAATGGAGAAGCGTCAAGAGCGGGACAGAGACAACAGGAAGGAGCACACCACCAAACTCATCACTCCTCAGGTGGCTAAACTGGAGCACACCTATCGGCCAGGTAAAAAACAACACATGGCAAAATGGCATTAAAAAATGCCTGTCTTAGCATTCTTATGACTGCAAGCAAATCAAAAATTAATATTTTGTTGTTGTTGATTTAATTGTGCATTTCTGTCAGGTCGGTTATTTCTATCCGTTCAAATGGTCTAATACTTTGTGATTGTGTTTGTTTCATAGTGCAGTTTGCCGGCTCGTTAGGAAAACTCACTGTCTCCAGTGTGAACAATCCAAGGAAAATGATTGATGCCGTGGTGACCACTCGCAGTGATGATGAGGTCAGCACTCTATTCCCTCACCCTTTTACATAGACTATTTTTATAAAACCGCTTATGAGGCTGTTTTTGGGTGCTTTTGAGTGGACCCATGCAAAAATGAACTCAACAGATTCTTTCTGGTCCTAGTAATGCATTTTTCTTCATGAATAAAGAGTTTATTCAAAAGGTGCATGTTATTATGGTACCGTTTCTTTGTACCAGTGTTCTTTATTTTGTCATTTTACAGGAAAAAAGAGAAAAGCAAGTGTGGAACAAAAGACGGCAAATCCTTTATACTGTGGAGAAGGTAAGAATGGAGAGAAGTGAAGCTTTTGTAGCCACTGTATTTTTATTCTGATTCAGGTGATTAATTAAAAAGAATAAAAAAAAATATTATATATATATATCTCATTATAATCCTAATTTTGGTCTCAAGACTAAGAATTTTTCTGATAGCTCAGAGTCATTTCAGTTGTTCAGATTTTTATTTTCCCTGCCAAATTTTTTTTCTGGCCACAAATAAATAAACAAATAGTTATTGTTTTCAGAAGTGTATGTTGCCCCCTGTAATTAAATAGTATTCCACGAAATATCTAACAAGTATAATATGATAATAATACAATATAACCTGTATATTTTGTAATGCAGATGTACAGTCTACTATTAGAAGTGCAAGACTTTGAGAAGAAGTTCTTGCAGACCCCTGAGCACCAAAGAGATGCCCTGCTAGAACAGCATAAAACCCACACGGTGCAGCTCTACAACTCCCTCCGAGAAAAAGAGTGGGACAACCGGTGAGTGCGACAGGAAGAGCCACATGAGGACAGGCACATGAACTAGCCTAGTTGAGAAATAGTTTTATGATCATGTTTTTACATTTAGGTTAAGTCATTGTCTGCAGACGTTTTTATCCAAAGCGACTTACAAATGAAGCAGTCAAAATCAACAAAAGAGCAATAATAATGTAAGTGCTTTGACAAGTTTCCGTTAGACTAAATATTTTTTTAATATAATAAAAAGAAAACAAGTAGATAGAATGGAAAAAGAGTAGTGAATGCTAGTGTTAGAGGGTCATTTTTATAATAAATAAAAAGAAAACAAGTATATAGAATATAAATAGTATAGAGAGTGCAAGTGTTAGAGGGTCAAGTGTTTTTTTTTTTTTATAAAAAAGAAAACAAATAGATAAAATAGAGTTAGAGGGTCAAATAAAGGTGGAAGAGATGTGTTTTTAGTCGTTTCTTGAAGATGGCTAAGGACTCAGCTGCTCGGATTGAGTTGGGCAGGTCATTCCACCAGGAGGGAACAGTTAATGAAAAAGTCTGTGAAAGTGATTTTGTGCCTCTTTGGATGGCACAATAAAGCAACGTTCACTTGCAGAACGCAAGCTTCTAGAGGGAACATAACTCTGAAGTAATGAATTTAGGTAAAGGGGTGCAGAGTCAGTGGTGGTTTTGTATGCAAACATTAATGCCTTGAATTTTACGTGAGCAGCTATTGGTAACCAGTGCAAGTTCATGAACAGAGCTGTAACATGCGTTCTTTTCGGCTCATTAAAGATTAATCTTGCATTCTGTCTTAATTGTAGAGGTTAGAATGAACTGGCTGGAAGACCTGTCAATAGTCCAGCCTGGACAAAACAAGAACTTGAACAAGTAGTGGTGTAGCATGTGTAGTTGTGTAGTCTTTTCTAATGTTGTATAAAGCAAATCTGCAGGACCAGGCAGTTTTAGCAATGTGGTCTGAGAAATTCATCTGATTTTGAAGGAGTTATGGTTGATGCACCTAGCTGGATGGTGAAATTGTGATGAAATGATGGGTTTGTTGAAACCACAAGCAGTTCTGTCTTGGCAAGGTTGAGCTGAAAGTAATGGTGTCTGATGAAAGTAATGGTGCCACACCCTTGCTGAAAGTAATCAGCAAGAAATGTCTGTTAGACAAGCTGAGATGCGAGCAGCTATCGTTGGATCATCAGGATGGAATGAGAGGTAGAGTTGAGTGTCATCAGCATAGCAGTGATATGAAAAGCCATGTTTCTGAATGACAGAACCTAGTGATGCCATGTAGACAGAGAAGTAGGGCTGCAACTGACAATTATTTTGATAATCGATTAGTTGACTGATTATTTTTTCGATTAATCGTATTTTTAAAAAACCGGGGGGGGAAAGCCCTTTTTTCTATTTTTATAAAACACACTTGCACAGCCCTATTGTCATTATCACAAACTGAAAGAACTAAATAGTATTTCACATAATAACAAAAATGGCCTCCTATGCCTTTCATAACAGCTTGCATTCTTGCTGGCATTATGTACTTTGACTAATTGAGTATCTTAAAAAAAAACACTAAAGCACTTGACTATTTTTTTTTCTGCCTTTCTTTCATAGATAACATCAATAATTATATTATATCATTAGAAACACTACTGTTACTAAAGAGCTTACTCATATTGGAGGACTAACCATTACAGAAAGCTAAAAATGATTTTGTTAATCACTAATACTATTAGTTTAGAGCAGCAGTTGCACAAACCTTACATAATTTGTTAGAAACCTTACAAACATTTGCTTGAATGTAAGCACTGTATAGTGAATATAGCTTAAATCTATCAATTTAAAATTTAAATAATAACAAAGATATTAAAAATGAATAAAAACACAAACTCCATGTTTAACCAGCAGGTAAGAGTAATGTTCTGCAGGAACACACGTTTACTTTGATCACAGTCACGTCTTACTGTCATTTCTTTATCCTGTAAAAGGCGACTATGAAGCATCTGATATTTATATTCAGAAAATTGCATGCTGTTATCCCTTTACAGTTCCTACTCTCATAACTATTTCACTATTTTTAGATGCATTTTGTGCATAGAAAGTGCTGTAATTTGATGTGACCGGCTGAAGTTGGACGTGCACTGTGGGCAGACCCAACTAATCGAAAATGAGAATCATTGTGATTATTTTCATTATCACTAATAATCGGTTTTAATCGATTAGTTGTTGCAGCCCTAAAAAGAGAAGTGGTCCAAGTACTGAGCCCTGAGGCACCCCAGTAGCTAGATGTTGCGTCTTGGACACCTCACCCCTCCAAGATACCTTAAAAGACCTATCTGATTAAACCTATCTTGTTTATTTTTTTAAATAAACAAGCATGTTATAACAGCATAGTTTTGTGCTGGAGTCAAGAACTGTGTGAAATCACTAATATTGGTATCAACTACTAGAAGGTTTGTGACTGTAACAGACCTACTTCCCACCCTTCTGCAGAGTGAGCGATGAGCAGTGCTTGATGATCATGTCTGTGCGTAAGGGGAAACGCCTCATCTCCAGACTCCTCCCCTTCCTGCCACAGCCCCATGCTGCTGCTGTTGTCATGGGAATAGCCAGGAACCTTCCAGCTCTGGCCAAGAAAGACAAACAAGACCAGGTACAGTCACAGACGAGTGGGTATTTGTATGCTTTCTGTGAAGAGAATGAGATGTGGCAAGTTCTATAGGTTATGATTAGCACTAAGAAAAAGGAAGTTTTTTTCATTTGCATGTTCTCTCTCATAGGTACTGTGTTGGTTGGTAGAGCCAGTGACGGCAGTAATCCAGTCCATATCGAGTACCTCCCTCACTGATCTCCTCCAGGAGCTGCAGGGCAGTGAAGGACAGCTTCCCCTTGTGCTGCAAAATAAGGTATCACTGTCAAATTTTATTTTATTTTTTTAAAATGGGAAACGTGCACAGTCTCTTCTGGCTTTTTCTCTAACTAAACCAAAGATATTTCAGTAATGTATGTGTTGTGTTTGTCAGTTTGGCGTGACGTTGCTCTATCTGATTCTAAGTGAAGGAGAGAGGATGCAGAGCTCCGATCCCAACTGTCAGCTCATGGATGATAACCGCTGGTGAGCATCTGTCTGTGTATTATTATTTTCCCTACAGGCATGCTTGGTATTACACAGGTATTCATGTGTGAAAGTGGCTAGTGTTGCAGTATTTCATCATGATTCGTAGGGCTGGGTTTTGACACAAATTTCACGATTCGATTCTCATTCACAAGCTTGCGATTCGATTTAATTCAATTCAATATCGATTATTTTGGATATATTTTAGGTACACATGCCACATTTTCTCAAGGAAAAAAATTCTCATAATGCATAATGCATTATTAAAAAGACCTTATAATATGTTATATCATCTTAAAAATGATCATAACAACAATTATAATACATTATAATGCTTACGCATTTGTGGTTATAACTTTTAAGATTATGATTATTTATAACACACAATGAACACCATATTAAATCTACTTTTACATTTATAATGAACTATATATCTTGACATTGTTTATTTAAGACCTGCACAGTATCTTACTACATCTTGTAAGTGGTTAGTTGTGGAGTTTTTAGTTGTGTTCCTTGCGTTCTAATATTAATTTTGATGTGAGCTAGTTAATCATTTCAACTGGGGGAAAAAATGCAACGTTTAGATGTTAGGTTACATTTTATTTTGATGGTCCCCTTAGTCTATTGACTATAATCAACTTTGCAACTACATATCAGCTAACTCTCAATAGAGTATTAGTAGGCTTAGGTTAAGGTTAGGGTTGGTAGAATGTTGACGTATTTGCAAAGTTACTTATAGTCAGTTTGTCTGTTGGGTAACCATCGAAATAGTGTTTGCATATATTTAGCAGACATACTACTAATATTCCAATGACTGCTAGTTGACATTTAGTTGCAAAGTTACTTATCAACAGTTGTCTAAAGGGTACCGTCAAAATAATCAAACTGATATTACAGTAAAAATAGTTCAAAACAAATGTCATATTACAAGGCTGTTTGAGAAAAAAAGTATCATCATTATTACAGGGATTATAGTTCCGTCGTTCATAAAGACAGCCACTTGCTTCATTCCTGAATGATTCAGCCGTTCGAACGAATCAATTGAATGAATTGAGTGATAAAATCAGTGACTTGCCTAGCATGCCAGTGACTAGCTATAATTTCAGTTATTTAAATCATATTTCTGTATTCAAAATGTTATATTTAAAACATTATTCTCCACATGAATTTATGAATTTAATTGCACTCATGCCACCTCTGAGCCTCATTAAATGTCTGAAAATGTTTTGTACCTACAAGCCACTTTTGTGTTCTTCTGAGCCACCTCTGTAGTACCATGAATTTATTATACCTAATTTCATGTGATTGTTAACTTATTTTATTATTACATATTGTTTTAATAAATGTTAAAAGATTTTGAAACATAAATGTTTGAATTTGACAATGAAAATATGCCATTACAAAGGAAAATAAGAAAATACTCCTGTAAGTCACTTTAAGGAGTCAAATGTTACCTCATATTAGGACGTTTAATTTTTGATTATTGATCAGAAGGTGCTCCTACTTTTTTAAATTAGGAGGACAAGCGCTCCTAATTACAAGAAGAAAAAAAACTGCTCTTAAACTGGGTGTGTGACAGGTTTGGTCGACGAAAAATTCAGTCAAAAGATTTTCTTTGTTTTTTTGCTTTAACCCCATGCAATATAATAAGTACAATAAGGTAAATAAGTTACCAATCATATGAAATTTGTATTAATAATTATTTGTACTACAGAGGTGGCACACAAAAGTGGCTTGTAGGTAAATTTTCAGACGTTTAATGAGGCTCAGAGGTAGCATGAGTTTTAAATATACAATTTTTAATACAGAAATATGATTTAAATTACTGAAATTATACCTAAAAATTAAACTAAATCCGCCAGCAGGTGGCGGCAAGTCACTGTTTTTGTCACTGAATCATTCATTCAATTAGTTCAAATGGTTGAATCATTCAGGAATGAAGCAAGCGAGTGTCTTTATGAACTGACGGAAATCCGTCGTAGCGACGGAACTTTAATCCCTATTATTATTATTACTGTACTTATAAGTGGTCTTTGATTGCTTTAAGTAAAGTAGCATAAGAAAGATGGCAAGATATGAGACTTATAATACATTATAACTATGAAAAATATAATTCATTGTTACTTAAGTGGATGCAACATGTTCACTGTGTGTTATAAATCATCGTACTCTTAAAAGCTATAACCACAAATAAGTAAATATAATAATACATTAAAACTGTTCTTATGAATATTCATAAGATAATATATTATAAAGGTTTTTTGTTTTTTTATAATGCATTATGCATTCATTATAATGCCTTAAGAACACCCTTATAATGTATTATAAATATGGGCTTCATAGAAAGTGTTACCCTTTAGGACAGGATGCCTATACCTATCGAAACATCCCTGTACCTTTATACAGAAAGTTTAAGAAGCTACTTAATATTGCCTTTTAGTCTAGATATATTCTATTATATGGCAAGCTAAGGGGAACTCTAGTTAGACAAATTTACATTTCTCTTTCCGGGTCTACATGTTCTTCAGGTTCCAACTGTATTATGAGCATAACATATACAGTATCTGACTAATGAGTTTTTGGTCACCGAATATGTTTTTTCTGAGGTAAATGTTACGTGACATTGTTTACAAGACATTATATTGACGTCTTTGCACGGCTGAAACACTGATTGAGCGATTACATGAGACTAAATCACTCGCATATGTGACTAAATCTTACTCTGGGCGACTAAATAATGTCTAACATTAGCCATTGGCTAATAAATTCTTAGATTTTACACGCCAGTATGTGTGTGAGAGGCGTTCAACACAGATTTTCACTCGATAAACACGCTGACTGAGCTCTTGAGAGTGTCGCTCTCCGTCAAGTGATCAGTACTATTTGGATGCGCTCAATGGATCATGTCATGTACTCAATGGATGCGCAGTATGTAGCACGCAGCGCACCTGTATTTGACGTACCGTAAACTAGTGTGAAGGCGCACGACTCGCCGTCGCTTTACTGATAGCGCTGTGTTTCTCACACATGCAAAGAGAGAGAGCGAGAGTCTTGCATACCACGCTGAACCGACGCGCTACATGTAAACCATATTCTTTGTATTTTCCTGTCAAAATAACAGAGTTAATTTAGAATTATTCAGCTTTTAAGAACAAGCAGAAGATATGCCGGTTTCTCGGCAGTGGGCGGAGCTAATGCGCGAACAGCTCTTGTTGGTTGGCGCTCATCTATTACCGTCCCGGTTTTGATTTCAGCAAATCAGTTCGAGCGAACGCTGACAACGTGATTAATATTCATGAACCCAGCAGATAATAATAGTTGTAGTAGTATCTTTTAATAATAATTACTATTACCTATGACCAACAATATCTTAAACACCACCACCAGTCCTAAGTTCAGTTAAAATGACAAATATGTATTCATTCATGGTTACCAAGTTTTAGTTCTAATCACTAGTTCTATCACTAGTTCTAGTGCTTAATTATCATAATATCATAATATAATGCTTGATTGGCTGAAGTTAAGAGTGCACGTTCAGTTATTTTAGAAGCTGTTACATTTTACAAAGAGAAGCTGATTGGGTGGATGTGTGTGTGTGTGTGTGTGTGTTTTCCTACTTAATCATATTTGGGGACAAATTTGTACCCAAAGTTGGCACACCTGACAAAATCGGCAAAAACTCATTTGTGGATGTCCGCATTTGTAAAATGTTTAACATTTTTTTTTTTTTTACTTTTGAAATTGTAAAATGCAGAAAGTTTTCTGTGAGGGGTAGGGGTGGGTTTAGGTTAAAAAGTGTATAACTATCTGTATAAAAAAACAATTGAAGTCTATGTAATGTCCCCATTTAGATAGCTAAGTAAAAGCACGCGTGTGTGTGTGAACTAGTATATCAGTCTGGCGAGTAAACACAAAAAAATTACTAGCCAATGGCTATTATATTGCTACGTGTGCGTAGAGGGTTGCGATTGTAAGTTGTCCTCTTTCTTTAACCTGCTTCAGTGTTCATAGTCATGTTTATTTTGGGCCTGCAACTGGTATTAATGTGGAAGAGATGATCAGATCACATCTGTTGAACTGAGGCGCTACAGCGATCTGTCACTCCACATTAAACAGCGCCAAAACAGTATTTGTCATTTGAATACTGAAATACAATGGACAGAATTTGAAATCTGGGACTTTGTTTCATATTAAAAGTACCAAAGCACAATGCTTATTATGATTTATTGGATGGGAAGTACCCTTCAATGTTCCGTCCATTAACTGAAAACAGGCTAGAATAATCGATTCTTGGGATTTAAGAATCGATATCGTTCCGTAAAAATGAGAATCAATTAGAATCGAGATATCTTTTTTTCTTTTTTCCCCATCCCTAATGATCTGATTTGTCCGGTTCTTCATACCAATTTTTTTCATTCTGTTTCCAGGACTGAGTTGGTGTTCTCTGTGACGCGGGAGCTTTTGAAGGTCCCGTCCTCTGCGCTTTCATCCCCGCTGTTTACTCCTCCAAACCTAGTCTCACTGTTCTCTCGATATGTGGACCGGCAGAGACTCGAGCTCTTGCAGGAGAAGCTACAGTGAGTTTGTCCTCTAAAATTCAAGATTTAAAATGGATATAAGACAGTAGAACTGATCCATATTTATAAACTATTCAGTATTTGAGATATACAGTAGTCAGCATTTGAAGTGGATCAAAACCTTTCATCAGAGTTGTCCTAAAACCTAAAAACAAAATGCTTTCTTGTCTTAGGACAACTTTGATTAACTTTTTTTTGATCCACTTCAAATGTTGCCTGCTATATTTACCTGTGTATAGTTGTGATTCCGGTTATTGTCATTTTTAATATACTGAGATCAATGGAAATCACAAATAAGTACTATAAATAATAAAATAAAAAGTACAAAAAAAACAGCATTTTTATGTATGATATAATTTTTGTTATTTTTTACATATTAGCATTTTAAATATACACAAAATATATATAACATTGTACTTCTACACACAAAATGTCATGCAAAAATTGCACTTCTATTTTAGAGCAAGTAACATTTATGTGCATATCAAATATTAGTTATTCATTTGTATATTTTATATATGCATGCATGCTTGATCAAAGTAAGCATTTTTGCAACTATGTAATCACAAATATATCATGAGAATTCAATATCGACCAGTCCTGGAATGTTTGGACATAATGTTTGGTTTTTGTGTTTAGTGTAAAGTAGATGTGGTCAAATAAAGGAAATAATTATTAGGTTATTTAGGCCTTTTATTGAGATTGACTTGTCTTAATTTTCTTTTCAGGATCACAGCCCTGTCCAGGTAGAAGTGACTTCAAATGTGGCAGTTGTTGAGAGGCTGACTGTTAATGTATTTGTGAATGAGCAGTTTTATGTGTGATATGTATTGGAGGGTGAGGCCAGGTTACTTTTCCTTTCTCGTTATAAGAATCACAATAGATAAGAATAATGTTTAAATGGTTATAAACTGTTGTCCATAGGTTTGTCAATAAAGGCGATCAGGTATATGTATTTTAGCTTCCATTAGGGTCAGCTCTGAGCAGAAGAGCCAGGAAAGGGACCGCAGCGTGTTTCCCTGTGAAATGGCTCGATCATGACAACATCCGACCTTATTTATAGACACATAGATTTGAGGAGAATTTTGCTGTACATTAATATCTTAATTTTCTTATACACTGCAGCTTGTTGTATGTTTGCAAAAGAGTGGCTGTGCAAGTGTGTCTGTGAGTTTAAATGAAGGTTTAAACAAAGGTATTCTTCATTTTTAAATATCTTGACATGATGCCTATGATACACATGAAATTAAAACTTTCTATTATACAAGGATTGGTGTATTGGTGTTTTGATCTTAGCTGGGTTTCTTACACACCTGGAAAACCTGGACTTTTCTAATATAAGTGAACTTCCTTTCAAATTCTCATTACTATATTGCATTATATGTATTTTACATACTAATTTTCCTTAATTAACATTGTTCTAAATTTTTTTTTTCTGTCAAGTTTTTTTTTTAAACACCTATACAACAAATTTTTCCATGATGTGTAAGGGTGGCAATACTTACCCTAGAAAACTTATCCTCATCCAACTTTATCTCCAAGAAGTAACAAATATTAAAAATGTACACAGTCACATTAATATATCTATTTTCACATATAGTGATACTTACTTTGTACTTACTTTTAGTTTTTTGACCTGGAGGGCTTAATTTCTTTGTGCAGAGCAGACTTTGTAACTTTGAGAGAACCGCTGTATCATCTCATACACCCTGACAAGCGGCTGATTCCCTTCAAGGTCATAACTGTTGTTAACAGAGGAAATTTCTGTCTCTTTTGCTAAGACCCATCTAAAATTCAATATTGCTGCTCATTTCTTATGTCTCCTCTTGCTCTTGACAATTTTATCTGCTTGGTTTGAAGAAACAGTTTGGCCCATCACAATAAATAGATTAACAAAATACTATACACCTGCAGGTATTATTGTGGGGAAAAAATGCCATTTACCTTTTCTCTTCATAGTGTGCTGAAGCAAACTGATTTGTAATGAGAGCTCATAAGGATCATTCAGGTCTTATCAGCTGACTTTCCTGATGCACACATTCTTACAGAGCATTACATTGAGTTATTTATTGTGGGGATTTTGCGTCTTCTTCAGGAGAGAGCAGTTCTAAGCGCCATCGAATTGATGCATTTCTTTGGTAAAATACAGGTTTGTGTACATTTTATTTTATCTATAAAATCGTTACTGTGCTGTATATCGTTCAATTTTATGCAAAGCATCATACAGGCGCGCGGTGCGAGTCCCCTAAACGAGCGTTGTGTCGGTCTTTTGATGGAAAAGCCTGATGCTTTGCGTAAAATAAACGATTTTATTCATAAAGATACAGAATATAAATACTTTTGATGTTAAAATATGTCCTCAGAGCTGTTTACTGTTTGTTTATGGGCAGGTTATGGAGGCAGTCGCAGCATATTTCGGCTAAGAGTGAAATGCAGGTCACAAACCCTTAGTTAAAATTTGACAAATTCTCTTTATAACAACTAGCCCTGGTTCTAAATTTCTAAGCTTTATAAACGGAGAGCTAACTAATGATAGTATGTAGCGTGCTTAAAATTCATCACACATGACTGATCTTGCAAGAGTCAAATAGCAGAAAGTTACAGCCGAAATAACTCTTTGAGTGCAAACAGAAAAAGATGAATAAAACACAAAGGCTACTGTACCTCTTTGTTATCAAATATAGTTGTAGTTGCAGAAATCTCTTCTGTGGTGTTGTTTTGCTCGCTCGCAGCAGGAGTGAAGTAGAGGAAGAAGAGAAGCTCATTTGGGGGGAAGTGCAAGCGAATGAAAGCGGGTGACTTTTTTCTGGTTTCCTTTAACAGTTGTTTTGAGTGCCATCATCCGGTATAACAAATACTATCCAAGTCAACTAACTGATCAACTGTTAAATGGTGCAGTTGATATTATTTCCATTGAAGGTAAAGTTAGGCACATTGCATTGTGGGATGCTGTATATGTTTACTCCAAAAGTACAGTGAAAAAACAGTAATATTATTGCAATTTAAAATACATTTTCAAATATAATTTATTGCTGTGATCAAAGCTGAATTTTCAGCATCATTACTCCAGTCTTCAGTGTCACATGATCCTTCAGAAATCATTCTAATATGCTGATTTGATGCTGAAGAAACATTTCTGATTACTGTTGAAAACTCTTTTTACTGCTTCATATTTTTGCGGAAACCGTGATACTTTTTATTTTATTTTCAGGAGTGACTGATGATTAGAAAGTTCAAAAGAACAGCGTTTAAAAATCAATTCATTTGTTAAAAGTCCATGATGAAGACATTGTGTAAGGCAATTATTTAGGATAAACAGGAATGTTTGGTTTTAACTACGAGTGGCTTTAGATCCAGACTGCATTGCATAGATAGCACACACACATACACATAACACAATGTCAATAATGAAAGTGTAGATTACGGCGCTGCTTGATCTTAACTTGTCCTATGAAATCTGACCATTGCAGGCTTTGAATGATCCTGATGAGGCCTTGGCTGATGCGGTAGGTGCAGGTCTCATTGAAGGCCGTCTGATTCAAGTGTCGTGTCACATAAATCCTGTCAAACCATTTGTTATTCCAGTCTGAGGCCACCGAAACAACAATGCGATCTATGTTGCTGTTATCTGCATTGCTGTGGTAATACTTAGTAACATAAAGAGGCAGTGCGCCCGGATGGTGCAGGTTGCCCACGTCATAGTACGGTAAGCTTGTATCAGGAAGAAGTCCATCTAAGTTATGGAACGGGTGGAAGCCAAAGTATTTACTTTTTGGGTCGCAGCGTGCAATCATCCTGCCGTCGCCACCTACGTGAACACATTCATCAGCAAACCACCACAGCAGACTGAGACCGTGTCTGGGATACGGCTGACCAAACCCGGAGTCTCTTAGATGGGCCAGTTCATTCAGAGTTTTTACTCGCGTCATTCTGTGTCTAGAACACAGTAAGAAAATAAAAATAAATGAATGTAATATTGTGAAATATTACTACAATTTCAAAGACCAAAATGTGATTTATTTCTGATGCAAAGCTGAATTTTCAGCATCATTACATCACTAATTTGCTGCTCAAGAAACATTTCTGGTTCTCAATGTTGAAAACAGTTGTGCTGCTTTATATTTTTGTGGAAACCATAATACTTTCCCCCCAGGATTTTTAAATAATCTTCTTTTTTTAAGAAATCTTTTGTAACATTATACATGTCTATGTCTGGTGTAGTTTAACAACTACTAAATATATTGTAGAAACATAATTGTATCGTATCGTATCGTATCGTAAAAGGCGCTATACAAATATACATGAATAGAACTGAAATGAACATCAACAATATCCAGTGTGAAGTGTGAATAGATATAACGACAGTAAAGTCTTGTAACCAAAAGAAGCAAAAAGTTCGACACATATACCAAAGGAATACTGCACCTAGTATTCCTCCTTCCAGCCCCATGCTCTTATTTTTCCCCCTTTTTTTTCAATGGGGTCTCTGTTTAGTGGGCACAAAACAAGTCAAACCTCCTTCTCTGTACGGAAACTGTAACTGGAGTTTTTATGTATTGTTCTCAAGGAAGAATCAGTGAAATGTTTCTGTGGCAACTAACTACAACAAGACTCATTCGATATCGTCACTCTAAAGTTGAGGCAAATAACAGGCCATTGTTTTAATAGGATACATTACCTGTAAAATGCAGAAATGCATTGCAAGTGTGTCCGTCGAAAGAAATTTCAAAAATTAAGAGAACCAACCGGAGTTATTATCGAGTATTTATTAGTGTCATGCAAATCAACTGTTATACTGAATATTATAAACTGACATCTGTATATGTCTGTGCATATTTAGTACATATCATACACTAAACATTTTGTGTACAAAAGCTGAGCATTTCCACTGCTATTGTTTAGGGGGGGGGGGGGGGGAAAGATCAGTTTCATTTAACACACATGAATCCTTTATGACAACATGCAGGAGCAAAGAGCCTTTATCATGTCCAAGTTCACAGTGAGCAGAGGATAATAGTAACGGAATGTATATTTCAAGGTAATTCAAAGTTAAAAATATGAATCAGAAGTGAGTATATACGCTCATCCAAAGTTTAACAGGTAATGAGAGAGCAGCTGACTATGTAGGAAACAGAAAGTGAAGCAGACAGACATCAGCGTGAGTGCATTCAACATAACATGAGCAAACACTCTTCACTAGCCACACGAAGTGAACAAAGGGACTAATTTGAATCGTGTTAGATTTCATTACTCTTTACTTTGCCAGGACAGTAAATTGATGTTCTTCCATGCTTGCTGGGCATAAAAATACTGTACATTTTATCAGTAATTTAAGTGCAACATTTATATACAAATGCACAAAACAGGAACATTCTCCCATTTTTGTTGCGCTACCTATTAAATATGTGTAACTATTATTATGAATTTAGCCTAGCATGAAAAGTAGCTGGTTTTAAAAACATCAAATGTGTTTATAAGTGTTTATTTTGGCCTGTCCCACATCAGAGATCTTGATCTTCATGAAGTCATAATGCCATTATTTTAAATGTACTGTTATGTAAAGCATTAAGAAGCTCTTCTATGTTTCTACTCCTTTTTATTTGGACTCCCTTTTCTGGTCTCCATTTTTTCTACAGCAGACTTTTCTTTTCTCTACACCTTTTTTCCAGAATCATAATAATATTTTATATATTTATGAACATATTGCTATTTGCACATCTTTTTGGATGCTAACCGCATTGCATTGTGTCTGTGTTTGTAGCTGTGCAATAAAGTTGAATGTAATGTAATCCAATCTTCAGCTAAATCTTTGCCTGAATGCATCAGTAATAACAATGGGCGCTTACTCGTGTCATTAAACTAATGACAGGAACTTCTCTATTGTAACACACACTAGTTTTCCCACTAGTTGCTTGTATTTGTGTGTGCTACTGTAGTGATGAACAGAAACTCATCAGTGTGGAATGAAAAACACATTAGAGCAGGTGTTAATGAGTGGTATACATGAAAGCTGATTTAGATTAAATACTTATATTCTTCACATTATATATAAAAATTTATTATAAAGAGTTAAGATGTGTATTCACCACACAAACATAGATAAAGCAGTGGTTTTTAGAGCTTTGATACTAATTCTGTGTTTGAAATATGGCCAATAATCACCAACATCACAACAAACTTGAACACAACAATTTCATGGTGACTTATCAAATCTTGAAGTCTTACATTTGGTACCTCTAATATATATATATATCATTACAGTGACCGTTTAAAAGGAATATGTGATGCTCACCATCGTAAATATATAAAGTCAAGCATTTACATGTATTATGGAAAAATACACAGCAGTTAACTAAACTTTCTTTGCCATTTTTAAAAGAAAGAAGAAAACCGCAAACAAGAGCAACAGTGCACAAATCAGTGTGCAAATCATCTCAGCGCTGCAATCACAGAAATCCCAGGTAGATTGGTGTGACCTTTGACCCTGCAGTGACTGAGGTGAAGATGCAAACTGTGAGCGTATGTTGTAATTTTGATGGAAATGAATCAGATAAGGTCTCTGATCATTCTTAGTTTCACTGAGGAAGTTTACATGGATCAACCTGTCAATGCTCTTCAGAAGATCAAGGCTAATGCAGTAGGTGTGATTCTGGTCAAAGTTTGCCTGATCTGAATGCCGTGTCACATAAATGCTGTCGAACCTGTTCCTCCTTGAGTTAAAAGAAACAATGATGCGATCAGTGTTGCTGCTGTCTGAATTTCCAGTGTACTTCTCAGTGACATAATCAGGCAGACGATAAGGCAGTGAGCCAGGGGTGCTCAGGTTGCCCGTTTCATAGTATGGTAGATTAGTGTCAGGAAGAAGTCCACCACCATTATAGAATCGGTGGAAACCAAACGCTCCATTTGTAGGGTTGCACTGTGCAGTCATACGACCGTTGTCAATCTGAACACAATCATGAGCAAACCACCACAACAAGTTCAGACCATGTCTGGGAGGCGGCTGACCAAACCTGGTCTGTCTCAGATCAGACAAGTCATACAGGGTTCTCATCGTCTTCATGACAATCCTGTTTTAAAAAAGACTAATGTTACTTAATAGCACACTAGAAATGATCTTTTTTAGTATGAAACAGTGTTGGGGGTAAACGCATTACAAGTAACGCAAGTTACATACTCAGATTACTTTTTTCAAGAAACTAGTAAAGTAACGCATTACTTTTTAATTTACAAGAGAATATCCAAGGTACTTTTTCAAATAAGTAATGCCAGTTACTTTGTTTTTCCCATGTATTGACTGACAGCTCTGTTGTTGCCATGGTGACAGAAATCAGGAGATGTTACTGTAGCTCTAAAATAAATATAAATATATGCATTAATTTATCTCACTCACACAAAAAACACAGATTCAGTATTCCTCAAAATGAATAAAAATAATGCAACTCAGAATATGATGCAAACCTGCAATAATGAAATGTTAAACAACACAAATATCCTTTATGTATTTAATCCCATTCTGTTAACCAATGTCTTTGCTTCTGACTTTTGATGATCTAGTTCAACCGTACTAATAAGCAAAAACTACTCAAACATTTGTCTTTTTTATTGCTGAAGTGTGTTGAAATCTTCTTCTGCGTTCTACTGTACGGACGTACGTTTACTTTCCCTTCAGCCTGAGGCTTTCATTTTTCACTTTTGGTGTGAAAAGGCTTTCATATTTGCCAAAAATAAAACTTTTTTATATTAAAAACAAACAAAACAAGCGGCTTGCCCAGATTTCAAAAGTAACGTAATGCATTACTTTCCATAAAAAGTAACTAAGTAACGTTTATTACTTTTTTATGGAGTAACGCAATATTGTAATGCATTACTTTTAAAAGTAACTTTCCCCAACACTGGTATGAAATATACAATAAAAAACAGTAACATGTCAAAACAAAAAGAACCATGTAGGGGCATTTAAAAAAGTTAAAGTACACAGTTATTTTCATTATTTTGATACAACACATCTTCAGATATTGGTCACTTACTCAGATCTCTGCAGCAGTAGAAAGTCTGGTCCTTTGAGACTCTTGAGTGAGATGAGTGAGAAATCTCAAAATGTAGCTTGTGTAAAGACGGATTCTTCAAGCTTTTGGCAATGACTGGAGTGATTTGAATTTCCTTCTTCTAACAGAGCATCACTGAAAAGCACGTGGAAGAGAAATACAGGTGTTTAAAATGATGGAAAACACTACCCAAAAAAATCCACACTTTTAGTTGGCAAAAGCAGAAATTCACAAACAACAGAAAACAACTGAGTGTGTCTTTTGTAAAATAACCAACCAGTTTAGTAGAGCAAGAGAGACGAAAAGCAATCTAAACCTTATACTTTCTTTTTCTTTGACAATTGTCAAATTGTTACTTACACTTATTGCAGAAATGTATTTCGTGCTGGTGTTGAGGTTAATGAAAATCTCATTTCAGCTGAACCAGATACTGTGTGTGTGTGTGTGTGTATATTTGACTTCCCTGTAGTAGGAAGCAAGGCTATAGGCCCATAGACAGAGAGATAGAGAGAGAGATTCTATTGGCTACATGCAAATGTAGTATATTTTGGTTCAGAGTTCATCATTGTTGATAACAATGCATATTTGCTGATGTCACTAAACTATAGGAACTATGCTATAGAAACAGTCGATAGTTGACCTACAGGTTGTACGTGTGTGTGTGTGTGTGTTGTGTGTGTTTCTGTATTTGATGAAAGAACTCATCATTGTAGAAGGAGAAACTTATGCAGAAAGCTTATAGCAGGCAGGACAGATAATGAGATTTAGATTAAAGCTATACTTTATATTGTATAAAAACTACTTTAGACTGTATAATGGGCCTGTATTACATTCTCACTCATATTCAGATTTCATATTATAATTTATTCATATTAAAATCTATTTTTAGCATGGAATAAAATAGTATAGTTTTTATTATATTAAATATATTCCTCTTGACCGTTTACATTAAGCCAACTGTTTAAACTGTGAGGCTGTGAAGCGAATGTGTCCCCCGATATTCAGATTAATGTTTGATCTATATGTTTTTTAAAAGATAGATTCTTGTTTCCCTTGACTTGAAATATATATAAATAACATTGTAATAAATCATTTTTTTTAATCCAGTGATAAGCAAAGCTCAACATCATGTCTTACATTTCTATAAATATATGCAGTATGAGCATATTTTAGAATTATGTTTACATTTTTATATTTATTATACTTATTCACATAACAGATACTTTTATCCAAGTAAACGATTAATTTAAAAGAGACAAGCTGCAATACACATTAAATACAAGAAGAGATAAGCAAAAATGTATAAAATGCAGTAGAACACAATTTGTATTATTAATAAAAAATGTTTAATAGTTGCTTTGTTTGAAATCACGTCATGCAGGAATGGATCACTGCAGAATAATATTTTTTTTCTATGAAAGTAATTTGAAAATGGTCATAATATTTTATCGGCCATTTTCCATTTATAATGTTTACTGTCATCACACTAAAAACATCCATATTTGCCATGAGAAAAATTTGAGCATTTTTAACATTAACTGCGCATCAGACATCCTTGTACAGAAAATTACTAAAGCACAAATCAAACCATCCAGGATCAGAAATACTCACAGAAAATCCAAACCAATAAGCTGAAACATAAATTAAAGCAAACCAGGTAGAAAGTCACAAACCACATGAATACAAGAATGCATAAAAGAACTAATAAAACTTCACACAGACCTTTACATTCATTTGAACTAACATAGCCACACCGTGAATATGATGGACATGCATGTGATGCAGCGGATAGTCCAGTAAGAGTGACTTCTTCAGTCGCTACTGCTAGCAGCACATAGTGGAATTGAATAGAAGCACATATAGTCTAAATCCAGAATTGATTAATCCAAAAGGAAATTACTTTGGATGAACAGAAATAGTGCCTGTAGGATCCAATCTGCAAAGATGATCATATTAACTCAATAATGATGGTGTTGTCTGATCTTAACATTTCTGATGAAATCTGGCCATTTCAAGCTTTGAATTTGGTCAATGAGGCCTCGGCTGATTTGGTAGGTGGAGTTCTCATCGAAGCATCCCTGACCTAAATGATGTGTCACATAAATCTCTGTAAACCAGGTTTTATTCTGTTTTGAGTTGACTGCAACAACAATGCGATCTGCATTGCTCTCACGTACAAATCGGTTATAATACTTAATAACATAATGAGGCATTGCACCCAGATGGTGCCTGTTTCCCATTTCATAGTAATTTGAGGTCAGTATCAGGAAGAAGTCCTCTGAATATGGAACTGATGTAAACCAAACTCGGTCGTCCTGGTCGCATCAATGCAATCAGTCGTGTGTCAATACTCACCATTCGGGCAAACCCCAGACAGAATGAGACCGTGTCTGGGACAGGGCTGACCAAACCTGGTCTCTCTCAGATGGGACAATTTTGTCAGCTTCCTCGGTCGGACCATTCTGTGTCTAGCAGACAGACACAACAAAAAAAAGTAATAAATAGGACTGGACTACAGTGTAAAATGTAAAATTTTAAATGAGCAACAATAACCTGTACCTTGTAAAAAATATGGTGAATATATTGTAAAATAGGATTAATTTCTTTTTAAACACACGTCCAACACTCAACAGCCCATTACTAACCAGAGTCTGAAAGGAAATAGTGGAAAACATGCTATTATTTTTCATATCTCTGTAAGTGGGTGGTGCAAAACAAAACTGCTGCAAAACTAACCTAGACACACTCTTAATGCCATACTGGTATCAGAGGAGGATCAGTAAAATATTCTATGAAACTAAACAATAGACTCGTGAATGACAACCGAGTTGAGTAAAAAAGAACAAGCCAGTCTTTTAATAATTTGCCCATACTAAAATAAAACGAAAAAAAAAAATGCAATTGTTACAGAAATTAAAACGGTTCCTATATGTTTTTTGGGGGGGAATCAGCTTACATTGATTTCATCTTGTTTTACTCGCATTTTCTACGCTTCCATTCAAAGGGTTTCATGTGTTGCTAAAAATAACATTATTTTGGGTATTTGATGTAATTAAATGTGTTTATGTGGTTTAAAGTTAAAAAACCACATTATTTTCCTCATACTGTACCTTAATTGTTCTCCCTGTGATTGGTCCGCTATCCAGTGCGTTGTGATTGGCCTAATACCTCAAGTGGGTGACAGAATGTTACGCCCCTTACCATACTGTGATGGCGCGTCCCGGCCGGAGCGAAGAGACAAAAACAATATTGCAAACTGAATCTTCCTGGATTTTTCACATAACTGAGGTCTATGGGCTATTTAACTACCATATAAGTTTCAAACAGTCAGTCCACAGTAAAATGCACACAGCTTGCTTAAAGTAGCTGTGATTTTTCATGAACAGTTGTGACTTCCGTAAAAAGTTGACTCAGAACTACACAGTCACCGCCTTCAGTCACCACCCCGAGCACTGCCCACAGTCCAACTCTCCTTTTGCCAAACCCCCAGACAACATCGCGTCCATGCCATTGCTGAGCAACAACAACACGGAAACATGTCGAGAAAACGCTGTTCAGTCTGAATGTCAGGAAACTGCGTCACTGCACAGTAGGGCTGTGACGGTCGCCATTACAATGACGTCACACACGCATCGTAGTGCACATTATTCCTCACCTCAATACCAAGCATAATACAAAGTTTTTGTATACATGTGTAATAATAGTAACAGTTGCAAATTGTTTTATTTAGACTATATGTTTATGCTAATTCACAAATTACCTCAAACGTCATACACACCGTTTGATCCTTTAGATTGGCAGGTTTGAGCGCAGGAAAATACAGTACAGAATACAGAAACCAAATACTCCAATCTGGAATCATTCCATTCATGTCACACATCCGCATTTGTACAAGTGTCGTCAAGTCGCAAACGCTCGGCTGGTAAGGTTTGTATCTACTGCATTCAGTGTGTGAAAAAAAAACATGAATTACCATTCTGAAACATCCGGATTATAATGACTTATACTGTCTTTTTACGCGTTGCGTTGCATCGCGCCGTGTAAACATTAAAACCATGTCTGCATTTGTGATCAGAGGAAATGACAAACAAGCGTTACTCTACACTGCTCAAAACTCGCATTTGAATCATCAGTGGCAAATCCTTTAAATATGAAAACGTACTTACAGTCTGTGAGTCAGAACAGCCGGCATTGTAGTCTACTCTCCCAGGATCAGGAAATGGTCCTCCATAAAATGTGCTGCACATATCTGAATATTTGGGTTGAACTGTTCTTGGACAGTGTTGTAAATACAACTTAACCAATGTTTTCTAGTCGTGTCCTCTTTTGGAAGTCTAAACAAAGTAGTTTCGCTTTCACACACAGAAACACATGCGGGGCTAGAGTGAGCCGGCCAGCCGCTGCTAATGAGCTGAAGCCGGAGGGCGAAGTGAGCGGCGGCCGGCGGGTTAGAGTGAGGAACGGCCGGAGGGCTAGAGTGAACAGAGGCCGGTGGTGCGAGAGTTAGCGGAGGCCGGCGGCTAGAGTGAGCTGAGGCCTAGGCTAGAGTGATCGAGTCCGTCTGGGCGAGAGTGGAGCTGGGGCCCGGAGGGCTAGAGTTGAGCGGAGGCCGGTGGGGCCTAGAGTGAGCTGGCGGCGGGCGTCTGCTAGAAATTAGCGGGAGGCCAGCGGCTAAGATTTACCATTAAGATCATTTAACTGTCCTCACTCAATATTCAGATTTGTATATATTCATTAGTATTAGGCCTATATATTATTCGCATTGAAATGTATTATCATTCATTCAGGTTTACAGTTCAAAACCTGATATTGATATTAAAATATTGTTGGCACAAGTCAAGACAAGTCGACTTCTATACAAGGTAATACAATCTCTGTATTTGTCAAAGAATAAGCACAACAAATACTGTATGAAGAAAGAAACTAAATGACTATAAATCAGGGCATAACCACTGAATACATTGATTGGGATGTGATGTGTCACTCAACATTCATAATAATAAACATGTAAATGTATTTATTGTATTCAAAATGAGCTAGAATAACAACAGTGGATGAAAACTATATTTTCATTGATTCAAATACCAGATAATAGCAGCAATAATGATCACAGTAAACAATGCACATCTCAGTACAGTGGAGCATTTTCCACAAGTGGGCTGACCCTGACAGGGTTGTCTCTGTATTGACTTATGTATGTCTGTGAATAACTGTTCAGAACGATTCATGGGTTCTTCATGGTTTGACTCTTCAGTCTCCTCGATGAGTTCATTGTCTATACTCTGACAGATTTCTCCCTGCACTGACTGAAGTACATCTATGGGTACATGTTCAGAACAATTCATGGGTTCTATAAGGAAGTCTTCATGGTTCAACGGTTTAATATACTTCATGAGCTCATTGCTACTATTCTGACAGGTTTGTTTCTTCACTGACTGATGTATGTCTGTGGATAACTGCTCAGAATAATTCATGGGTTCACTTCGGAAGTCTTCACAGTTCAACTCTTCAGTGTCCTCGATGAGTTCATTGCTAATATTCTGACAGGTTTCTCCCTGGCCCTGCGCTGACTGATGTATGTCTATAAATATATGTTCAGAACAATTCTTGGGTTCTCTGAGGAATTCTTCACAGCTCAAGTCTTGAATGTCCTTGATGAGTTCAGTGCTAATGCGGTAGGTGTGATTCTGATCGAAGCGCGTCCGATCTGAGTGCTGTGTCACATAAACATTCTCAAATTTTTTCCTCTTTGAGTCAAAGGAAACAATGATACGATCTTTGTTGCTGTTGTCTGACTGTCCTGTGTAACTTTTAGTGACATAATCAGGCAGTGAGCGAATGGAGTTCAGGTTGCCCACCTCATAGTATAGTAGGTCACTGTAAGGAAGCAGTCTATCCTTATTATGGAATCGATGGAAACCAAAATCTCCATTTGTAGGATTGCACTGTGCAGTCATACGACCGTTGAAATCAATCTGAACACAATCATGAGCAAACCACCACAACAAGTTCAGACCGTGTCTGGGACGCGGCTGGCCATACTTGGTCTCTCTCAGCTCGAACAATTTATACAAGGTTCTCACCATGTTCCAGACAAAAACAAACAAATAAATAAAATTACACACAAAAAAACAACAACTGGTCTTTCTCCAACAATAGTGCACCTGTTATTCAAAGAAAGGTTTGTAATTATATATGATACACAATTACAGAAACACATAAAATGGTATTAAACATTTTTGGTAAAACATATCTGAAGATATTGATCACTTACACAACTCCAAGCAGAAAGATTTCAGCACCTGTAGAAAGGCTGATCCTCTAAGATGAATGGTTAATCTTTAGTGAGAAGATCTAGCAATTATGTACAATAAAAACAAGGAAGTCCAGATGTGAACACCAGAAACAGTGCCAATAAACATTTGCAAGCTACTGTAATTTGAAGGACTAATGTATTTTTGGCATTCATATAATAGATTAAAATGCTTAACCCAAAATAATAAATAAAAGCTTCAATACAAAAGCAAAACCATGTTTTTGTTTCTTTATTTCTTACTTTTAAAATTGTGTTATACAGTTTAAAGATGTTCCTCTTATTTCTGTTGTGGTATACAGCCACTTTGTTCTGCTTCGTATATTATTTTATATAATGTTAATAAATGATATGATTTCAATCATTCAATAAATAAATAGTCAACTCAACTTGGACAGTTCAATGTAAAGTTAGTAATGATTTAATAATAACGTAATATATAAAACAGCAGCTAAATGTATTATAAAACAAATCCGCTTTACCTTTTTGAAGCGTTCATACGAATACTTCCTCGTGTGCAAAGATCTGCAAACAGAAACTGGTGTTGTTGTTCCATAGCAATATTAGGGGAAGAGTGACTCCATGGGGAAATATTTGACTGGCAAATAGGCACAGACTCATTCAAAGTAGATTTGTTTTTGCACCCAAGAGAGAAGATTCATACACTGTTAAAAATAAAGGTGCTTCACGATGCCATAGAAGAACCTTTTTGTCTAAATGGTTCCATAAAGAACCTTCAACATCTCAAGAACCTTTCTGTTTCTTTGTGGCGAAAGAAGGTTCTTCAGTTTATAAAAAGGTAAGAAAGAGATGGTCTTTAAAGAAACCGTTGACTGAATGGTTCTTTGTGGAACCAAAAATGGTTCTTCTATGGCATCGCTTGAAGAACCTTTTGAGCACCTTTATTTTTAAGAGTGTATTTGCTTAAATTAAGAAAAAACAAAGTATGAGTTCCCAAAGCTTTTTTTTTTTCAAAACAGGCAAACACACACACACACAAAAAAAACACATTTATAACAAAAAAGAAAGCAACAAACAACTCAAAATGTGTGATTAGAAAAGGAAACTTTTCTAGGAGGCTTTTTTGAAACTTACATTTGCGGGTCGAAGTCATGTAACTGTTGTTTAATCAACTTTTATGAACTTGACTCAAAAATGACTCGAGATTATTTACAACCACACATTTAACACATTTAATTTTTAATAGCAACCACCCCACCTCATAGTATAGTAGGTCACTGTAAGGAAGAAGTCTTTCCCAATTATTGAATAGATCAAAGCCAAACGCTCTATTTGTGTGAGTGACAGGTTGCTGAGGGGGAGAGGTTTTTGTGCTGTCCTCGCACCAGTGCACACGTCATCAGAGACGAGATGTTGTTAGAAGTGGGAGGGAAAGTTATTTTAACTAAATATTAAGGGTATAGGAATTTTAAAAAAAATTATGTGCAGATAAATCATCTAAAAAAAAAAAAACAGCTCTAGCAAATAAAAAATAAGAAGAGAGAATTTTGGTTTCATGGTGACTTTAATATCAAATCCTTTTGTACATTTGGTCCCTCTAAATGCTGAATATCTATTTACATAATAGCAGTGACTATTCAAAGAAAACGTGATGCTCAGCATCGTAAACATATAATGCCATCTAAAAATGTAGCTTGTGTAAAGATGGATTCTTCAAGCTTTTGGCAATGACTGAAGTGATTTGAATTTCCTTCTTCTAACAGAGCATCACTGAAAAGCACGTGGAAGAGAAATACAGGTGTTTAAAATGATGGAAAACACAAATATACAACAACAAAAAAAAACCCACAAAAGTTAAATTCACTAACAACAGAAAAGAGTGTGTCTTTTGTAAGATAGCCAACCAGTTTAGTAGAGCAAGAGAGACGAAAATAAATCTAAACCTTATACTTTCTTTTTCTTTGACAATTGTCAAATTGTTACTTACACTTATTGCAGAAATGTATTTCGGGCTGGTGTTGAGGTTAATGAAAACCTAATTTTAGCTGAACCATATACTACGTGTGTGTGTGTGTTGTGGGTGTGTGTGTGTGTGTGTGGTGTGTGTGTGTGGTGTGTGTGTGTGTGTGTGTGTGTATATTTGACTTCCCTGTAGTAGGAAGCAAGGCTATTCATAGGTTTCATGTGACGTCACACAGTGGTGCGGCCGCCATTTGTAGGACCGAATTGCAATTCCGTCAATCTGCTGTGCTGTGCTCTGGGCTGTGATAACAGCAGATCACAATGTATTATTTACCAAGAGATGTGGATGTATTGGATTCTTTTGATTAAATATTTCTCGTAAGCATAGATGCATTTTTACATTTTTATATTTTAGTTAGCAAGTTCATAATGAAACTTGCAAAATGTTAAATTTGCGTGCGAGACTACTGATTTGCCAGAAAACTTTAGTTATGCTCCACCTAAAGCTAATAAATCAAGATGTTTTTGATCTTTGATCTAAGTACAGTTATGTGAGTCTAGAATGTTTACGCTGCACTAAACTTTGACGAACAACACTCCGATCCACAAACAAACAGATGAAGAAGAGGAGGATGATGACGGTCCAGCGCATACAAGGAGAAAGGTTTGTAGTTTTAGTTTCCACATTCTTATTTTTATGAATGTAACTGAATGTAATTACTTCAAGGATGTTAGAGTGAAGAGGATTTGTTTGTACTATTAGTTTTATAATTCTATAGAAGAACGTTCTTTTCAAATAATCTGTTAACTAAATAGCCTATATAAGCTAGTTGCAGTGATTTTTACAATGACAATGTACTGCAATCAAATTTTTATGCATCAATATGTCTGAGATCATTTGCAGTAGCAGTGTCCTGCTTTTACAGTTGCTAAATGTAAGCAGACTTCTATGTACAGGTGCTCACCACTGCCAAAACACATGTAACTGACTACAACAAAACACAGAATCACAGTTTTGTTGCTACTTTAGTTGCTTCTTCTCTTAGCATGTTGAGACATACAGGAATAACTGAATATTTCTCTTAAATGTGCCACAAATGTCTTTTAACAATGTTTTGTAGTAACTGAGAGAAGTGTCATCATAGAAGAAATGGCAGAAGTTCCTCAGACAGCTGTGAACACCGAGCAGTGCTTGGAGTCAGACAGTAAACTTCATCTTTATTACACTACAGTTAGAGTCGATGAGAAAGTAAGTTCAAGTACGTCTGCACTGATCATGATTATACTATGTAATATAATGTTTTCTGCAACAATTGGGGGGAATCTTAACTGAAGAGACAAACTGACCAGCAGGAAGCTATGGATCTACTGAATGTGTATTTTTCAAGCATTTTATTGTGGCATTCACTGTTATTTTTCTGCACAGTGATAACTAGTGAAAAGCGTTTCCTAATTTACTTAAAAGTTAACCCAGAATTCTGTCATCATTTACATTATTACATCAATTCAATTTTTATTTTTTTTCAAACCCCTGACTTTTGTTTTTCTGCAGAACTCAAAAGAAGAATGCTGGTAATCAAAACCAACAGGTTTGTCACATGTAGACGACTTAAAGGGAGTAAATGATTTACTTTTTGGGTAAAATATCTCTTTAATTAGGATGATACACACTTTAAATTTTAATCATACTGGACACAGCCACTTAATGTGCTAGAATTAAATGGGTAAATAATAATAAGTAAATAGTCTTTCAAACAACATGTGCTTTAATACAATATACAGTATGTATATGTATATTTAATTTCATTCAGTTAGACCTTTAGTAATACTTGTGCATTATTTGCTCTTTACAGGTGCAGAAATGAAAGCTCTCAAGCAAAGTACTCACTGGACTAAGATGTGGAAAGATATGCTGCGCAATGACCCACAATGAGCAACAACCAAGAACAGTATTCACTGATTACCTTTAAAAATTATTCATAGTTAGGTCATAATTATTTAAATTATTTTACCAAGTGCAAAATGTTTAATTCAAAAACTTTGCCATTTACAATGTGTTTTTCAAAACACCTTTAAAAATTATTATTTTTTTATTTATTAAATGTTACAGTCCAAGTGTACATATAAATGCCTCTTTCATTCAAGTAAATGCATGGGTAATTTTGCAAAATGTGTTAAATATTTTATCTACACTTATTGTATATTGACTGCTTTTTTTGCTGTAATTACATGGTTTTGTAAATAAATTTTCCTCATGCCAGCTTGGTCAAGCTAGTTATTTAATGGACTTTAAAATTGCTTTCATAATAATGAGATGTTTATAGATTTGTTAAGTCATGTTATTTATGTATTATAATCTATATAATTCAAATGAAAGCAAAAGTTTTGTCTAGGTAACGTTATCAGTTTTAAATGAAATATTAATGAACAGTACAGAGTCGATATAGAAATGTAACTGTGCTAAGTCTGGCATGCTGCACAACGGGCCGAGTCCGGCTTGGATGAGGCAGTGTCGGCAAGTTACGGCTGTTGCATTTGGCCCGGTTGATTCAGCCCAGAATCTGAAAGTGAGTACACAAGCATCCAGGGCGGGTGCGGCAGATGGATCTGGGCCGATGGACAAGTCTCTAGCAGGTGAAAATGTAACTGAAAATGGCCCGAGTGTACGGAGAGGGATTGTGTATGAGGTAGATGTAAACAGTCTATCAGCAAACGTCAAGTTGGTAAGTTTTCACTAGACCTTTATTGAGTCAGCGTTCGCCAATATGTCTACCCGTAACAAATCCAGGATCTAATCCTAAAGTATCTATTTTTTTTTAATACCATTGTTTTCTGTTGTTGGTGAAGTGTTATTTTGGTTTCCGATCAGCAAGGAGAGGCTACAAAAGGTCCTAAAGATGGCGGCCGCAACAAAAGTCACGTGACTGAAATGAGAGGAGAAGTCTATGGGCTACTGCAAGGTAGTATCTTTTGGTTCAGAGTTCATCATTGTTTGATACCAATGCATATTTGATGATGTCACTAACCTTAGAAACTTGCTAATAGAAACGTCGTTAGTTGACCCTACAGGTTTACATGTGTGTGTGTGTGTGTGTGTGTTGCTGTTTTGGTGAACAGAAACTCATCAGTGTGGAAGGAGAAACTTATGCAGAAACATTATAGCAGATAGGACAGAAAATTAGATTCACATTAAAGCTACTTTATACTGTAAAATAAACTGCGAAATAAACTACTTTCATCAACTATGACAGTTAAAAATGACGTTATTTTCGTCAGTTATCAGCAGTAGCGCTAGCATTCTGCCCCGTTCACATAATACCGGTGATGGAATAGTGCAGTAAGACCCTCATTTATTTTAATAATTAGATACTTATTTCAATTAATTATCTATCGCTCGTTTGAGAGAGAGAGAGAGAGATGACAGTTGTGTGTACCTGCATGCTGCATCTGTGTGGCTCTCTGTACAAACAATTATTTTACCACCTCGTTGCTGGGGAATATAAGGTAGCAAGCTAATATCTAGGCTATTTTATTAATGTGTGTGCAGCGCAATCAGCGATCTTTGACCTCTCTCTCTCTCTCTCTGTGTGTGTGTGCGCGGGTGCGAGTGATGCGTGTTGGTTAGTGTGCATCAATTAAAACAGCGCATTAACATAGAATAGTGATTAAACTGACTTGGATCTACCTGTGCATTAAACGGTTTTAATACATACCTGCCAGCCAATCAGAATCCAGTATTCAGACAGACCATGGAATAAAAATGGTAGATCATAAAACGTACATACCACCCTAATCTGTCACGTTGTAATGACTATGGCAAACCAGCTGTTCTCCTGTAGTAGACGGTTACTAACCTCACAAAATAGCAGTTAAAGTCGGGCATGCGCAATATGACATCGGAATGCCATTGGCTTTCCATCAGGGGCTGTTGTTTAAAGTCCCTATTAACCTGGGCCAAGTCCACCTTAGCTCTCTTCCACTGGAATGGGGACATAACTGTAGCAGAGGCCGGAAGGGAGTTATGGGCGTACTCTATCCAGGACAGCTGTTGGCACCAGGAGCTCGGATTGTGTGATGCCAGGCAGCGGAGAGTACGTTCCAAATCCTGGTTTGCCCATTTAAACTGCCCATTGGTCTGGGGATGGAATCCTGATGACAGACTGGTAGAGGCCCCGGTCTGCCGACAGAACTCCCTCCAAAACCGGGAGACAAACTGTGGACCCCTATCGGAGACCACGTCGGCCAGAAGACCATGAATCCGGAACATGTGATCAACCACCACCTGTGCAGTCTCCTTGACTGAGGGGAACTTGGGAAGGGGAATGAAATGGGCCGACTTGGAGAAACGCTCCATCACCGTGAGAATGACGGTGTTGCCTTTCGATTATGGGAGGCCAGTGACAAAATCAAGGGCCAAGTGTGACCAGGGGTGGAAAGGGATGGGCAAAGGGTGGAGCAGACCAACGGGAGGCTCATTGGAAGTCTTGTTCTGAGCGCACACCGAGCAGGCAGCCACGAACTTACTGACATCCTTGGCCATGGACGGCCACCAGAATTGCTGACGGATGAGTGACCCCACTAGATAACTTCAGAGCACAGTTTGGTTGGAACAAACAGGCTTCCTGCCGGAACCCCTCTCTGCACTGGGCTTTTCAGCAAAGCTTCCTCTACTTGTCTTTCTATGTCCCAGGAGAGGGATGCCACTACCATCTCTTTGGGCAAAATGGTGTCAACTGATTCTTCCTCCACTGGGGCCTCGGACAGACGGGAGAGTGCATCGGGCTTGATATTTGTGGACCTGGGTCTGTAAGACAGGGTGAAATTGAATCGGCCAAAGAAGAAGGCCCGGCGAGCCTGTCGGGAGCTCAGTCTCCTGGCCGAACGGATATATTCAAGGTTTTTATGATCCATTCAGACTAGGAAGAGCTGAGCTGCGCCCTCTACCCAACGCTGCAGAGCCTTACGAGAGTCAGGAGCTGGCCACTCGGCAACGGCAACGGCCTAGGGGTCCGCTTTGATCTCTCCCGCAGAAACGCAGGAACCCACTGGGCATGGAAGACGCACTTCTCCACCTTGACATAAAGCTGGTTCTCCAGCAGCCGTAGCACCTGGCGAACATGCTGAATGTGTACCTGCAGAGACGGGGAAAATATCAAGATATCATTGAGATGCACAAAGACAAAGTATTTATTATGTCGCTCACAAGTCATTAAACACATGCCCTGAAGAGCCGCTGGGGGGGGATTGGTCAGACCAAACAGAAGAACCAGATACTCGTAGTGTCCCGAGGGGGTGTTGAAAGCTGTCTTCCACTCATCCCCCTCACGTATGCGAATCAGGTGATCGCCTGGTGATTCCGGAGGTCAATCTAGGTGAAGTCCTTGCAGGGCAAAAGCTCAAAGGCAGATGACATGAAATACAAGGGGTACTTGTTCTTTATAGTGATGTTGTTCAGGCCTCGATAATCTATGCAGGGATGCAAGGAGCCATCCTTCTTCTTGACAAAGAAGAACCCGGTACCTGCAGGAGATGAAGAGGGTCGGATGAGGCCGGCTTTGAGGGATTCGTTAATGTACTTGTCCATGGCCTCTTTTTCAGGACGGGAAAGGGAAAACAAGCAACCCTTGGGTGGAGAAGTGCCTGGGAGGAGCTCGATGGCGCAATCATATGGGCGATGCGGAGGTAAGGAGGTTGCCCGGGACTTACTGAACACCTGGCGTAGTTCGTGGTACTCTGCCAGGACCCTGGTCAGATCAGTTTCCTCCTCCTGCAAGACAGGGCTCACAAATACCGGAAAAGAGGCAGCACCCAAACAATAAGCAAGCGGCAGCAAAGGCGACCCTCAATCCGCAGTGCCATATTGATAAGGTCATCGAAATCATGCGGCAAGTTGTGAGTGTCCAGCTCATCCTGAATGTCATCCTCCAGCCCCGTACGGAACATGGATTGGCAGGCCCCTTCATTCCAGTCACAAGAAGATGGATCTTGAATTGGATGGCATACTCAATCACTAAACGGCCCGCCTGACGAAGCCATGCTAGCTGGTCAGCTGCTTCCTGACCCCTAGCAGAGCGGTCAAACAGCCTCACCATCTCTTGGCGGAAATCATCAAAGGATACACAACAGGGAGCTTGAGTCTCCCAGACAGATGTTCTCCAGTCACGAGCCTTGTCAGTTAGAAGCTTCAAGACAAAAGCTACTTTGGATTCCTCAGCTGCATATGTGCGTGGCTGTAGGGCAGTCACCACAGAACACTGGGACAAGAAGGCTCGGCAGGAGTTGGGGTCTCCATCATAGGGTGGCGGGTTGTTGCATCGGGACTCAGGCTCATGATGAGGAGTTGGTAGAACCCTGGGCAGCTTCCCGCTGCAGCTTTTGAATGAGAGTGGTAAGCTCAGATACCTGGTTATCCAGAAACTCAACCTCCCTTGTGGTGTTGGTCAATCTGGCTTCATGCTGGTACAATAGAACTCCCTGCTGGGTGACCACTGTTCTGACAGAATCTGAGCCTACTGTGTCCATTTTGGCCAAATCGTTCTGTCAGGAACACAACACGGACACAGATGCAGGCTTCAGCAGAAAAACTGTTTATTTATAATAAGTCCAAACGAAAGGGAAATTCCTCAAAAAGAACAAAAATCCAGCTGGGGTTATTAGGCAAAAAAATTGTCCAACAGAAACAATAGGCAAACTGAAAAATGTCCTTGCTTCTTAGTGCCCCCTTTTTTTTGGTTTGGGCCACAGCCCCTCAAAATGTCTGTGCATGGGCCCTGGTTATAATTCTTAGTAACATAATGAGGCATTGCGCCCGAATGGTGCAGGTTGCCCAATTCATAGTATGGTAGGTCAGTATCAGAAAGAAGTCCCTCAGAATTATCTAACGGATGGAAAGCAAACTCTCTGTCTTCTGGGTCACATCATGCAACCATCCTGTTGTTGTCAATCTTAACACATTAGTGAGCAAACCACCACAGCAGAATGAGACCATGTCTGGGATATGGCTGACCAAACTCATTGTCTTTCCGATGGAACAATTTTTTCAGCTTTCTTGGTCGGGCCATTCTTGTCACGAATCCTGTACATGGACTTCCGTCCGATTGTCACCAGAGGTCACCCTTTCCGTTAGATTGACTCTCACACTACACAAACTGTTGCATGTCATCCCGGACTACATTTCCCATCTACCATTGCACTATTACACACAGAGCTGCAGCCAATCTCACACCCTCCATATGGACTTGGATTTCCTCTACTTGCCAGTATTGTTTGCATATATCGCTCTCCTAGTGGTACCACATTACGGAGCAAGTTTCCTGCCCTAGTTTCTAGTCCTTAGTTCCTAGTCATATTCTTGTCTTGCCTGCTTTCCCGTGTTACCTGATTCTTGCCTGTTTATCTTGGATTAATCCTTTGCCTTTCTGTTTCGGACTGTGTTTGTGCCTCGCCTGGACTATTGCTCGTGTTATTAGATTTACCCTCTTGTCAAAAGCCCTCTGGATAACATTCGCTGTCGACTGACTCACGCCCATTTTGGATTACTCTTTTGTCTTGCCCTCAATATACCTGTTTGCCATTGTCAGAACCTTGCCTGTTTTATGACCACGCCTTTACGTAAAAGCTTTGCATATGGATCCGCACGTCTCACGTCTCACTTGCTGTGTTTAGAAGACCGTAAGACCGAAAAGTGATAGAAAAACTGAAAATAAATAGGACTACAGTGTAAAAAATTACATTTAAAATTAGCAACGATACCTTGTACCTTATCATAAAAATATGAATATACTGTAAACTAGGTTTAATTTCTCTTTAAACACACATCCAACACTCAAAAGCTCATTACTAACCAGAGTCTGAAAGGAAATTGTGCAAAACAGCTTTGTACGTCACAGCTGTCTGGTGTAGTTTTGAAAAAGTATTAAGTATTAATTGCATGTCTCTGTGCATGGAATGAGTAATTCAAAGTTAAAATATGAATCAAATCTGAATAAATAATAAATACCTTAGTTCTTCCATAGTTAAACCGGAAGAGGGAGAGAGAGCAGTTGACTATGTAGGAAATAGAAAGTGAAGCAGACAGAGAGTGTGAGTGCGTTCAACATAGTTTTCGCTCAACATTAGAGGTTGATCTTCACAAATTTATCTAACAATTAAAAACATACAAAAATATCATCATTTAATGACACAATCTTGGACTGATTTCAAATTTGCTGTTGCATCTTTATTAACACATTTGAATTAGCAGTAAATGTCTTCAACTACGCCTCATTTTTGTGACACTGACAATGCATGTTTGCTGATGTCACTGAACTCATGACAGGAATTACCCTATAGTAACACATACTCGTTGACCTACAGGTTATAAGTGTGTGATTATTGCTGTAGTGATAAACAGAAACTCATCGGTGTGGAAAGAAAAACACATTACAACAGAACAGTTAATGAGGATATTTACATGAAAGCTACTTGATATTAAACTGTATAATGTCTCACTCATATTCAATTTTCAATTCAATATTCAATATTAATCACATTAAAATGTATTATAATTTAAGAGATTATAATATGAAATATTAAACTTATGGCAAAGTTAATAGACAAGTTTAATTAAATTAAAATAATATCATACAAGTCAATGGTTTTTGGACTTTTATTTCAAGGTAATACAGTCTCTGTTTGCATTTGTCAAACAATAAGCACAACTAATATGAATAAAGAAACTACATTACTATAAATCTGGGCATAACCACTTAAGACATTGATTGGGATGTGTCGCCCAATATTCAAATTGCTATTAATAGTAATATTTTTCCTTAGTTTTACTTTAAACATTAAAAAGTATGCAAACATACAATCTTATTTCATATAATTAACATGTAAAAACATGTAATTCATTGTATTCAAATATATAAACAGCTCATCCAAAAGAGACAAGTACCTAATGACAGCTTTGTAATTAGCTAGAATAACAAACAACAGTGGATGAAAACTATATTTTCATTATTTCAAATACCAGACAATAGCTGCAATACAGATCAAAGTAAACAATGCACAAGTTAGCCCAGCAAAGCATTCTTCACTAGTGGACTGACTCTGAAATGGCTGAATCTGCTCGGAATGAGGTATATCTATGGATATATGTTCAGAACCATTTGTGCGTCCACTGAGGAATTCTTCACGGCTCAAGTCTTGAATTTCCTTGATGAGTTCAGTGCTAATGCGGTAGGTGTGATTCTGGTCAAAGTGCACCTGATCTGAGTGCTGCGTCACATAAACATTCTCAAATCTTTTCCTCCTTGAGTCAAAGGAAACAATGATGCGATCTGTGTTGCTGCTGTCTGAATATCCAGTGTAATTCTCAGTGACATAATAAGGCAGTGAACCAGTGGAATGCAGGTTGCCCACCTCATAGTATGGCAGGTTAGTGTAAGAAAGAAGTCTGTCCCTATTATAAAATCGATGAAAACCAAATGCTCCATTTGCAGGGTTGCACTGTGCAGTCAAACGACCGTTAGAGTCAATCTGAACACAATCATGAGCAAACCACCACAACAAGTTCAGACCGTGTCTGGGAGGCGGCTGACCAAACCTGGTCTCTCTCAGATCAGACAAATTATTCAGGGTTATCACCATGTTTCTGACAATCCTGTTGAAAGAAAGTACACTTTCAATGCAATGAATGTTATAATATTATGTTTTTTAATATAATTACAATTACAAAAAAATTCAAAATGTAAAACCAAGAAGTAGCATAAATCAGTTCTTCATGGACCATTTAAATCAGTTAATTTCATCATTAGTTAACACCTGTTATTCATAAAGTTCTGTTCCTGCCATACACTTACACTTACACAAAACTGATATATATATATATGTATGTGTGTGTACATGTATATAGAAAAAATTATTCGTCTTACCTTGCAGACGCCAAACTAGATCTTTGGCACCGACTGCTTCATTCATATGACACGACAGCATGTTTGCTAATGTCGCTGAACTCATGACAGGAACTACACTCTAGTAAAACACACTAGTTGTCCTGCAGGTTGTACGTGTGTGTGTCCATGTCTGTTTCAGTTTCTGTTTTGATTAATAGAAACTCATACTATGGAAACTGAAACTTGTAGAAATACATTAGAGCAGATGGGACAGATAATAATGTCTCACTCATATTCAGAATTCATATGGAATATGTATTTTATTATACAGTATTCATAATTGTTATCATCCACATGGAATGCGATTTATATTTTATGATATATTAAATGTCTTATCTCTGTTTTTTAACTGATAGAGTCTCAAGTGTTATCTTCTGTCTGCTTCGATTAGAAATATTTATCTACATCATTGTAATAAATCATTAAAAGAATCCAGTGATAAACATGCAAAGCTCAACATTATATCTTAAAGGTGCAATAGGTGATTGTCTTCAGAAACATTTTTTGTTATGCTGGTTGAAAGTCTCCATATCCCGATAGCAATTATTAAAGTTAAGTGGTCTAAATGTATTTGTCTGTATTTATATATTCTGTGGAAGGCGTAGGATCAAGAAATGTTCGTCCAATCAAAGCGCTCGGTCCGAGCGTTTTAATTGGCTTTCCTACCTGCCTGTCAACGTATGTATTAGCATACCTCTGCGCACCCGGTTCGCGCAGACAGGATCCGTCATCAGTGCGTTCACGCACGCTGTGCAGACAGAGCGAGAATGACAGACAAACATCAAAAACCAGATCTTCCTTCCTGGTATTGTAGTACTTTTTAAGTTTTCTCACAGGTGAATGACACATGATGTAGCCCAGCGGTTAATCCAGTCCTCTCGCGCCAGATCGTTAGAAGTGAGCTACGTGCATGAACTGTGTTCCGATCGATATGATCCCTACACAGTGTTCATTGCTCCCTACTCCCTGAGCGGGGGAAATCCGTTGAAGTTTACTTCACTTCGGAACATGGGCTGGAATTGGGAACCGCTGATGTAGCCTATTGTAGTAATGTTGTCTCTGGTATTCTGGTCTGTGAGCGTATAAATGCGTTCAGGGGGCGTGGCTTTGGACAGCGATTGCAGAGAGGGTGGGACGTTCGCTTTCAGTGCTATCAGGCTAAAGTTAGCTTTTTCCAAGATCTCCTACTGCACATTTAAATTCAAAGATTGATGGACATTATAATTACTGGAGACAAGGTTCAATACACAGATTTAAAATTAAAAACAAACAGCATGAAAACTATATATTTTCATTTTTAAAAGTAAGAGGAAAACAGCAAAAATGAACAAGAACATAACAGTTCAGTGTTTTCACCAAATTTCTGGTAATTAGGTTCTTAAACAAAAATGTTGTTTACAGTGTACCACATGTTAATAGTTTTGGTTTAATAGTGAAATGATAAGTTATATAAACAATCCAACTTACTTTACTGAAGAGATGGGAGTGTTCATACCCATTTATGTGAGTCATGCAAAGATCTGCAAACAGAATCTGATCTTGTTCCATATCATGTGTCAGGGGAGGAGTGACTCCATGGTGAAATATTTGGTTGGCAAATAGAGTGCAATCAAAGAATCAGTCATTGAGAATTCAAATATTTACTCAAATACATTCATATAATTAGCCACTAGTCTATCTCTAATTAAGTGATCAGTGATCAAAACAAGAAATGCTTACAAAATGGCTCAAATTAATAATACAACATATAAATCATAAAAACTTTTATTAACCATAAAAATGACTCGGGATCAACTTATACTACCCATTGTCAACCTACTTTCAAAACAGTAGCCTCGTTGACTGAAATCACGTGAATCGGTCAGTTCGATGATACCAATGATAATACGTCCACTGCGCGATTCAAACCAAAACATTCATAAAGGTTTCGAATCTTCGTGATTTTTTTTTCTAACTTACCCATCAGTAACAGATACTTTATATAAAACATAGTATTATTAGGCTATTAATAATCATCATCATCATAATATCCATGGACAGAACGAGAGAATATTAATGAGTTAGCAACTCTTTGTATTTAAAGAATGGTACATGAGCAGGAATTGTCTTTAGGCACAGTCCCTTCACGTATCTGCTCTCTTCTTTTGACATCCTCCTCTTCAGTGTTGGAGAGCCGGGGAAGACAGGCACGATCTTCTCCAGTGTTGGATGTCTGTTTGAGAAACTGCTCTTGACTTATGTTCTTGATGGTCTGGAGGAGGTGCTGGCTCACGCAGTAGGTTCTGCTGCTGTCGAATAGTTTCAAGTCATGTTTCAAGTGTTCAGTCACATACACACCGTTGAAGTTGCCATTGGTGTCTTGAGACACAATAATGTGATCCTTGTTACTGTCAAGAACGTTCTGGTTGTATTTTGCCCTGACATAATCTGGGAGTTCGTCTGCTCCTCCAGCGTTCAGGTTGCCCACCTCATAGTATGGGAGATTCTGAAGGGGAACAATGTGATCATTATCATCATTTTCGAACTTGTGAAAGCCAAAGCGTTTAGCTTGAGGAGTATATTTGGAGACAATTTTCCCATTTCTGAAGTATATATACTCATGAGCAAACCAAAACAACAGGTTCAGGCCATGTCTCGGCTTTGGCTGACCGAAGCCTGATTGTTTGAGCTGAGACAGTTCATTCAGAGTATCTTTCACCATGATGACGACTGTGTGAAAGACAAATAAAGACACAGGAATAGACTCAAACTACATTTAAACAAATAAAACATTCAATGAGACTATAAATACAAATCAATCAGTTAAATATAGCGTTGAAGCAGAAAGTTGAAAATCTCAACTGTACCGTGAGAATGCAAATGTACCTTTGTATAAAGACTAATCCTCCAAGCTTTTTCACAGAACTGAATTTTCTCGAAGGGAACGTCTATGAAAACCATGTGGAAGAGAAATAGAGGAGTTTTAAGCATTATGGAGGTTTCAAAGTTTAACAAAACAATTTTAACAAAATTATCCACGGTTGGCAAAAGCAGAAATTCACAAAAACAGCTGAATGTGGTTTCTGCCAATTTAGTAGAAGAAACAAACCTACCTTACCTTGTACTGTTTTCTTTGACAGCTGTTGCTCTTATTAATGAGACGTCATGTGTGATGGTGTCTTTAGAAGATGAGGAGAATGAAAAACTTCGGAAAACAAACTGAACCAGATTGACAATCCTGTGGGTGTGTCCTTACACGATGGCTCCTTTTGACATCCCTGCAGGCAGCCCAGCGCTGTTTGTGTTTTTGTGTTTAGATTTTAAAATTACCTAAAACCAAGTTGTAAGTTTTGTCAAAAACATTCATCTAAAAAAACTATTACGTTAATACGTAATTATCAACGTCTCAGAGAAGTATTTTAGCACTATCTCAAAATCGGCTGCCACAATACCTAGAACTGCATCCCATAAGGGGATTCTAGCTATTATGGCCATTGCAAATCTTCTGAAAAATGTCAGAAAGTTTTTTTCCCATTGTTGGGCCAGGTCGCCAAAAATACTAGGTGAATACATCTATCGCAATAAGTATGACTAGTAAAATGTCGTGAGGGAAAGTGGTTAAGGTCAGTACTTCAACTCAAATTGGGGAAATCGTGTGTGTACAGATAAAAATTGTGAGGCAGCACACAAAGACCTGAGTAGCGTCTAAGTATTCAGGTTCTTTAAATTGTTGATCGATTTTTGGGTCAGCGACAGGGTCCTTCGACTACACAAAAAACCATTTCACAATTTCACTATCTCAACAAATTAGAATACTTCATAAGCCCAATAAAAAAACATTTTTAGTGAATTGTTGGTCTTCTGGAAAGTATGTTAATTTAATGTACATGTACTCAATACTTAGTAGGTGCTCCTTTTGCTTTAATTACTGATCAGGTGCGGCTCTGTGTCTGTCTCCATGGATGATTATAATCAGCCAGTAGCACTGTCAGGTTGTAATGGAAGTATCTCAGGTTGTTAATTGCCTTTAGTAGTAACGGTACCTTGACGGGAGGGCCATCGGCATCGGAATTGGTGGAGTTGGTGTAACTTCCAGTGTACTCTTGACAGTACCCCATAGATTCTGTATGGGGTTCAGGTCAGGCGAGTTTGTTGGCCAATCAAGCACAGTAACACCATGTTTTTGAACCAGCTTTTGGTGCTTTTGGCTGTGTGGGCAGGTGCCAAGTCCTGCTGTAAAATTAAATCAGCATCTCCATAAAGTTTGTCAGCTGAAGGAAGCATGAAGTGCTCTAAAATGTATTGGTAGATGGCTGCATTGACTGTGGACTTCAGAAAAAAGTGGACCAACACCAGCAGATGACATAACACCCCAAATCATCACAGACTATGGAAACTTAACACTGAACTTCAAGCAAAATTTCTGTGCCTCTCCACTCTTCCTCCGGACTCTGGGACCTTGATTTCCAAATGAACTGCAAAATTTACTTTCATCTGAAAAGAAGACTTTGGTCCACTGTGTTTTCTGAAGTCTACAGTCAACGCAGCCATCTACCAGGAATTTTTGAGCACTTCATGCTTCCTTCTGCTGATAAGCTTTATGGAGATGCTGATTTCATGTTCCAGCAGGACTTGGTACCTGCTCACACTGCCAAAGGTACCAAAAGTTGGTTCAATGACCATGGTGTTACTGTGGTTGATTGGCCAGCAAACTTGCCTGACCTTGAACCCCATAGAGAATATATGGGGTTTTGTCAAGAGGAAGATGAGAGACACCGGACCCAACAATGCAGATGAGTTGAAGGCCGCTATCAAAGCAACCTGGGCGTCCATTACACCTCAGCAGTGCCACAGGGTGATTGTCTTCGCATGCCATGCCGCACTGATGCAGTAATTAAAGCAAAAGGAGGCCCTAACAAGTATTGAGTACATGTACAGTAAAATAACATACTTTCCAGAAGGCCAACAAAAAAAAATGTTTTATTGGTCTTATGAAGTATTCTAATTTGCTGAGCTAGTGAATTGGTGGGTTTTTGTTAAAATGTGAGCCAACTCATCACAATGAAAAGAACCAAAGACTTTTAAACTACTTCAGTCTGTGTGCATACAATTGATTTAATACACTAGTTTCACAATTTGAATTGAATTACTGAAAAACACTGAACTCCACGCCGATTTTCATTATGGAGATTGACCCTGTATAGCTAGTGGAACATAAAGACTGCCACAAACGCGATCACTGAAGGGGTTCTACATCTGGAAGCAGCATATAGAATAAGATTGTATGCCTTAGTACCAGTGTCGTGTATTCCTTTAAACTGTAAGGAGGCAATGTCTTGCACAAGGTGTCTCCTTGTTGCTGTAATTTGCAACACCCAACAATCTTCTCCCAGGGCCACGCCTTATAGGTGTTCTTGAGATGTGTGGGATTGGTGTGTTTACGTCAGAGCTGGCTAGAGAGAGAGTTCTGCGATATTGAGGTCTATAAGACTAGCTCCTTTCGTTTAGCATAGGGTATGCCAGAGCAGTTGGACATTGTCTATGCGGGCATATACTGATTGCTGGTAGTTGGACTATAATGGGTCTTTGTTTTAACAGAGTTGCCTATTCATCGTGTAGGGCCCCTTAAGGTTACTCTCCCTGTGTTCCAGTCAACGCCAAAACCCGATACGCGTTTTTGCCATGGATCTTGCATGGAAGTACGCTCTTTGAGCAACAAAAGTTAAGAGTCCTACATGTTTTGCTCATAAATGAAATCTTAACACATGCACCAACATTGAGTTAGAACAGACAGGCCTTATAAACACAAGAGGATGTGAAAGCGACTAGTGAGTCGATTAGCGGACCTGTTCTATGTGACTCCTCAAGCTGTCATCTCTATAGAGCTCCTTGCGAAGGCAATGCACAATCTAGCGTTATCCAGACTCAGCTACACCGCTTTAAAACAAAACTTCCAGGGGGATTTTGAAACGACTGGGAGTGTTGTCTGGAGTGGGTGGTGTGACCCGCACTTACGGAGGTATGCCCATTAAGATGATAAGAAAGTGGTCTGCGTCAATTAATAACTGTAAGAGTCTGCGGTGAAGCCTTTTCTAGGTTGGTTTGGTTGAAAGGCGGTAGTCTCGGGCGACTCACACGACGTCCCTTTCATTATTGGGCAGAGCCCAGGGACACGGATGCGTCCGAGGCGCAGAGCACTGGCCGACTCAGCCACCCAATCATTAACCACCAACGAACAGTGTAATGTAGGACCCAGACGAGGAGAGGACAGAAGCCATTGCTACTTCTACATAACCGGCTTTCATCAGAGCCAGTACGCCCCCGCCCCTGAGCGACCTCTACGTGACCCACAGCATCAATTTACAATTCATTTTTTAATGCTTTATATGAACCAGAGTTCATTTTCTATGTTATGAAAAGGTCAAGGCGGGGGAGGGAAGACATTGCCGGTAAATTGATTTCTTTGGTGATTCCGAACTGGGGAAAGTGGTGTGAAGTCAGCTTCGGTGTTCGGCCGGCCCGGACCAGATGCATCTATGCGCGTGCACCCTCATAACACAGGCGCCCTCAAGCAGCGCGTGAGACAGGGTGCCCAGGCACGGTTACGCCGGGCTGCCGGGTCAAATCTCGCACGCCGCGAGATCGACACCCAGGAATTTAGGTGAAGCAACTGGCGTGACACATGTCACACAAGTGCTGGCTCATAGGAACCGCGTTTGCCGTAAATGTTACCGAAGGCCTGATGGCTAATCTACGTCAGCCGCAGGGTGGGGAGGGATTCTCTATCGAAAAGCGCTGCCGTCGCGTCGCCGCTGACTAAGATAGATGCGTCGATAATGGCAGGCCGGAAATCCGTCCCATGTGGTGCATTGTACTCATCTAGGAAGATTACGAACACCAAAACAAAACACATGGCGGATATGCCGTTGCTCTCGGCGGAAGCTCTCTGTCGGTGAAAGTCTTGCGAACATGCCACAGGGAAGGCATGCGCCCGGACGGCTGGTTGCAGGTTTCCCATTCATAGTATGTAGGTCCGTATCACGAGAATTCCTCTGAATATGGAACGGAGGAAACCCAAAATCTCGTCCTCTGGGTCACATAGTGCAAGGTCATTAATTCCGTCGTCACAATTTCAACACATTGTGAGCAACAGCACAGGACTGAGACATGTCTGGGACAGGGCTGACCAAACCTGGTCTCTCTCAGATGGGACAGTTCATTCAGCGTTCTTATTCGGGCCATTCTGCGTCTTGAAAACAGACAGGGGGAAAAAATTAACAAAAAAACTGGACTGGGTTGCAGGATAAGACAATGGGTTAATTAAATAGAAAGAATATCACAAGTATGATGGTATAATATGTATGTTTAATTTATTAAAATTAAAAATAAATACTAAAAATTATTATTAGCTATGGGATATGACATGTGTAATATAAAACATTGTTAATCCTTGTATTAGTATTGACACGTCTCTCCATAATTTCCTCATTTCTCCCCACATTTAGTCTTGAAGGACGGCGACATTGTAATGTTTCTTCTCTGCTAGAGTGGACCCTGTTCTGTTGTGTGTTTGTGCGGTGTGTGTGTGTTCTATATCCGTGGGTACGGAGTTTCAGACCCCCTACTTTTCCCTTGTCTATGCAGCCCTCACTGCTAAATCCTTTAAGTTCCATTTTTCCTCCTTCCGTACACACCGCCCCCCTACTGACCGACACAATTCACAGAATGTGACATTTGCGATCTATTAAACAATATAAAACCTGAAATATCATGGTCCTCAGTATTTCCGACCCTGCTGTGACCACTCATATCTTCACTCCCTGTGCTGCTCCATTTTTTTGATATCTTGTTAGAGGCTTCTCCCCTTCATTTGACCCGACCCCATAAGCTGTGTGCATCTTATTTGTTTTTTTTTGCGGTGGTTTCACAATGTCGGTATCCCGGATATTGTGGTTGAGACGAAATGGGTGAGCCACCACACGTCATTTTTACAGAGTCTTAAGTCACCGTGCATGCAGAGCACATGCGAGTCAGGAGGTCAAAGGAACGCCTGAAGAGCTCAGAGCACCAGGAATTGTGGCAAAGGACAGATCTGGCAAGGTTGACAACGAACCAATTCTGCTCAATTAGGTCTAACGAGCAACAGTGGCTCCAATCTTAATGGAAGAGTTTGGGACGACCAGAACATCTTCCTAGAGGCTGGCGTCGGCAAACTGAGTATAGGGGGGGAGAAGAGCCTTGGTGAGAGGAGTAAAGAAGAACCCAAGCTCACTGGGGCTGGCTCAGTAGATGCAAGGTCGTAAGGAGTTGGGAGAAAGGATGGTCGAAGTCCCCCTACGCAGCCCTCCAACCGTCGGGGCTTTATGGCCGGAGTGGCCGGACGGAAGGCAAGCCTCTTTAGTGCAGAGACACGATGTACAAGCCGCGCGAATGGAGGTGCTAAAAAAACACCTGAAGGCACTCCAGATGGTGACGAACTAACGATATTCTGGTTGATGACGACACCACCACACACTCCGACCTCTCTTACCTCGAAGCTCCTCTTCTTTTGGCCTTAACTCGAACAAACAAAAAAAAGGGGGGCGGGTATGTGTGCGAGACCCCCATCAACAACCAGGCACTGCTCCCCCACACCTGTCAAATAACAAGTCCAACAGTGAAGCCCATCCGGTCGAGTGCAGACGCCATCATGCTGGGTGGTGTTTTCAGCTGGAGGGACAGGACGACGGGTTGCAATCGAGGAAAAGATGAATGCAGCCAAGTACAGGGATATCCTGGACAAAAAACTTCTCCAGAGTGCTCAGGACCTCAAACTGGGCCGAAGGTTTACCTTCCAACAAAACAATGACACTAAGCACACAGCTAAAATAACAAAGGATCAGTGTTGCTTTAGAAAATGGCCCTAACGCCCACTGGACTTAAAACCCAAATTGCGCATTATGGAGCGACTACTAACGAATGGCTGCCGGCAGACAGCGGTTTTACATGCCGAAACCTGACGAGATTAGCTGCAGGAGATCTGCAAGGACGGAAGGGCAGAGGATCCCCGAAATCAAGAGGTGCGAAAAACTTGCGCTGCAATCCGCTCGCACCACAAAAAAAGACTCAGGGCTGTATTAGATCAAAAGGGTGCTTCTACTAAATACCGAGCAAAGGGTCTGGAATACTCAGGACTATGTGATATTTCAGTTTTTCTTTTTTGAATAAATCTGCAAAAATGTCAACAATTCTGTATTTTTCTGTCAATATGGGGTGCCGTGTACATTAATGAGGAAAAAAAATAAAATTAAATGATTTTAGCAAATGGCTGCAATATAACAAAGAGTGAAAAAATTTAAAGGGGAGGTCCCCCTGATACTTTCCGTCCCTGTATATATATTTATACTACCTACCCCTCACCAGATAATATATATACCGCACGATATATATATATATTATATTATATATATATATATATATATATAACATAGGATCATTTTTATTCAGTTAGTTGGGCTTATACATAAATTAGTTTTACAGCAATCTAGTCTTAATCCCCTCTAGTTTTATTTGACCAACAAGTGGACATGTAGGTTTCGTTTCTCTCTAAACGCACACCCACAGTACAGCCCATCTGACTACAGTCTGCACGCAGAGAATATCAACGCAAAATATTTACTCAACAGCTGTTGTCGTTGTTAATAAAGCACATTAAAACAGCCAATTATCCGCGTTACGTTGTTAAAACGACGCCTATACGTAATATAACGTAATACAAAAAGCAATTCAATCAGACAAAACAGAATAGAATACGTAGGCCTTACCTTATCATGAGCATGAAGGATCTGCCTGTCTGTGTAGCGCACGCGCTCCTACTTATGCCTGTCCACACGTCAGTGGGCGGTGAAAAACTCGGCAGAACACCCCACAACTTCCAACCACCAGATCTAGGCTAACGCATTACAACCCCCCCCCCCTAACCACATTAAAACCCCACGCTCCCACGTCTTCGTCACCCTACCTAAAATAGGACTTCTCTATCTCTCTCTCTCTCTCTCTCTCTCTATATACTAGATTATATATATATAATTGTTACCCACGGAACCTTCATTCTCAAAACACGCGAGTCCGAATTTGTTATTAGAATTTAGTTACATAATAACAGTTTTCTTTAATTTTCTAACGGGTTAAACGATTAAAATAAAGATAGCATAGTTTTGGTTTTTTTGTTTTTTACCAAGTGTGTATTTTCAATAGTGCGGGAAAAAGGGGAATACCCAGGAAAGTGAAAAGTAAAGCAGACGAGGATAAACACACCAAAAAAAAAACACCAAAAAACTCCCAAATTTTTGTTTTATAAAATAGATCTGACCGCCTCATTTTTGTGACATCGAAAGGCATATTTGCTGATGTCACAGAACTCATGCCAGGAACTAATAACACACACTAGTTGTAGCTACTACAGGTGGGGGTTCTGTGGTGATGAACAGAAAATCATCAGTGTTGGAAAGAGAAATCTACGTTATTGAAGGAACCATAATGTAATATGTATAATGTCTTATATTCAAATTTCATATATTTCATATATCAAAATGTAATAATATTATATATTACTCATATTTAAATTTATCATAATTTATTACGATTTATAGTTAATTACATTAAATATATTGTTGACACTTACGCCAAAGTTAATTGACAAGTTTACATTGTTAAATACAAAATCACACAAACACAAGTCAATAGTTTTTGGATTTTTAGTTCTATACACAAAATATATTTCAAAGCATAAGCACAAAAATACAGAAATTATTATAAATCAAGACAATGATTAGTATGTGACGTGTCACCCAAAGTCTTAAAATCTTCTAATTGATTTACATCATTGCAATGAACCATTAAAAAGAATGCCGTGATAAACATGCAACCCTCAACATCACACATAATAATAAACACGTTTTAATAAATGTATTAAAGTTCATTTAAATAAGCAACTGACTCAAAGGAAGCAAACTTCAAATTTCAAAATTAGCTAGAACAACAAACAGCAGCAGATGAAAACTATTTTATTTCAACCACAAATAGAGAGCAACACCAGCACTGAGCAGTATCAGCAGACCACAGCCAATCAGCGCACAGCGGCATTTCCAACTCTGACAGGTGTTTGTCTGGCTGGGCTGCACTGACTGAGGCATGCTTATGGATATATGTTCAGAATGATTTGTGCGTCCGCTGAGGAATTCTTCATGGCTCAAGTCTTGAATGTCCTTCAGAAGATCAACACTAATGCAGTAGGTGTGGTTCTGGTCAAAGTGCGTCCGATCTGAGTGCTGCGTCACATAAATCTTCTCAAATCTGTTCCAACTTGAGTTAAAAGAAACAATAATGCGATCTTTGTTGCTGCTGTCTGAATATCCAGTGTAATTCTCAGTGACATAATAAGGCAGTGAACCAGCATTGTGCAGGTTGCCCACCTCATAGTATGGTAGATTAATTTTAGGAAGAAGTTTATCCTTATTTTAGAATCAATGAAAACCAAATGCTCCATTTGTAGGATTGCACTGTGCAGTCATACGACTATTAGAGTCAATCTGAACACAATCATGAGCAAACCACCACAACAAGTTCAGACCGTGTCTGGGAGGCGGCTGACCAAACCTGGTCTCTCTCAGATCAGACAAATTATTCAGGGTTCTCATCATGTTCCCAACAATCCTGTTGAAGAAAGTGCACATTTAATGCAATAAATGTTATAAAATGTACAATTACGGAAAACTGCAAAATGTAAACCTAAGAAGGAACATGAATCAGTTCTTCATCAGGACTTAAATCATTAGTTCATCATTCATCATTAGCTAAGTCTGCAGAAATGGAACAACTGTTTTTCACAATGTTCAATATTCAATGGCGTTTTCGGCTACACTCTTAAAAATAAAGGTGCTTCACGATGCCATAGAAGAACCTTTTTGTCTAAATGGTTCCCCCCCCCCCCCCCCCCCCTTGAGAAGAACTTACATCTGAAGACCCTTCTGTTTCACAAAACGAAGTCTTGTGGCGAAAGAAGGGTTTATTCAGATTTACAAAAAGGTAAGAAAGAGAGATGGTTCTTTAAAGAACCTTTGAATGAATGGTTCTTTGTGGAGCCAAAAATGGTTCTTCTATAGCATCGCTTGAAGAACCTTTAGAAGCACCTTTATTTTTAAGAGTGTACCAGTAAAGAGTACAGAACTCGAAGCTCTGTTTTTTCTGTCTTTCTCTCAAAAGCAGCACATTAAAGTCTGTTTTGTCCTAGACTGACCAAAGCCAAACAGCAAGTTCAAAAAGACCTACAGATACTGATCACTTCCACAAAACGGAGAAAATCTGATCTTCTAGGATTACTGCAGTGAGATGAAGGGTTAACCTGTAATTCTATAAAAGTATAAACACAGAATCAATAAAATGTATATATGTATATATAGAAGCATTCAAAATGATACGTCTTACCTTGTAGAAGCCAAACTAGATCTTTGGCGCTGGCTGCTTCATTTACATGACATGACAGCTTTGCATGTTTGCTGATATCACTGAACTCATGACAGGAACTACACTCTAGTAAAACACACTAGTTGTCCTGCAGGTTGTACGTGTGTGTGTCTGTGTCTGTTTCTGTTTTGATGAATAGAAACTCATACTATGGAAAGCGAAACTCGCAGAAACACATTAGAGCAAATGGGACAGATAATGAGGAGATTTATATGAAAGCTATGTGTCTCACTCATATTTAGATTTCATATTAAGTATTATATATATGCAATGTCTTTTCTCTGTTTTTTTAAATGATAGTTTTATCTTTTGTCTCCCTTGATCTGGAATATTGATCTACATTATTGTAATAAATCATTAAAAGAATCCAGTGATAAACATCTCAACATTATATCTCACATTTATAGGATGATGAACATCTGTTTATAATTATATTAACATACATCAGATTATACAGTTATTCATTTAGCAGACCATTTCATCCAAATAAATCACAGCTCAAATAATACACAGTTTCAAAATGAAAAAGCAAACAGCACGAAAACTATATTTTCATTATTAAAAGCAAGAAGAAAACAACAAAAATGAACAAAAACATACAAAACAGCATTTTGCAGCATTTTGCACAGACATCCTTGATAGATTTAGACTCTTGACTCTGGTAGGGTTCACTCTTTACAGACTGAGCTGGAGATGAAAACGGTGTGTGTCTGCAATGCATTTGGTAAGAAATCTGATAAGAATCATTCATAGTTTCTCTGAGGAATTTTTTCAGGCTTAACTCTTGAATGTCCTTCAGAAGTTTAAGGCTAATGCGGTAGGTGTGATTCTGGTCAAAGTGCACCTCATCTGAGTGCTGTGTCACATAAATCTTCCCAAATCTGTTCCAACTTGAGTTAAAAGAAACAATAATGCGATCTGTGTTGCTGCTGTCTGAATATCCAGTGTAATTCTCAGTGACATAATCAGGCAGTGAATCAGTGCTGTTCAGGTTGCCCACCTCATAGTATGGCAGGTTAGTGTAAGGAAGAAGTCTTTCCCTATTATAGAATAGATCAAAGTCATAATCTCCATATTCAGGGTCGCACTGTGCAGTCAAACGACCGTTGGAGTCAATCTGAACACAATCATGAGCAAACCACCACAACAAGTTCAGACCGTGTCTGGGAGGCGGCTGACCAAACCTGGTCTCTCTCAGATCAGACAAATTATTCAGGGTTCTCACCATGTTCCTGATAATTCTGTTGGGGAAAATGTAAACAACAGATCTGGTTTTACTCAAACAAATGTGCATGCAATGCAAAGAATGGTAAATATTTTTAATATAAAATATACAGTTACAGAAAAACTGCAAAAATGCCAAACTAAGAAGGAGCATACATTGGAACACATTGGAACTCTGCTAAATCGGAAAGCGTGTTATGCAAAAGATTTTCTTCAGATCTGCTGCCTTTTGAATATTCATTTATTAAATATACTGTATAGGCTCCTTTGATTTGGTTTTCAGCTATCAATAAAAGTGTAGTAATATTGGCTCACTTTTTGACATGTTAAAATCCATTCAGCTGATTTTCTCTCAATATCAGCAGAATAAAGTCTGTTGGGTCCTATACATTGATCACTTACACAGAAATACAATCAGAGAAAGATCTCTGTAGCAGTAGAAAGACTGATCTTGCAGTAAGATGAAGGGTTACTCTGCAGTTGGAGTAAAATGAAAGTGAAAGTGACATGACATGGTGACCCATACTCGGAATTAGTGCTCTGCATTTATCCCATCCTAAGTGCACACACACAGCAGTGAAAACACACACACTCGGAGCAGTGGGCAGCCATTTATGCTGCGGCGCCCGGGGAGCAGTTGGGGGTTCGGTGCCTTGCTCAAGGGCACCTCAGTCGTGGTATTGAAGGTGTGAGCGAGCGCTGTACATTCACTCCCCCCACCTACAATCCCGGAGGTACAGCCTCGAACCACAACAGTTACGAGTCCGGACTCTTAACCATAGGCCACAAAAACTCCCAAATTGAAAAGTAAATCAGCAAATTTGATACTAGTAATACATCATTTTTTATGAATAAATAAACAGCTGGGACAATTCAGTACTCTTACCGTGTATCTGGAAACGAACTGTTGTGCCACGCAGTTCCTGGTATGTAGCAACTTCCACAATGTCTTGTCTGTGGTCAAAGATACTGCTATATAGACGCTCCTGACCTGATTTTGTAACTAATAAAGCAATAAAAATCAGCAGTATGAGCATATAAAACGAATCCACCTTATTCTGCAGAAGCGACGGTAGTGTTCACACACTGATGGCTTTTGTGGGTGGAGAACGTTCTGCAAACAGAAACTAATGCTGCTTCATGCCAGATATTTATAGCAGAGAAACTGACAGGAAAGGTACAGTGGGTATGGAAAGTATTCAGACCCCCTTAATTTTTCACTCTTTGTTATATTGCAAACATTTGCTAAAATCATTTAAGTTAATTTTTGACCTCATTAATGTACACACAGCAACACATATTGACAGAAAAACACAGAATTGTTGACATTTTTGCAGATTTCTTAAAAAAGAAAAACTCAAATATCACACTGTACCCACTGTATATCGTGTGTTCACACCAGATGAGAATGTTATTATTCGCGTGAGTAGATTACATACAAAGTTAATGCAAAGACGCGAATAGAGGCGAATTCGCGACACGAATGACGCTAAATGCGCGACGCGTTTGCCGCGAACGCACGCTATTCGCCTCAATCGCGTCTTTCACGCAATTTCAAAAATGTCAATTTGAGTGGAAAATTTGAATGACCCAATCCAGTTGAATCAGACAATGGAAGAGAGCATTATTGTAGCCGTCTGTTATTGTATAGGTCTGGAGCATAGAAAACAATTAAAATCAGTTGTAGTGGAAGTTGTATTTTATTAGCACGGCTACAGAGATGCTGCTATCAATAAAAAATAATAATAGTAATATCAGTGTATATATATATATACACCTAACCTGCACACTGCCCCCAAAAGCACCAAAAGTTGGTTTTAAAATGACATGGTGTTGGTAAGTGCTGACGGCCGAGCAAACTCACCAGCCATGAACCCCTAGAGATTCATAGAGAAAACTATGGGGTAGTGTCAAGGGAAAATGTGAGAAACAACGAGAACAAAAAAAATGCAGATGAGCTGGAGGCCACTGTCAAAGAAACCTGGACTTCCATACCATCTTAGCAGTGCCACAAACTGATCACCTCCCTGCCACGCCGAATTGAGGCAGTAATTAAAGCAAAAGGAGCCCCATACCAAGTATTGAGTAAATGTACAGTAAATTGCTCTTTGTGAAGCCTACTTTCCAGAGGAAAAACAATTCACTAAAAATGTTTTTTTATTGGTATTATGAAGTATTCTAATTTGTTGAGATTTTTGTTAAATGTTGTTTTGTTTTTGTTAAATGTGAGCCAAAATAATCACAATTAAAAGAACCAAAGATTTAAACTACTCCAGTCTGTCAGGGGGGCGTCTGGTGTTCTCCCTCCAACCAGAGGTGCAATCTCCCATACTCCCGGACTATTCGTCCGTCAACTTGACTCCACCACGGTGGCAATACACTCACTCAAACAACGGATGTGGCCATCATGAGGGCTATTTTATGCGCCTTCCCTGCCACTAGGGCGGATGATTATGTTTGTTGAGTCTGATGTAGTGTCATAGTGTTACGAGGTTATTTAGTGTTGGTTACGGGGAACTGATGCAAGACAGAGGTGCCGTATTGACATCACGAGGTCCGTTTTCGGTTTCAAGCATGTATAGAGTCTTAGCTGCGGTTATTTTCGGTTGGTACTTTGGCCCCCCCCCCCCCCCCCCCCCACCCCCCCGCAGTATACTAAACCGCACTTGGACCCAAACCTTTGTTTACGGTGTGTCTTACCTGACGGCCCCGTGACAAGTCTGTGTGCATTGAATTTATTTAATACACGAGTTTCACAATTTGAGTTGAATTACTGAAATAAATGAACTTTTCCATGACATTCTAATTTATTGAGATATATATAATTTTTTTCTAAATCTTAACATTGATCTACATCATTGCAATGAACCATTAAAAAGAATGCTGTGATAAATATACAATGCTCAACATTGTATATTATTCAAAATAACAATAAACGTGTTAATAAACGTGTTAAATTTCATCTAAATAAGCAACTGACTCAAAGGAAACAAACTGCAACATGCAGTTTCAAAATTAGCTAGAATAACAACAAAAACTATATTTCCATTTTCAACAGAAAATAGACAGTAGCAGCAATAATGAGCAACAGTACCAGCAGACTGCAGCAAAGCAGCGCACAGCAGCATTTCTCACTCTGACTGGTGTTTGTCTGGTTGTGTTGCACTGGCTGAGGTATGTCTATGGAATGATCTGATTGTTCTCTGAGGAATTCTTCATGGCTCAGGTCTTGAATGTCCTGTATAAGTTCATTGCTATTACTCTGCCAGCTGTTATTCTTTGCTGACTGATGTATGTCTATGGATATATGTTCAGAATGAGTTGTGGGTTCGCTGAGGAATTCTTCACGGCTCAAGTCTTGAATGTCCTTGATGAGTTCAGTGCTAATGCAGTAGGTGTGATTCTGATCAAAGTGCACCTGATCTGAGTGCTGCGTCACATAAACATTCTCAAATCTTCTCCGCCTTGGGCCAAAGGAAACAATGATGCGATCTGTGTTGCTGCTGTCTGAATATCCAGTGTAATTCTCAGTGACATAATCAGGCAGTGAATCAGTGCTGTTCAGGTTGCCCACCTCATAGTATAGTAGGTCACTGTAAGGAAGCAGTCCATCCCTATTATGGAATCGATGGAAACCAAATGCTCCATTTGTAGGATTGCACTCTGCAGTCAAACGACCGTTGAAATCAATCTGAACACAATCATGAGCAAACCACCACAACAAGTTCAGACCGTGTCTGGGAGGCGGCTGACCAAACCTGCTCTCTCTCAGATCAGACAAATAATTCAGGGTTCTCACAGTGTCCATGACGATTATGCTGAAAAAGTGAAGAACCGTATTGATTTTACTTAAACAAAAGTGCATATGTAATGCAAATGTATATATTTTTAACATCAAACATACAATTACAGAAAAAAATCAAAATGCAAAACCAAGACAGAACATAAGCACCAAAAGCAGTCGAACTTCAATTAAATCAGCTTATTTCCTCATTGGATAGCTCTGCAGGATTGAAAAGCCTGTTAGTCATTTGATATACAGACAATTTTTTTTGTCTTATTTGATGGGATTTTTAGCTATCAATAAAAGTGTAGTAATATCAGTTCACTTTTTGGCATGTTAAAATCCATTCAGACTATTTTCTCTCAATATCAGCAGAATAAAGTCTGCATGCATTCATCACTTACACATAAATATGATCAGAAATCTCTAGGCCTAGCAATAGAAAAACTTATCCTATAAGAATCATACGGTAAAATGAAGGGTTAATCTGCAAAGTAAAAGCAAGCACCTCAAGATTGGCTGTCGTATTCCAGCTAATTTATACATGATTTTTTATAAATAAATAACTGGAACAGTGCTCTTACCGTGTATCTGGTAATGAACTGTTGCATCAAGCAGCTCCTCGTATGTAGCAGCTTACACATTGTCTTGTGTGAGGGCAAAGATACTGCTATATAGACGCTCCTAACCTGATTTTGTAACTAATAAAGCAATAAAAAATCAGCTATATGAACACGAGTCCACCGATCCTGCAGAAGTGTTCACACTCTGATAATGGCTTTTGTGGGTGGAGAAATATCTGCTAACAAAAACTGATGCTGCTTTATGCCAGACATATATAGCAGAAAAACTGAATAAGCGTGGAATAATCGTTTCTGTTTGTTGCTTCCCTTTTAACACTATCTTGTTTCATCAAAGATTTCTGACAGAAATACTTAATAAGGAATGAAAATTGTGCAAATCATCTCCAGTCTCTCTCTCATGCTTTGTAGGCACACCTGTTTTTGAAGGGCATCTAATATTAGGCTATTAAAAGAGATTCATTTGCACAAACAAAAAAAGAAGAGTTCGAATTATGAGTTTACAAAGTCATTTTATTTCAAACCAAGCCAGAGAAACCACACATTTAATAGAAATCAAAGGAAACCAGTAAATTAATCCAAATTTGTGATTATATAACAGGAGACATAACATTTATAACAGTGACGGGAGAAGCAATGCTTTTTGAAACGTCTATTCAATCGAACCATTTGCTTCACAAAATGAAGCAAAGCGCTGGAATCTCCGCATCTGCTGGGTAAAGTCACGAAAATGCATTCTTATAAACTTTTATTAATTTAAAGCTGCAGTCTGTACGTTTTGTCTCTTTGTCACCATCTCTGTTTGAACCCTGAAATTGCAGTTATTTGCGGAATTATCATCTTTGCTTGGGTTGTGCACCGCAACGGCTCCAGCACGGATGAATCTGATGTTTTAAGGTGAATGTGCAACTCGTAAAAATACGTACGATTTAGCACAAATCATATGAATTTGTACTAGTGAGGTCATATGAATTCGAACGAATTAGCCATCTCGTAAAATATGTACGAATTGCCGTAAGATCGGGCTGGTGGCTGTCAGTCACCGCACCGGTGTGGGTACTGTACTTAGGAATCACAGATTCTAGCCTACGTCTAGGAATATATTCGGGTCTTATCGAGTCCATTTGGGGAAAAAAGCACATTTATTTTAAAGTACCCGAGACCAGAGGCCGCTAATACCGATCCCGACCGGTGTCTGAGGCACTCTTAGAAGTTTTGGACCCAACCGGCTCAGGTCTCGGGTCGGACCTTGGGTTTTCAGATCCAAGTGGACCCGTAAAGACCTCTACTTTATAGTCACTGGTACTTCCGTGTACAATACACTTGGAATCACAGAATTTCTAGCGATGACGCCTGGGATAGTATATGACACATATCAGCCATTTTCACCAGATTATTTCATGCGAAAAGAAGTAGAGCAAGTCTGCCACTTGTTTGACCAACTGAGGAAAAAAGCATTACAATACATCGGCTACCAATGTGATTACAAAATTCAGAACAATCCACTACGGTATCACATAAAACCGGCAAATTACTATTATTGTTACTTTGTTCTAAAATTGTTAATGTTAACAACATCAGCATTGCGTGACTGTGTGTATTAGCGTGTAGATTTCAATTTCTGTATAGTCTAAGCTCTAATTGGTCATACAATTCGAATTCATATAGGCTAAAGAAATCATCAAAACAAAAGGCAAATGATTTTCCTTCGAACTGGTGCGTCATGCTACTCTCGTAATCAGATGATTTCATTCTACAAATTGCGAATGATTAGCGATATTAACGGTAATCCGGTGTGTTCTAACACACACAGCGGACGCCTCTGTCTACAGGCCGTGGGGGGAAGTGCTCCTTTTTTCCCTCTTATGGTACACTCCGCGTTCATTAGGGCCAAGGTTTTACCGCCCTTAGGCCCCGCTCCACACGGGCGCGCCCCCTGGAGATGGATTCTTACCGGGGGCGGTGACCCGAGTTACACTGCCGGGGGGCCCTCTGAGTGAATAGAGTGCTTCAGGGCTTGCCCGGAAAGCCATAGGCCCGCTCCGCTGTTATGAATACACCATATGACTTCTCGGAGTACAATTCCGCCATCAAAATGATACATTTAATTATTCCAGCTCCTCACATGCGATATAGCATACTAGCCGGGACAACTTCTTTATGTTTACTGATGTTACGGCCAGGCTTTGAATCATCCCCGCGAAATTCCCTACAGTATCCACTCATAACTACAAGCTACGACCCTTAGAGAGCTTACCGTTTTGAATCGGGCAAAGGTAAGGAGATCGTTTTGAACACTGGATGGTTATGTACTAGCTCGAAAAATTAATTTCACATAATTTTTAACCAAAAGAATTTACAGAGTGCAGCTTTATATTGTAAAAATGACTCAACCACAAGTTCAATGCATTTAACACAACACTATCCTCAAACCACAGACGCTTCAAAACAGTAGGATGTAGCAAAGCCTCTTTTGCTGAAATCGCGTGACTCTGTCAGGCAGGCCTACCTGCTCCGATTCACTCCGAAACACGATTCATAAAGGTTTCGATACTTCGTGAAGCAGTTATTCGAACTCGCCCATCACTAATAGATGCTTTAATCAATTCACCATTACATTATAATAAAATGTATATAATAATCACGGATATAATGAAAGCAGGTTGTCAGCAGCTCTTTAATAGCTCAAAGAATAGTACACCAGGACTTGTTGTCAGGTGCCGTCTCATTAACGTTACAACTCTGTAGTGTGGATCTGGCATGATCTTCTCGAGTGTTAGATGTTTGTTTGAGATACTGCTCTCGACTCATGTTCTTGATGATCTGGAGGAGGCCCTGGCTCACTCGGTAGGTTCTGCTGCTGTAGAAGCGTCTCGGGTCGCTATGTTCAGTCACATACACTCTGTTGAAGCTGCCATTGGCGTCCTGACGCACAATAATGCGATCCTTGTTACTGTCAAGAATGTTCTGGTTGTATTTTGTCCTGACATAATCTGGGAGTTCGTCTGCTCCTCCAGCGTTCAGGTTGCCCACCTCATAGTATGGGAGATTCTGAAGGGGCACAATGTGATCATCATCATCTTCAATTCTGTTATAGTACTCGTGGAAACCAAAGTCTCCATTTTGAGGACTATAGATGGAGACAATTTTCCCATTTCTGAAGTCGATATAGTCTTGAGCAAACCAATACAACAGGTTCAAGCCATGTCTCGGCCACGGCTGACCGAAGCCGGAGTATTTTAGCTGGGACAGTTCATTCAGAGTGCTCACCATGATGGACAGCTATGTAAGAGAAAGAGACAATGAAGATATATTTCGAATAATAGTAATACCATTCGATGAGGCAGTAAATACAAACTGTGTTTTGAAGGGAAAGTGCATTTTAGATGATGCAATTTGTCACCATTTATGTTTTCCACGTATTGAAATCACTATTTTTGCCTGCTTCATTTCAATGGTCATGTTATGACAAATTTTTAAGTATTAGATATAAAAGAAACATTCTTAGTCTTTCGTTGAATGTAGAATTTTAATACGTTTTTGTTTATACAATGTGTCATACAAACAGAAAAAAATTCTAAATAGTTGAATAAAGTTTAGCCAATTTATAGGTTTAAAGGTAACACTTAGCATTGAGCCCATTTTTTGAGTCTTATTTTGCTACAAAATATGAAACATTATTGTTAGAAACACCAGTCAACTAAACATATATATATTTTTTTAATTTTCTAGAACTTTGAGGGTAATTTTAAATTAAGAGTTTTAATAGTATTTATAAAGGTAGAAAAGAAGGCCATATTTAAATTTTCTCTTGAAATTGTATAATTAAATTTAAGACATTTTGAGAGTATTGTAAATACACATTCTTTATCATGAAATTATGGGTGAATATATATTTGATATTTCTGTCTCATACAACGCCTCTAAAACCATCTAAGAGAATGACTTTTAAGCATCACAATGCTGTCCTTATGGAAAACACAAATATCCTCATGTTTACCTTGTATGGTGAAGACTGATCCTCCAAGTTTCTTGCAGTGGTCTGGTTGTTGACCTATAGTGAGCTGCTGCAGCGAGTTCTTTTTAAAATGATTCCTTCAAGACACACCTCCTTAGAAAAGCTCACAGCTGGGAAATAGAAACTTAAGCTTTTTGGATGGTTGTAGCTAACGAGTTTTTTGGATTACTGAATAATGCACAGTATGTATTGCAAACTAAAACAGTATTTGGAACAGTATTACTCTATTATGTCACATAACCACATTGCATTGTACAGTTTGTTTAATACAATGAGTGGGGTTCTGGAAATAAAAAGCTATTTTGCTTTTCTAAAGCATTTCTGCTTTAGAAACAAGTAAACAAAATGACTAAAATTAAAATGAAAAAACTAATGCAAGAACAAATATATGTGACGTGCATTTAAACTTTTTCCTAAAAAGTTAAATATTAAATTAAGTTGAACAAAAAATACAAATATTAAACCTAATTCAATCAAAGACTCTTAAATAGCACTGGTGAGCATGGAGTTAAATGTTGTTAATATTTTCCAATAGTAGTTATTAATAGGACCTAAAACGTTTACATAAAGAAATGTGTAAACTTCTTGATTTCTTGACCCAAGACACTAAACAAAGTTTGACCAATGAATTTCAATAACCCTTCCAAACATCATTTTAAAACATATTATAGAGTGTTTTTCCATTTGTTTGTCAGGTACTAATGCTTGAAATTAATGGATTTAAATAATTATAATTCTTAGGGTGCAAATTTCTCAAATATCTAGCCATTTTTAGCCAATTAAACAGACTGGAGCAGAATAAGGGGAAAAAAATCAGGTCTGGAAATCTCATTAGAAGCCTGCTACAGCTACATAACGTCAGCAGGAAAAAATGTTTTCCTGTAAAAAGTCTGGTGGTCCTCCAGAGCAAAAGACAGGAAACCGAAACTTACGGTTTATCAACTGCATTTCAGCCACAAACTCTAAGAACAGTGACTTGCAAAATATGCAAAAAAGGGTGAAAATTCATAATGACAGGCGTGAAAGACTGTTGCTTGTTTGATCATTTCCTTTTCAAACCAGCTTTTATTAAACCATCATCTGCACCATGACGACCTTCAAGAGCAATTCTGTAACACAATGATCAGAGGCCAAGAGAGGGACAACTCCAACAGGACAAACGAAAAGAAGAATGACAACCAGCGGTAGTGAGGAAAACTTGAGGAAAGAAATCAATGAAGAAAGACGTTTTACAGTTGTACAAAGACTACAAACAAAGAAAATAGAATCTGCAATTACTACAAACAGCAGTAAAACTGTGAATTCACATTGAAACCGCTGTTTTAATGGAACAGGAGGATGATGGGATAGATATACACATATATAAAATTTCCATTAGTCTGAACCCATTCAAGGACAATGAGCAAACATTTTGTCTTTGACATGAAGAAAACACGAATGCGTCGTCGCTTCCCATATCAAAAAGACAAAAAAAACCCCCGATAAAAATCAAAATAATTGTGCTGAACCCTCAAACTACATCAAAATTACCATCATAATTATAACTCTAGCTGTCAGTGTCAGCATAAGAAGAATTGGTATTAATAGTATGAATATTTTACTTCATTATTTGATGTATATACACAAATATCCGCAATGTTTTTGCATTGCTGTATTCTTGCTTTATTTTCCCACGCATGTGTTTAAGTACACTTGAAAATAAAATCCGATTTCTCTTTTTTGTTTCACTGGAACATACAACAAACCCCAAACACGTCACTCATGATCACACACATACACATACTGGTTTGAGACTCCCTTGACCTCACGTACCCATTTGAACACACTCACACACACACGAGCGCCTCAGTTTGTGGACACCGTCCTTCTTTTCACCCCTTTCCACGTGAGCAGGAGCGGACCATAATGCATCTGTGCCCAGGCTGAAGGGGAAACCTCAGCAAATGGGTATTTCCTTTGGTGTCAAAGCACAGCGACTTGTCAGTTTGAAACGCTGAAGCTAAACTCGAGCAGTGCAGCTACACTGACGCTTTTACTTGGCTCTCCTGCTTAGAGCAGCACAATCCCTTCAGAGCATCGACAGATATGCTGTTCTGGAGGCTATAAACAAACACGCTCTGGACAACTGGTTAGTCATTTTAAGTGCTTTTAGCGGGTGTTAGTCCTCCTCATTCCAAGCAGAATGGATTGAGAGGACTGTACAGTTGTGATGGGATTTAAAGGAACAGTTCACGCAAAAATGAAAATGATGCCATTGTTTACTCGCCCTCGGGTCATTCAAACCCGCATGTTGTTGATTTTTTGTTTTTAGTTTATAGGCTGAAAAAAAGAAACAAAACAATGACTTGAAGGCACCATAAAAGTAACGCACACAAATTGTGTGTTGTATTTCAAGTAATATGAAAAGACTGAAATTTACATTGTTATTCACTGAAAATCTTTTCTTCTGTAAAAGCTCTTGACATTGATTTGGGAAGAAATTGTGTGGTTTGATGGTCATTGACTCCAAAATGCTATTGATTCTTGCATTTTATAATTGTCATGCCAGTTTGAACAAATAAAGAAAACCTTGCATAAAACTAGGAGACTTGTAATATAGCATCACAAATCGCACTACTTTCATGAAACTTTAATGTTTTGGCTGTCCAGGTCCAAAAGGACCAAAATAATGACGGAAAAGCACAATGAAAGTGATGCATGTGACTTGTGAGTTACATTTCAAGTAATATGATTGCTTGAATTTTACATTATTCACTGACATGATCTGCCAAAGCTCTGAAAATTTATTTGCGAACGTTTAAAAAAAGAAATGCAGTTTGATAATCACCGACTCAAAAATGCCAATGGTTCTTGTGTGTCGTAATTGCTGTACCAGTTCGAACAAGTGAGAATTTTACGCACAAAACTACTGTATAGATTCAGAAAGAATATTACACCTCAAATCACATTGACTACTTTCATTATACTTGTTATGGTGTTTTTCTTCTTCTTCTGTAGAACAGTTTATAGGCTGTCAAGCTCCAAAAAGGACCAACATAATGACTTAAAACCACCATAAAAGTGATGCATATGACTTATTTGTTATATCTCAAGTAATACATTGGCTTAGTGTGAATGAAAAGATCGAAATTTACTGATAATCTTCCAATCTGCCAAACCTCTGACATTTGATTAGATAAAATAAATAAAAATAAAAAATGGTGCAGTTTGACGGTTTTGTCTCCAAAAAAAATCATGTCGTAATTGGCATTCAAACAATTGGAGAACTCCTCACAGAAAACTATTGTATAAATTCAGAAGGAACATAGCTCCTCAAATCGCATAGAGTATCTTAATGGTACTTTTATCATGCTTTTTAGCGCTTGACATGTTGTGCACTAACAATAATGGAAAAAAAGCTTGTTTTGCAAAAGAAATAAGGTGGCGAGTAAGTAATGACAGATCTTTCATATTTGTGCACACCATTCCTTTAAAATCCACAAACCAAGGCGAGCTCTTAAACTTCATCTCTCACACAAATATGCTCAATGAAAAGAAAGAGCACTACAGCGCTTCTCTGAACTCATTCACACCTGTGCTAATTCTCTCTCACACACACACACACACACACACACACTCTTGCATGAGCAAACAGGCCTTCATGTCCCCCGGATGTTTAAGGATGTGACATCCACAGCTTGAGGAAGACATGTGGAGCGTGTTGAATATGTTTTCCTAACGCTAGCGTTTACTGAATCGTGAACCCTATGTTTTAATAATCCCGTGAGGAGAACAGAGAGACACACAGTGCATGGTGGTGGGAGAGCGCTCCCGGACCATTTCGGTGTCCCTTACTGTCCACTGAGTAGAGCACGGCTGGCGAAAGAGAGAACGCGCATCTCGATATACTACGATACGGGAAAAGAGAAGGGGCAGCTGACTGAGCTTTCGTTTGTTTGTTATCTTCCGGGAAACGGGACAGTGAGGGCATCGTGGGGCATGTGCGTGATTGGGATCAGAAGATATCCGGGCAGGAGTCCCAGTTGCCCTGCTCCTTAGCCTCCCAGTATCCTCCTCTGTAGATGTGCGTGGGCTCTCCTGTCATCAGGTCGACCTGCTGCTCGAACCACATGGACTTGTAGCTGTCATGGTGACCACCTGATCGAACAAAACAAACACGTACATACAAAAGCAAACAAACAGTCACATAATTAGAGAACAGAACATATATGAGGGTGCTAGTAACTCAACAGAGCCCTTAATACAAAAGCTATTAGAAACTATTTCAAATACAGCCTGGAGCTTACAAAACAAATGCGGACTAAACTATTAAATCTATACTTAAACAATCAGCTACAATCTCAACATCTCGCTTTCTATATTCACACAACATGCTGGTCAACTCGGGAAGAACAATAATAAAGGAAAAAATATTGGTAAAGTTTAGAGGTGGGCGGCATGACCAGCATTTTAGATCACAGTCCAAGATACAACTTTATATTACAGTAATGGGAGTATAAATAACAGTGAAGTTATTTTTGCTGGAAATTGAACTATATAAAATATAATTCTCAATTCCGCACAAGCCCATGAATAAAATACATGAAACATACTTCAGCACAATTGATTATGGACTTGAAAAATAAATATACACATAAAAACATATTTTGTATGTAACATTCCAAAAAAGTCTATATATTCTATATTAAATCCATGTAGTCTATCTAGTCTACATATGAAATATTAATAACAATTTTCTTTTACAAAACCTTGTTACACATTATGTGTACTTACTATAGTAATAACAATCAATTATTCATAATTACATGCAACTAACATGAAACCAAACTCTCATCCTAACCCTAACCATATAATAAATACATGCAGTTAATTAATATAACTCGCTACTTAAATGTATAATTATACTGTAACAAGGACCTCGGTAAAATAAAGTCAAACCTAAATATTATGAGCATAATTACATAATAATTACATAAGAACATAACATTACCGTCTAACTCAAATATACATGTTAGGGATGTAACGATTACCGGTTTGACGATAAATCCGTAGCAGTCGCATCGTTTCATATTTTAATTATTAAAACCGTATTAGATTACCGTGATTTGAACAACTCACGATAAATAAATACTGTCCACCTTAAAGGACAGTTTTCTGTAACAGTCTCGCGTGCGCACAGCAGGCAGAGATTTTCATTTTGAATGAAAACAGGGTGGAAAAGCTGGGAGGTTTTAAAAGAGTGCTAAGGGAATTATACAAATGGATATATGAATAAATTAATTATATGAATGTACCTCTGAAGGTTCTGACTGTCTTCAGAAACGATTCGATGGCTAATACATTTCATCTTCGCTAATACCTAAAGGAAGTGTTCTTAATCGCAATACTACTTGTCCACAGAGTTTACGGAAACGCTTTTACACCAGCGCCACCTACTGTCATCCAGTGGATTTACAGAGCCTTATATTTACATTCAGCCTGTGTTCAGTTTCTGTCTGGCCAAACACGGACTGAATGTGCATGCCCTGCTGTAAATTTTGACCGGCTGATGAAAAACAAGCTTATGTGGATTCTACACATTTAAACAATTCAGATAAGTTATCTAGAATTATTTATGGAGCAGATAAAATACATAATCATTTATTAATCAATTATCATTGTGACTTAAGTCTTTTCTTTATTTAAAGGCTGAAATGTGAGGCTTTATTTGAACATTATTTAAAAGGCTTTATTTGAACATTTACATTAGATATTTGAACATGCTATTAGATAAACTTTTGTCAGTCATGTTGTCGTTTAAAATCCGGACATCATTGGCAATGTTGTTGTTTTAGTTATGCAAACAAAAAGTCTTTTTATTTGTTGTTTGTTGATTTTTAAATATAAAACTTGGTGTTCAAAAATTTATGTGTTGGTACTTTTTGAACATCTCCAGCACATTTTAACAATACCGTGATAATACTGACAACCGTGATCATTTTGGTCACTATAATCGTGATAAGAGACTTTTTATACCGTTACATGCCTAATACATGTTTTAATTTTTTTCATACATTATTTTGTACATTTTACTGACATATTTTATTTATTTATATTTTATTTTATGAGCGAAGTACATTTCATTTGTACATTCATATATTTCTTTTTAAATATTAAATTATATTTTATTAAAGCACAGGTGTGCAAAAATCCTACATGTTCACACTCAATGTAAGTGGCATGACATGTCAATTCAATAGTTAAACTACAGTCTTCTGCTTGATCATACCGCCTAGCTCTATCAGATGTGAGCAATGGAGGGGCTGGAAGGGTTTTGGGTGGATGTTACTTGCTTTTGACCGGAGCTCCATAAGGACCCTCCACTAGAGTGACACAGAGCAGATAATGAGACAGTGAGGGTCTCATCAATCAGCTCACAAATGCAAGTTTAACCCCACAATTGTCATTTTATAATGTGTGTATGTGTGTGAAATCGCAGTCACTGTATAACATGACGCATATGTGGAAGTGTATGATAGTGTGTAGTTTTCTGTGATAATCAATGCATAAGCTGTACGTGTTTGCAGTAGTTCAGAGTAGGGGTGCTCCGATCAGGGTTTTTGAGGCCGATCACCGATCGCCAATCACAGAAAGCAGTATCTGCCGATACCGATACTGATCTTTTTAAAGCCTTCTTTTTATCATTTATAACTATATATAGTGATACTCCAATCAGGATTTTTAGACATTTATTCAGGGCCTGAATTTCATTTTTGAAAATGGGGGGGAATTCCCCTCTTAGGTGACTCTTGTGAGAGGAGAAGCAGCTTTCACACAGGAGTCAGCTACTGATCCGTGGCTGTTTACCACAAACACAACATTTATCCATTATTTTGATTTCAAATCCAAACATTGTCACTGAAAATGCTTTTTCAGCATTGCAATTCTTTCTTTTTTTTACACAGTACAGTAATACACAGACATGTTTAAACACAATAAATATAAGCAACATTATTCAATGCATTTTAATTTTGCATTTACTTCTAGATTTATATATTAAGTTGCTCAAGCAAGTGGCAAAACATTTAAACTACTTTTCTTACATTATCACAAACTTACCATTGACAGAAATAGTCAGCTCTACTGCCTTTCCTTTTGCATTTAAATCTTTATTACAAGCAATCCTGCTGTTCATAAAGAACTTTCTTACGTTTTCCTACCTCCACGAGTGCCATCTATTATTGCCTTTTTTTATCTAAAAGTGCTCCTTTTCCTTTAAACCTAGCCAAAAAGCCATATGTGTTAATTGTGAAACACAGTAGACTTTAATAATATCAGTAGGTGCGGAAACGATCTCTGCACTGCTGCAGACGCACCGCTCCTGGAACGCATTGCCGGACCGCAACCATCTGCAGTGTGCACGCTTTATTAATCCGTTAACATGAGCGCGGAAAAAATACGCACCACATACGCACTGCAAACGGAGTAATGTGAACCTGGCGTTATGTGTGTGCGCTGCGAGTGTGCATGAGCGCTCAGTCTCCAGGAGAGCGCGTGAGCGCTTAATGGTTAAACACTGGCAATAATTAAATAGTAATGCAAATTATAAACTTTAGTGACGATGTGACACTGCCTCGATAGTGCAAGTGACAATTCCTGTGTCAACTGTGCAGCTTGCTTATAGACAGATGTGATGTGTGGTGATTTGAAGCCATTTGCGTATTTTTGAGAGAGAAAGAGTGAGCGCGCGCGCAGTGATTCACTCACGTTGTTTATGAAATTACATCTTACACAAGGTTTTCTAATTACTTTATAAGTTATTTAATGAAGAAATATGAAGGCGAGTTACCTCACCTTCAGCATTATAATTATTTCACCCGCGCCGGACAGAGACTGAGACGGTAGCGCTGCATGTTGTGCCAAACCTCGCACGGCAGTGTCATCAGCTTGAGATCGTTTTTTTGAGATCGGCCTTTTTAGAGACCGCCGATCGATCATCCCAACGTGATTATCGGCCGATAGTGATCGGTAGCCGATCAATCAGAGCACCCCTGAGAGTCATATTATGACTACATTAACATGAATTGTGGATCTTGTGCTGTTAAGCAAAAAATAATAATGTTGTATAATGTATAATATGACCCCATTAAGCTGTAAAAATGTAGCTCTAACAACTGTTTCCACTCTTATTCTACAATTACATAATTCCTCTTCATTACAAACACTGGTTTTCTATGCATCTCTGTGTGACGTGAGCGAGTGTGTGGTACTTGCTTGAGTATGCCGGTGGGTGTGAGCCGTGCAGTGTTTCAGCTGCAGAAGCACACAGATGAAGACGGAGGGATGCAGGCAAAGAGAAGAGGAGTGAGAGAGATGTTAGCATGCATGGGAGGAGTGAACTGAAGAAATGAAAGTCTACACTGACTGTAGTCTCTGTATATGATACTGTCTATACTCCTGCAGTTTATGCATTCACACTGCCCACTAGTGGAAGTAAAATACACGCACAGGCTTCTGATTTAAAATGCATGATGCAAGAATTAATTCAAATAAGAACAAAGTCTAATAATCTGCTGGTTTCCATTGAACAGTGTTTTCACACCTGAATCTCCTCAAAAATGTGATCTAGGATAGAGTTCATACGGACTCTAGTATGGTTTATAATTGTTGTATTCTTGACTCTAGCAATTATGTTAATACTGATGATGTGAATGCAGCAAAATGCAATCAGAAAAGAAACCTTAAGGGGTGAAATCGAACTCAGATCAGGACTAAGCAATCAAACCAAGTGTGAAAACAACTAAACTAAACTACACTATGCAGCTGTAGTCTGTTGATTCTGCTACTTGCTTGATAGTGAAAGATCGGAGGAAGTTTCATCTGTGTCAGCTGATGCAGGGACAGACAGATGGAAAGAGAAGATGATTAGATGATAAATGTGAGAGACGGAGTGATTCGGAGAGAGGGATGGGATGGTACTTGCTTTTGTAAGTGGTCTCAGAGGGCTCACTGGCAATCTCGACTTCTTCAGCTGATCAGAGTTGAGAGACAAACAGTCAAAAATTAAAAAGGGGGATGCAAATTAAGACAAAAACAAAAAAAGAAAGAATACAATGAGTGAATGGCATAATGGAGGCGGGGAAAGTGATCCTGGATATTAAAGGGACAGTTCATCCCAAAATAAAAATCCTGTCATCATTTTAGGGATGCACGATATTATCGGACTAATATCGGAATCGGCTGATAATGGCTTTAAATGTAAATATCGGCATCGGCCCGATTTGAAAAATTATGCCGATATGTCTTGCTGATAAGAGGAATAGGTTAACTCATGTGCTCAGGGTGTGCTAGCAATTACATCACGTCAGCAGTGTGACTCATTTTTGAAGCAAAGTTTTGTCTGAATGATGATTAGATTCACTCTTTTGGATCGCTGCATTTAAACTGAGAAAGCATGTACAGAATGAGGCTTCGGTGTATGATAGAGTAAACAGTAATAGCATGTGCAGTGGCAGCAGCGGCAGCCTCCCCCGGGTCCTAATGCCCGCTCAGTAATGAGTTTTAATTCCGTAGGGGGCGCTGTTGGCCTACTTTTAATAAAATGAAAGTACAATACACAAATAATATTTAGACTGTGTTTCTGATTAAATAAAGCAGTAATTGATGTCAAAAAATGAGTATGTTTTGATTTATAGGTCAGAAGCTATAGCTTACAAGAATAAAAAATTAAAAAAATCACAAACATGACATTTGTAAATTAAATAATTGTATATATACTGATTTATTCATTAATGTGTAATATGTTATATTTTTTAAACAAATTATGAGCTCTAAAAGATTTTCAGAATTTTTACATCTCTTTTGCTTTAGACCTTTTACAAATGTTAAATCTTAAAATAAAATTTTAGGGTTAACACTGCATCTTTCTGGGGAAACAAATGCAGCGATTGATATATATTTTATTTATAGATATTTTCAAAGCTTTAATGTACTGTTATTATAAAAGAACTTCATTATTGTTTATTTAATTCTAACAAATAAGTTCCAGTTAAAAATTAACCAAAATTAAAAATAATTTGCTTATCATTTCTACACAGGAGAGACTTGGTATTGTTTCCAAACAAAAGTAAATATATCGGTATCGGCATCGGCTATCGGCCAAAAAGTTGAAGAATATCAGTTGAAAAATATCAGCATATCGGATATCGACAAATCCAATATCGGTGCATCCCCTACCATCAGTTACCCACCGTATCAGTCTAAACCTCATGTGACTCTTCTTGCATCTGGATCATAGAACACACCAAAGATTACAAAACGGGTGTACTACCTACTTTTAGGTACGTGGTCACTATCATTTTGGAGTCAGTTTTATTAGCATCATCTAAAACTATTAAAAACCGTATATTAATTAAAATAAAATAAACGTTAACTGAAATAAAACAAAACAAAAACTTAAATGTCAGTTAGTTGTCAAGGAATGGTTTTTTATTTTTGTTTAGTCAAGTACTGAAATGCAAAAAAACTAAATGAAACCATTTTTACAAAAACACAACAAAATTACAGAAACTTGAATTGAAACTTAAAAATTAAAAAATTTAACTTAAAAAACAGACTTACTACTCTGAAAATACAAAAATAATCACAATAATTTAAGATGCAATAAAATAAATAAGTAAACAAAATTACTATAATGATATATTAGGGAAATTAAAAGAACACTGCTTGAAGCTTTCAAGTTTTTTTAAGTCCCTTTCACTGATTTTGTGGAAAAGCTTCACGCTAGAAAATTCCTACAGATTTGGAACAAGATTTTCATTTTTAGGTGAACTATTCCTTTAATGTCATGCAAATAAGCACTATTACCGTGTCTGCATGTGTGTTTGTGTGTGTGAGATTGGAGAAAATGCAGAAGACGACAATTAAAAAGAGAAAAGGAAAGGAAGTAGAACAGGAGTACTTGCTTTTTAGAGGCGAGTCAGAGGCGAGTGGCGAGTCCTCAATGAGAGCTTGAGGGAAAGACAGAGACAGACACATGGGAGTGAACGAGAGACGCCGAGAAGGCAGAGGAAACGAGGAGAGACGAGCAGAATGACAAATAAAAGGACACTTTACCCCCGTCCGCTGGCTCCTTACCCTCTTCTGCAGGGTTGGCGGTGAGGTTGGCCTCTCGCTCCCTCTCTCGGCGGGTGGTGCGCTGCTTCTCCTCCAGTCTTTGTTTCTCAGAATTGGCCTCCTCCCAGCGGCCCTGCTCCATCAGACGCTGATCCGGCCGCCTCCTGCTATCCGTGGGAGCAATACCCTCCTCCGGCTCGTTCAACGTCAACGCCAGGGTCGAGAAGTAGTACATGTTTTCAGCGCCTTCCCTACACAGCACCGAGAGAGAAAGGGCAAGAAATTATGGAGAGATTGAGAAATTCCAGTCGAATTCACACTTGAGCACCACAACACGATGTGCCAGAGAACACTGACTAAATACTAAGCCACGGCTCCAACTACTCATGAATAATAATTAGGTAATGGCAATGGTTTTTAAACCTTCCTTGGAAGTCTTGTCATGAATTCTAATTAATATTCTTTAATTAAAGGAATATTCCAGGTTCAGTACAAGTTAAACTGACAGGATTTGTGGCATAATGTTGATAACCAAAAAATTAAAAAAAATCTTGTTTTCTTGAAAAAGGCAAAGGAATTGAGGTTCCAGTGAGACACAATGGAAATGTGTGGGACCAATTTTTGGAGGATTTTAAAGCAGAAATGGGAAGCCTATAATTTTAGAATGCACTGTTTGACCAGAAATTTGAGTATACACTAGGATAGTATAATAATTAAATTGAGTATAAAATCATAATATATCATCATCTTCATTCAAAATATTTAATTGTAAAAAAAATCTAAGAAATATAACTTGCAACAATACTATTGTAAAAAAAGCAGCATAATAGTAATAATACTAATACTACTAATAATAAATTAATTAGACAGAACAACAGTAAAATTCCACTACTCATATTTAAGTCCGTCTTGATTTCTTTGCTTTTAAATGTGAAATAATAGAGCTTTTATCTTGGCACAAAATTAAAAGGAGAGCTCAAAACAGATTTATTAATTATTCTTGTATATATGTTAAATATACTTGAAAACGCAGGATTTTTTCTCTCAGATCATCATACTATTTAGGTTGGAAAATACATAAACCTGTATAAACACTACTACAACTTGTGTGTTATTTTTTTATAGTCGCTTAGGGTTTTAGATTCATGGTGTTATGTTGTCATTACAACAAAGTAATAAAATTGGATGTAAAGTGATTTTTTTTCTCTAAAATAATGTTTTGTACACATTTTGTGGCTGTATGATTGAAACAATGAGTATTGTAACGTTTACAGAGTGGCCCATTCACTTCCATTGTTACTGCTACTGTTCTTTTTGGCTTTTTTAAAGAAATTGAGGGACAAATGCTGTCGATTGAGCTTGAACTTGGGAAATATTGTACGCGACAGGGAATATCTTACGGCAGCGGAGTCTTCCTCCACAGCTCTTTGGCTTTGAGCGTCTGATAGACGGTTTTCTGTCGCCCGTCGGCGCCGTTCTCTCCCCCTCTGCTGCTCTGCATCACACGAGAGCACTCCATCTTTTCATCCCACGTCCCAGACAGAACATAGTGTGCTTTCCCGTCTTTATCCGTCACTACCCCCGTGACCTACAAAGAGAGGCGTTGCACAAGAAGGAAGCGAAAGCAGACATAAATTACAGAATGGGCAAAAAGAACCTGAAAAGCTGCAAAGGGTGACAGATAAAAGGTGAAAAAACAGACACGTCTGCATTCTGGAAGAAAGAAGTCAGTGGAACGGCTGCTGACTCACCTTTCTGGCCACATCTCGGGAGAAGTAGCTGTACGGGGCGAATTTGAGATGACAGCGGTCGCCTGTCCTGTGGTTCACAACGTCTATTTCTCCTGACTGAACTCAGAGAGAAAGAGAGAGACACACAAATATCACTTATGAATAAAATCAAATGCCACACTATAGATATTTAAGCAATTTACGAGCTACATTTGTATAATGCAAATGTAATTTGCAAAACCAGGAAAAATGTAATGCACAAAAAACTGAGTGACAATCATGTTATTTACATAATATAATTCAAATGACATACGCAAGTGAGACATGTACCAAAAATTGTTGAAATGAAATGAGCACACTTTTTATACAATATTTACAAAATAACAATTAAAAGAGGAATTACTGTAGCATTATCCACTGACAAGTCCATCAGTTCATTTTATATCAGACACTCTGATGCCGATTATATATGAAAATATGTCTAACTAAGTAGCGTGTATTCTGACCTGATCTATCCAGAGTTTCCCGACAATAATATTGTGCACTGTGGTTGTGACTTTCTTCCAGGTGTAGTGATTGTTACTCTTCTCAAAGATACAATGAATAGAACCTGGAGCAAACAAACAAGCAACTCAAAATCAGCTTGAAAACTCTTGCTTAAAAACATAAATGTGAGCATATGACATTCAAATATCCATCTTTTAATATGAACAAAATATACTAATATATTAATGCAGGGATTGCAAACTTTTTTTTTTTGGTCAGCCGAACCCCTTTGACTTAAAGTATTTATTTTAAATGCCCCTAGAGAATTTAATTTAATACTTTAATAATTAAACAACACATTTACAGTTCTCTAATGTCGGTTAATAGTTACATGACATCAATAAAACAAATTTGTATTTAATATCTTTTTTTTTTGTGTGTGTGTTTTAAATTGAAAGTTTTTATTTTCAAATAATGTATATATTTTAATTTTACACTTTTACGATATAATTAATTATTAGCTTATTGTCGAATCACAAAACCTAGTTTGGGCAGCCATTATATTGGCATATCGAAAAAGTATTTGGATATTTAAGTCACAATTAAAAAGGTCCAAATGGTGTTGCATTAAATAAAATATCATATCATATGGTATCCATTTTAAATACAGCACTGGCACACTCTACAGGCAAAACATTTAGTTTCAGTCAGGTTTTTTTTATTATTATAAAACAGCTGTTACTGTTGAAACTGCTACTGTTAAAAATAAAGACCAACAGTATTGTGACACTCTGCGGTTGTCAAATGTTAGTTGTTAACATGTTCATAGTTAAAGTGTCCAAAAACTTTTTTTATTCCACTCGACATTGTTTCTAATCGGCTTTTTTGCATTACACTTCCTGTTTTATATGTTGTTTTTAAGAAAAGGAACTAATGAGAAAAACTCTTCCCTGAATGAAAGCCGCATGTTATTTTAAAACTTGAACATTGTGATAATGCTCAAAATAGGATAAATAGTTACCCAGGGGCATGATGGAGAGATATTTTCCCCTGAACTTGCTGGCCAGGGCGATCTCCTGTCTCAGGGTCCAGCCTCGCTCGGAGATCGCATGATGGGCCGCAGCTGGAGGGTGATGGCTTACCTGAAGACCAAGACGGGAAGAAGAACGGACTAATACCAAACACAACTCATCTATCTCAGGATAAACAAAAGCTCACCTGCTCACAGAGGGACCTGTAGCCGCTCTCCTGCACGCGATCCAGCTCAAATGTCTCTCCCAGCAGAGGGTTGAAGGGTTTGCCCGTGCGGTGAACTGTAGTGGAGTAAGAGGACACGGTGAAAGCTGCCACGTAGCACATCTGCTCCAGAGAGCTCTGGCACTTGGCGCCCCGGTCCAGCAGCTCGTAGTACTCCAGATCCTCGGAGAGACGCTGCAGCATAGACAGGGGCTCGTTGAAGTTCACCTGTGAAAAGAAAGAATGCGTTGAAAGCAAATGAATCTGGGCTGTTTGGGATTCTTGTAAAGATACGGATAGGCGTACAGGCATAGGGATTTTGGAGAGCTCTTTTCCGATACAGTTCTTCATGATGCTCCATAGATTGAGAGAGTAATTTGGTTTATCTGGGATTCGGCTCCGCCTCTTTCTCACAGGCACTACTTCCTGGGACTGTGGAGATTCGGGATTGGACGCCAGAGACTGCTCATCTAGCTGTGAAAGATTAAAACAAAAATGGTGTTTAAACATAAACTTCAATCGTCAATATGAGTTTTTTTATATTTAGACAGCGCATCGAATCGAATTTGGCTTGCGTACAATGGTGATCAAGTTTTTGGAATAATTACGACTTTTTATGTGTTTGAAAATCATCTCTTATGCTCATGAAGGCTACATTTATTTGATCAAAAAAATACAGTAAAAACAGCAACATTGTGAAATATCATCTATTTTAATATATAGTCAAACGTAATTTACTGCTGTGATCAAAGCTGAGTTTCCAGCATCATTACTCCAGTCTTCAGTGTCACATGATCCTTCAGAAATCATTCTAATATGCTGATTTGCTGCTCAAGAAATTTTAAAAATCATGTTTTTAAATTGTAATAATATTTCACAACATTACTGTTTTTACTGTATTACTGCTCAAATAAATGAGCCTCGGTGAGCTTAAGAGACTTTTTTCAAAAACATAAAAAATCATAAGTATTCTGCCAGTGTACATAAACGCCTTACCGACGTCGTCCCGTCATCCATTCCCAGCTCGCTACTGATTCCACTGACATTGCTGCCGGATCTCCTGAGAGAAATGGAAAGAGCGTATGAGAGAGCCAGAGAGTGAGAGATAGGAGGAAGGGGAAGGGAATGCAGAGGATACACACACTTAGGTCCAGTAACACTCATATCAGAAGAGAGTTAAGGGACAGAGAGAGATGCGAGTAAACGACAGGAGCAAGGCGGTAAATACAGACCTGTGATATTTGGGGTCTGCTGGTACAGTGATAAACTCTTGAACGTCCTCGCATGCGTCAAAGAATTCATTCTCCTCGTCCTCGTCACTGACGTCGCCCTTTCCTGGAACTGGGCCTACAGGACAAAGAAAGAAGGAAGTATAATTTATATACAGGAAATCAGTATGTCGTATCCAAATGTAAGGCAAGAGTTTTTAAACACAGAAATGAGTTAGAATGATCAACACTCACAAGGAATCGGCTGACAATTTTAAAAATAAGGAATACTTTGAAAATTGCAAAGGTTTCACTGCAACTTTTTAATTGGCCGATATGTTTATTAAAGAATAAAAAGTATTTTAAATCAGTTCAAACTGTACAACTCAAACTGTAAATTTAAACTGATTCAAAAATCTGATTTAATGACTAATTTGCATTACCAAAACTTTTTTAAAACAATTTAGTTATTAAAATTGTGTAAAATACACTACCATACTGTATCAAATTGATACTTTTTGAAAGAAATTAATACTTTTATTACGCAAGCACGCATTAAATTGATCAAAAGTGTCAGAGTAGACATGCATAATGTTACAAAAGATTTCTATTTCAAATAAATTGTTCTTTTAAACTTTTTATTCATCAAAGAATCCTGAAAAAAATGTATCACAAAATGCTCCAACCAAAATATGAAGCAGCACAACTAAAAATAATTGTTTCTTAAGCAAGCAAATCAGCATATTAGAATGATTTCTGAAGCATCATGTGACACTGAAGACCAGAGTAACGATGCTGAAAATTCAGCTTTGCATCTCAGGAATAAATTACATTTTACAATATATGCAAATAAATTTTTTTAAATTGTAATAATATTTTACAATATTACTGTTTTTATTGTATTTTTGATCAAATAAATGCAGCCTTGGTGAGAAGAAGAGACCCCAAACGTCCAAATGGTTGTGTATTTAGATACATATCGATGTTTATTACCATGTAGTGCTATATTTGAATAACAAAATGGAAAAGGTTAAATCCTATTCTCAATTGCCTTTATTTAGTGAAAATTGTGTGCTGTGATTAAAAACTGATTAGTAAAACAATTTTGACAGATTCATTCAAAAAGATTAGCTTAGAAAAGTCATTAATTGGGGAGTCAAGATACCACTAGTTGTCTTTTCATTGTTGTGTGCAACTACAATGCATTAGAAATCTGTGTTTATATATTAGTTTCTATATAATTTTGTGGCACCCAGTCTTTCTGTGCCAGCCGTACTTTACCTTTGCTGTCTATGGCAGGGTTGCTCTGGGATGGAGGCAGTACGGTCGCTCCTCTGAAGGCTCTCTCCAGATGGTTGTGTTGTTTGGCGAGCTGCTCCAGTGTCTCCTCCAGTCGCACTCTCTGCTCTCTCTCGGCCTGCAGGGCTTTCTGCCAGCGCTTACTGTGAGCCTGAGCCAACGCCAGGAAGTCCCGGCAGGCCTGGGTATCAGATTATTAAAGAATCGTTAACAATACGTTTAACTGTGGTTTCTGTGTGCTTAACAGACAACCACAAGTGAATGAGGCAGTGAGTTGCTTTTTCCCTAAAGTAAAAGTATTGCTCGGTGGTCTTACGTTGATCATGGCGTTGGAGGTGATGCGGAAGAGGGTGGCTCGCTCCGTCACCTGCCGAATCTTTTCACTCGTCTCTCCTCCCAGCCGAACTCCCTCCAGCTCAGACAAGGACCTGAAAGAAAGCATAAGAAACAACTTTATACGAGCAAAATCTGAGTGGAAATACAAAGGTTTTAGACACACATACTTTTTCTTGACTATTACTATTTTTCACATTTAAGAATAACAGTACAGTCTTAACTATGAAATATTGTGTATGTGCAGACAGACAGACAGATAGATAGATAGATAGACAGACAGATAGACAGTAGACAGACTAATACTACCGTATTGTTAACAAATTATAGAAAAAAATTCGTTAACTGAAATAATGCTAAAATACAAACATAAATATGCTAAAAATTCTAATATAAATGAAAAACAATAAATAGTTGAAAAAACTAGAAAGGTTGCCTGGGAAACTAAAAAACTTGCCTAAAACTAAGCCTGAAATATATTAATAGCTAAATAACTAAATAAAAGCTAAAAATGGACAAAAGAACAACAAAATTACTAAAACTAAAAGGACAATTAAAATGAAACGCCTCAAAAACATAAAAAATAAAAGATAATCAAAACATTAAACAATTAAATAATATTAAATAGTAATTTTTTGTATGTTATAATTAAAGATTTTAATAGTTAATACATAATTACAATACTAATTCCAATTAAAAAAATTATAATATTAGTTCGCATATCTAATAATATATAACAAATACATTTCAAGCAAATGTTATTAATGTCATGAGAGCAATAAATTTAGCCAAGTGTGTCCAGTCTGTTAGAGAAAGGTGGACTGACCGCTGAAGAGCAGAGCCGTGTTTGGCGATGAGATCGTTGCAGGTGCTGAGATCCTCCACCTTGCTGCCCAGCGTCCGGAGGGTGGACTGCACCTCTGAGTTGCGTGAGCCTGTGCCCTGACCTGCTGCAGGAGGAGTGGAGTCGTCCCCGGAATCATCTGCAGGAAAAAAGAGGAACGAAAACTGTGAAACAGAAACACCGAAGTGTGCATTTTTGTGCTATTCTCAAATGTGGTTTCCTTTCCAACTGACCCGACTCAGCCTGCATGCGGAAAGCTTTGGCTTTGGCCAGTTCCAGTGCTGTGATCCACCGCTGCCGCTCCACCTCTGAGCTGGCCTTCAGGTGATACGTCTGCGTGCCGCCATTAGAGATGACGAAATTGCATGAGTCCTCCACCGCGATATTGGCTGTGGCCAGGTTTATGGTGCCCCGACATGTGTGGCCCATCTCCGCCTGGGTCCTGGAAGAGCAAAGGGGACAGAGATAAGATGATGTGTTTAAGATAAAACACTTTACGTAGTCATAGTTATATCCTCTTTTAGATTTACACAGTGTTTATCATCGCTAAACGGGTGGCCAGAACAGGACGTAATGTGTTTCAGACTTCATAATGTTAGTCAAAGTCTGGTTCTGTGAAGCTAGAGGAGCATTCATGAGGCTCTCTTTAAACTCTAAAAACTGAACAAAAGCCCCCCAACAGCTGTTTTTCGGCATCTGATGCAATATTCATGAATTAGCACTGAAAGCCAAGCATTCGAGAAATGCCTTCGGGTAGAGTTTCTTTCACTCTTGAGCATTTATGTGACAGAAGATACGACGTGTTACTGCTGCTATCATAGTATCTGGTATCAGATTAGAAAAGAGCCACATGTTTACGATCTTAGCAGATACACAGAAAGATATTTACCTCAATGAACATTTCTGAGCCATGAATCAAACCAACCATCTCCAAGATGAATAAATAAAATGACAAACAACAGTAAACAATATAAAGCAACAGAATGTAAGACTCCGATAGCAAATACAAAATGCAACATATTAAAGGGGGTCATATGATGCGATTTCAAGTTTTCCTTTCTCTTTGGAGTGTTACAAGCTGATTGTGCATAGATAAGATCCCTGAAGTTGCAAAGACTAAAGTCTCAAAACCAAAAAGATCTTTATCAAAGTTAAGACTCTGCCACACCCCCAAAAAATGGCTCGTTCTAACACGCCCCCACATATCTACCTCACTATGTGGGAATATTTGCATAATGCCGCCCAAATGTGCACGCAAAGAAAGAAGGCGTGGTTTCAGTAACCGCAGTAGTGTTGAAGCAGCCATGTCAGGGAGACGCTGTGTTTCAGTGTGAAAGCAAAAGCACTTTATTTGGCCTTCCGAAAGTAGATGCATTTAGGAATCTTTAAGATCACTTACAACAGAACAGCAATGCATTTTATGGACGACCGTTTCATGAACCTAGGAGAGAAGGTAATTCTGACTTTGCTATGACAATCTTAAGCGCTATGGCGCTTCTGAATTAGCGACTGTAAGTATGTTTTGTTACTAGTTTAAGTATTTGCTATTGACTGTTCAAATGCGGAGTTTTGCACATCGTGTGTGTGTGTGTGTGTGAGTGAGTGGAGAGAGCGGAGAGAGAGAGAGGAGAAGCGCGTCACATCACTAGATAGAGTCAGCTGTCTAACCGCCGGATTGTGTTAATGCAATCAATTATGTGTTCTGTTCCCTTTCGGGTGAACTGTGGTTAAAACTAATGACATATTTACGGTATTTACATTTATTTTGCAAGATGAAGCTCGCGATTATGGTAAATGTATGGTACACATTTCTGACGAGTGCTTGCGCTGTTCGGCCAGTCACAATGCACTGGGTCAGCTGGCCAATCAGAGCAAACTGCGCTTATCAAAAGAGGGGGCTTTGTTGAAAACGACGTGTTTGAGAGAGGCGGGGCATAGAGGACCTACAATAATGTACAGTATTTGAAAAATAATGTGTTTTTTGAACATTAAAGCATGTCAACATATTCTGTTACACCAAATAATGATCTTAAAAAAAAAAACATCATATGACCCCTTTAAAAACGTATTGCAAAATATTCAATAAACTCAATACATATTCCTAAAGAGGTAAGTTGTTGGAGAGTATATGGGGAAGAAACATCATTCACAAACTTTATGAAAGCTGAAATCTTGACTTGTGGCTCATATAGAAGCAGTTATCATTTCTTAACTTCAGTGCTTATGGCTAAAGGTCTGTATCTAGCAGAGTTTTTATTGTTAACGAAAATTAAATCAGTTAAAAATAATTTTCGTTAAATACTTCATAATCTGAAGTACTAAATTTACTAAAACTAAAATAAAAATAAATAAAGCTTTACAAAATAATTCATAATGACTAAAGCACAATGATATGACTAAAACTTAGGGTTGGGTACCATTCACATTTTAATCGATACCAGTACTGGTACCTGAAATTCAGTGCCGGTACTCAACAGTACCTTTTTTCGGTACTTCACACTCTGTGTAATAACAAAAACATTTATTTCGGAGGGAAAAAAAAACTCTTAATTTTAACATTGTTATTAATTTATTTAGAAATTTTACACACTAGACAAAATAATTCTAATGTCACAAATAATATTCTCAAGATTTACTGGTTTTTATATGATTCTTTGATTATTTTGTAGTGTGGGTTTGGTGAAGTGTACTAAAAACCAACATTTTTCACAGTCTAAAATTGACCCACAACCTAATCGGTTTGTAGGCTACACAAAGAAATTCATCACACGAGTCAAGTTTTGAGTGTTGTACTGACAAACTACTACTTCTCACCCGATTCCTGATGATTTTAGAGGACAATTACTCCTAGTCTTCCCATGCCGTTTCAAAGAATACTACAATGGCTAGAGCAACAAGTATAAACGCCTTGCACGCACACAAGCACAATCAGCGGAGGCTCGTAAAAGTACCGAGTTAGTTACCCACCTACTAAAACTAAAATTAAAATGAAAATTAATAATAAAAGCTAATTCAAAGTATTAATAAATACTATAATAGTATAAAAATAATAGTAAAATAACACTGTTGTATTTTATAAAATTGAGCAGTAAAACTGTCAAAAGCGTGTGAAGAGCACCAAATATAAACAAAGTTTTCATCTCCAACTGTAATCTGCCAACACTGATGAATCACTAGTTCCTGCATTTTTTTATACTCTGCTGGAAAAAATGAGGCAAGACCAGTTTGGATGGGCTATGACATGGCACAAGACCGATGCCAGGCGATTTAACAGAGGCACAACAGTCCTGAGCCTGTCACCCGTGAAACTGTGAAATCTCTTACTCGCCCTCTACATTTCCTGATGCATCTTTCACACACACACAATGAGAGCGATGAGAAACCACTGAGGTCTGCCTGCAGGAGCAGAGGAAGTGCTGAAATCAAGCCTTAAGTCGAGCGTGTGATCCTCCTGAACAGAGATGACCTGTTAACACAGTCACGTGATCCAAACTCGCTCAGCCAATCATGTGGAGGTGAACAAGATAATGTGCACTTATGTCTTTTATTTACACTGTAATGCTACGGTGGGGTTTGCCACACCCTGTTTATGATTAATGGATATGGATTTTGAAAAATAATTTCCATAGAGTAATCACAAAGAACAATTTCTAGCGGATGAAAAATCTTTAGAGTGGAGCTTTGCTACATAACAATATATTCACTATAGAAAACACAACCTGATGTTGGAAACAGTCAGTGATCAGTGCTTTAAAACTAAATCATAATGGCAATTGCATTACACAGAATGAGTGGGACGTTTCCACTGTATTTTGATAGTTTTGAAGTTATTTTGTGCAAATCTTTTCAATTTTATCACATCACACAACAAATGCAATGCACTACAACAAACTGTGCATGCAATGGACGGCTTTTTAGACAAGCATCTGTTATACTGATATCTCAGTTTCAACTTAAATTCAGTATTTAAAAGTTTCATATGTAACAGACTGTATAATAAACATTTAATAAAGTATGCCATATGCTTTTTAACTTAAGTAGACAATCCACCCTCTAAGTAATAATATTTGAGCTTTATCAAGAGTTACTACATTAAAATGTAATGCAAAGCCAAATTTGATCAGAATTTCAGGTTTTTATTCAGATACACAACAGTCCAAAAGTTGTGGTTGGTAAATCTTTTAAAAGAAGCCTCTTATTCTCACCAAGGCTGCATTTATTTGATCAGAAATACAGTAATATTGTAAAATATTATTGCAATTTAAAACAAATGATTTCTATTTGAATACATTTTAAAATGTAATTTATTCCTGTGATGCAAAGCTGATTTTCAGCATCATTACTCAGAAATCATTCTAATATGCAGATTTGCTGCTCCAGAAACATTTCCGATTATGATCACTGTTGAAAACAGTTGTGCTGCTTCATGTTTTTGTGAAAACTGTGATACAGTTTTTCAGGATTCTCTGATTAATTGAAAGTTCAGAAAAACAGCATTATAGATGTCTTTACTGTCACTTTTGATCATTTCGCATCCTTGCTGAATAAAAGTATTAATTTCTTTCAAAGTCTTACTGACCCCAAACATTGGTGGAGTATGCATTTACAAAGCACCAGCAAGCTTTGTCAAATATTAGATTATCAAATAATAATCGACCGTATATCTTCACTGCAGTAAAAATCAGCTATTTGTGAATTATTTTGGAATTGGGATGTTTCAATGCCACAAACATAATTTTTGGTCATGTTCATCCCGAAACTGAATGATGCACTACAAATCTTTTTTTATTTGCTTTGGTGCGGCATCAACACAGTATTTATTTAATGACGTTTACATTTCATTTCCGTATTCAAGAAACAATTACACCATAAGAAAATTATTCAAAAATAAAGCACATACTCTCACTAGCCAACTGCTGAGAAGTTGGACCTTGTTATTTTATCGTATATTTAAACATCAGATGACGAGGGTGGATTTTAAAGAATGTGTTATCCTCTCATCTCAAACTGTTGAGCAAACAGTGAGGATCGCACGAGCAAACAGACACACATGCGGATGCTCTCACACGCAGTATTAATAATTGACAGAGCCCAATGAGATGAATGTGGCATCAACTTACAGACTGACGAACACCAGAAGGTGTTGAGTTTTTTTGTCCGTTTACATACGACCATCCTAAGGTTATCATCATTAACTAAAACTATAATTGAAATAAAGCTGAAACTAAAATAAAATATGAATATGAGATTAAAACTTTAACTTATTTCAGTTAGCGGTCAAAGAAACATTTCAATTTTTCATTTAGTGTAAGTTGATGCACTGAAGTTACTAAATGAAAATTCAATAAATAAAAACTGAAATAAAATTAAACCTAAATAGTGGCATTTAAAAATAAGTACAAAAACGAATAAAAAAATGAACATTACAAAAAAATTATGTAGTAATATTTAAAAAATTTAATTAAGCAATAAAAAAATGACAAAAGCACATTACAAAATTACTAAAAATTAAACTACATTTAAAATGAAATCTAAAAAATAAAAGCTAATTTAAAATATGATTAAAAACTATAATAGTATATAAATAACACTAAAATAACACTGGTCCATCCAGTCCCAATGGTTTGAAGTAAGTCGTATGATTTGAGACATCATCAATAAAGCACAAACCATACAGGAAAGGTTATATGCATAAGTTTGAGGAGTTTGTATGAGTGAAATCCTCAAAAAAGTGGTGCTTGCCGTACCAAGAATATCAAGTTATTTCACCATCTAAAGCTTAGCATCTTATCAGATAATGGTGAAAGGCCAAAGAACACTTGACAGCTCACAAAGGGTTCATTAGGACAACAGACGTTCCTATCAACCTTTGGGAGACCTGTTGTCTGACAGAAACGATCCCAGACAACATTTCTTTTTCTTCCTAGAGGTCGATAAACAACAACAACACACCACAAACTCACCTGTAGTAAGACAGCAAGCCATTGCTCAGGACGAACCATCGCCTTTGGTATCCCTTGATGTAATTAGTCCATTTGAAGAGCCAGCCTTTATAGGTGTCCCCAGGGGCCGGGGTGGGCGCTTTGGGCTCCGACATCACGACAGCCCGTGGCTTCACAGTGTCTGACGGGGGGTCTGGGGGTGAACACAAAGGGTTAACCGGTTAGCTGACACCTTTACCTGAGTGATTCACACCTTCATGGGGGCAAGACTTTCTCTTGTACGCCAAGGCACCTGAAATGTTTACATACACACACAAGTGGTGTTGTTCCCCACAGCATTCTGTGGGTTGTGTGTAGGTTGACAGCACACTAGGTTTTGAAACACAGCCCAAATCTTCCATATATAGACTGAAACGTGTTATACTCGGTGGATATCATGTCAATGGGCTCGTTTCGCCTACGTGTCACTCTCTGAACCCACTACTTGACATTTACACACACGAATTAAAACAAAACTCTTTAACAGCAGCGTTTACGACCACAATGAATGAAAACAAACACATCTCGGGCTATTTGAAACTTTGTTTAGATTAATGAGGCCTGGGTTTTACGAGTCATTCACACACAACTACGAGTCCAAACGGCGTAAAAAATTACAACGTTTACTCATAACGCCATGACATACAATATAAACACTCTTGATGTTTTATTAAAAATCATGTTCGCTAATACACATAAACGTAAAATGACTTTGACGGATAATTCAGCTAACGGCTAATAAAACTGTCGCGCTATCGCGAGACATGGAGACGGAAAGTCAATAACACTGATATTTCTGTAAATACAACACTTACGTGATGACAAATCAACTGTAAGCCTCTCAAATGCGCGGTTATCCTCTAAAAGCCCTTTAATAATGTCAGCGTGCGGGGAAGTGTGTGTCAAACTGAAGCTAACTAGCCTGTGCTAACCTTCAAGCTGTGTAGAATGACAGAAATCCCGTCAACTCGTGCAGAACATCAGATGAAACCTCGGGGAAATAACGCAGAGCGACATGACAAGACATGGAAATCTGAAAGCCCCAGTGCTGAGATGATTTAAAGTGTGTAGTGGGTGCTGGCCAGCTCTTACCTGATCTCTCAGCGACCCCCTCTGAAGAAGAAGGAAGTCAGCGACATGAGATCACAGGAGCGAGGTAACGTTACTCCACACAACTCGCATAAGAGTCACAGTCACATTATTGCATCTTTCCTCCTTCACACAAAACAGACACCGATTCTGAGCAGTGCATGTGGATAATGATCAGATGTACTCGTTAATGACATTTTAGTCGAAAAGTGAGGTAGGCTAAATATGGTAAAATAAATAAATAAAGCTGCCCCGATTTTACAAGAAGTTGATTTATAGTATAATCACTGTCATGCATGACTTCGAGTGGTTTATTGCTTTTATAAAACGGTGGCAGCTAGGCTCACACGTGTTCAATAATCATCTGCATGTATTATTCATAATAATAAACAGTTCTTCCAAGTAATTTCATTCATTATCTAATTGTAGGCTGTTTACAGTTGCCATGCAACGTAGCATTATTTTTTTTTAAAGGGGTCCTTTTATGCTTTTTCACTTTTTCAACTTTAGTTAGTCTGTAATGTTGCTGTTTGAGCATAAAAAAGATCTGTGAAGTTACAAAGCCCAAAGTCCACTTCAAAAGGAGATATTATATTTAACAGAAATCACTTTTCAAAAAACTACAACGAACGACTCGTTTGAACTACAACACATATTTTCCGGGATTTATGATATCACAAATACCCACGAATGGGACGAGACCTGGTTGATCTGCACTAGAGAAGGCAACGAGTGAGTGTTATCACTATGTCGGAGACACGCTAGCTTTCCCAAGGCAGACGAACTTAGAGTGGTTACAATCATCCGGGTTTAAATCACGCTCAAATTGATTTGATATTGAAGCAATATTTACACTGAAGCTCGCAGGCGGCTATGGTAAGGGCATGACATTTCACGACCAGGCGGCAGAGTGGAGCCAATTAAGACCACACTGAAACAGCGACAGATCACGCACCACACTGACCCAGTTAAACCGATCACATCACACACTGACCAAGCTACACCGATACAGCACACAGACCCAGCTAATCCGTCACGCAACACTGATCCCAGCTAACCGATCACAGCCACACAGGCCCAGCTAACGATCACAGACACACTGAGCCCAGTCCATAAACGATCACAGCACAACAATGGCCCAGCTAACGATCACAGCACCACTAATGACAAGCTAACCAATCACAGCACTACACTGACCCAGCTACCTGATCACAGCACACACTGGCCCAGCTAAACAATCACAACACACACTGGCCCAGCTAAACAATCACAACACACACTGGCCCAGCTAAACAATCACAACACACACTGGCCCAGCTAAACAATCACAACACACACTGGCCCAGCTAAACAATCACAACACACACTGGCCCAGCTAAACAATCACAACACACACTGGCCCAGCTAAACAATCACAGCACACACTGACCCAGCTAACCGATCACAGCACACACTGGCCCAGCTACCCAATCACAACACACACCGGCCCAGCAAACCAATCACAACACACACACACTGGCCCAGCAAATCGATCACAACACACCGACCACAGTGAACCTCCGATCACAGCACACACTGGACCAGTTAACGAAACAGACACCCACACGACCCAGTAACGGATGACCACAGCACACACTGACCCAGTAAACGATCACAGCACACACTGATTTCCCCAGATAACCGATACAAGACACAATGAACCAGCGAACCGATCAAGCCAAACACTGGCCCAGCTGACCGATCACAACGCACACTGGCCAAGCTAACCGATCACAGCACACACTGGCACAGCTAACCGATCACAGCACACACTGGACCAGCTAACCAATCACAACACACTGATCCAGATAACCTGATCACAGCACACCAAGACACAGCATAACCGATCACGCTACACACTGAACCAGCAACCAATCACAGCACACAATGACCAGCTACCGATCACAGCACACATGGCCCAGTAACCGATCACAGCAAACCTGCCCAGTTAACCGATCCACAGCACACATGACCCAGCTAACCGATCACGCACACACTGACCCCCCAGCCTAACCGAATCACCGAAAAACAGACCCAGTTAACCGAATCACAGCACACACTGGCCTCAGCTAACCTACACACCCCCTATCACCCCCCTGATCACAGCACACACTGGCCCAGCTAAACTATCACAGCACACACTGGCCCAGCTAAACTATCACAGCACACACTGGCCCAGCTAATGAATCAACAGCACACACTGGCCCAGCTAACCAAATAACAGCAATACTGACCCAGCTAACAATCCAAAAGAACACACGACCCAGGCTACAACCAATCACAGCACACAAGACAGCTACCGTATCAAAGCACACACTTGCCCAGCTGAACGGCACAACACACACTGGACCAGTTTACACCGATCACAACACCACACTAGCCCAGCGGAAACAATTCACAAACACACACTGGCCCACGTCTAACCATCGACACACCCACGTTAGCCAAGCCCCACCAATCACGCCCACACTGACCCCAGCTAACATCACAACACACCCTGGCAAGATACCAATCACAGCACACACTAATAGCCCAGCTAAACGATCATCAGCACACACTAGCCAGCTAACGATCACAGCACACAATGGCAAGCACCAGATCACAGCACAAACGGCCAGCTAAGATCACAGTCAAACACTGGCCCAGCTAACAATTACACACACACTGGCCAGATACCGATCCAGCACACACGACCAGCAACGATCACAGCACACACTGACCCAGCTAACCGATCACAGCACACACTGGCCCAGCGTACCGATCACAGCACACACTTGGGACACAGCGAACGATCACAGCACAACACTGGCACCCAAAAGTTAATAAGATTCACAAGCACACACTGACCCAGTAACCGAGCACAGCACACAATGCCCAGATAACCCGATCACAGGATACAAACTGCCAGCTAACCGATCACAGCACGTTTGTCGTATTTAAGACGGCTTGGGGGGCACCCTTAATTTGATACAGGAACTATTCGAGCCGTTCATGCCAGACTGGGGAGAGAGGTGTTGTAATAATGTAAAATATGTGAACAATGTAATGTAAAATATGTATAACAAAAATACAATTGTAGAAAAGATGTTCAGGGGATTCAAATTAAGTGCATTAATTTAGTAACAGGTGTGCAATTAAAACGACCTTTAAAAAAGGATTTCAGCACCATTCAGTTTCAGCCATTTTGTTTCGACTTGCAAACAAATAAGTAAAAAAAAAGATCATTTATGAATTATCTTTCAAATAGAATTAAAAGTGTAATTATCGGAGGGATATTAGTTTGTAATATGTTAGAAAATGAAGGGTATGCCAGGGTAAAAATCCTGTTAACTCTTAATCCTGTAAGACACTTTATTCTATATAATAAAACAGTAATATCTTTTATGTAGTAGCTTATGTAAAGATACGTCCACAAACACGAATTCTTCACTAGTGTGTGGAGTGTGTGCGCTGTATTTGACCGGTAGGTGGCAGTACTTGCGCGTCTGTTTGTTAGTTGACGTCCACGAAGAAGATCGTGCGTCATGTGCTGCAGTGTTGTTCAGCTCCCAGTGGTTTGTTTTCATCTGCAACACTTTCTGTTCTAGATATATTACAGCAGCGGGTAAGTGATGGATGCATGCATGCTGAGTTTAGAGAAGCACTTTAGACCCCGTATGCTGTTAGTTTCTCGAAAGAATCGAACTATTTCATTCTATGTTTTCAGGGAGATGTCTGTGTGCTCACTAGTAAGTGAAGATGATTCACACAAACCTATCCAGCTTCATCACCAACACTCCGTGACTCTGGGCCGAGGGCCAGAAACTAAGATAAAAGACAAAAAGTGCTCAAGAGAACAAGGTTGAGATGTTTTTTCTATATGAGCAATTGAGAGATCCAGGCTTTATTCATGAAACTAACACTAATATGTTTTTGTTTTCTTGCAGTTGAATTGAGAGCTGATTGCAACAGGGGATTTATCACTGTTAAACAGGTATGCTAGAATATTATAGTAAATATTAAAAGAGAAATGCATAATGTAATGGATATTTTAATAGTAAGGAAATCTGCAAATTCTAATATTGCATGTTTGAACCGTTTGTTTACTTTTTAACAGTTGGGCGTCAATCCTACAAATGTGGACGATGTGGTTGTGGGCAAAGGCAATCGGGTACAGTGTCATCAAAATAGCAAACACAGGTTTTTCACAGTATTTGACAAACTATCTCCTAGGGGTGTGACGAGACACGAGACTGGGTTCACGAGAACGAGATGAGATTTTTAGGTGTATTTTGAAATCAACTTGTACTTTATGAAATTAAACGTATATTTTAATACATTTTATGCAGTAATAAACAACATGTGCACAATAAACACAAACTCAATTGACAGGCAAGTAATTGCACAAAAATTATTTTAAAAAAGTATAAATAAAAATAAATAATAAACAACATAAATATCCCTTTAAAGTGGAAGTGAAGCAGTCAGTCAAGTTTACATTATTTAGTAAACTGATTTCCACTTAAAAAAAAAAAAATTATAAACACGATTAATGTATCCATTTAAAGGGGTCATATGATGCAAATAAAATTTTTCCTTTCTCTTTGAAGTATAACAAGCTCTTGGTGCATAAAGAAGATCCGGAAGTTGCAAAGACTAATCACATCACGTGGATCCAGCTGTCCTTAACGTGCTTGTTAATGCAAACACTACCATCTTCATCACTGTGTCTTTCACGTGACTCTGTTCCCCGTTCGGGCTCTGTCTTTACATTTATTTTGAAAGATGAACCTCGCGATTATGGTAAGGGGCATTACACTTCCGACGAGTGCTTGCGGTGTTCAGCCAATCACAATGCACCCACTGGGTCATCTGGCCAATCAGAGCAGACTGTGCTTGTTGGAAGGAGGGGGCTTTGTAGAAAACGAAGCTTTTGAGAGAGGCGGGCATAGAGGACCTACAATAATGTACAGTATTTGAAAATTAATGTGTTTTTGAACATTAAAGCATGTCAATATATTCTGTTACACCAAAACACAAAATAATGACCTTTAAAATAGCATCATATGACCTCTTTAAAAGAATAAAGCAGTGGTTCCCAACCTGGGGGGCGTGGCAAGGCTGAGGGATAGTTAGGGCCCTAATAGTTCCTAATTCCCGTTTAAATTTTTCTGATTCCTTTTTTTCCATTTTAATTTTCGCCGACTCCTTTTTAATAGTTAATTAAATTGTATTAATTAAATCCCCTGTCTATTATTTAAAACCTGAAGCTTATACATTTTCACACCACTTTAGTTTTTCAAACGTTAACAAAATTACATGTTTGGGCCCCTATGAAAATGTTTATTTTTTCTCCCCTAATTATTTTATACTTTTATTTTCCAAATTCTGTGTTTTAGCAGTCTATTTATGTGATGCTAAAAAACTTATTTGTTCATTTATTTTCTTAAAGTAGCCTTGGGATAATTTTTTTTTCAGAAATTCTGTGTTGTGTATTTACGTTTTTCTGGTTATCGAGTGAAGGCATAAAACATTAATTTAATCAATCATTTATCTTGTAATTATTGAAAATTAAGCAAACAAGACTTTTTGGCAAACAAAGGGGATTTACTAAAACATGGAAGAAATGTTGTGTGATTATTCTTTAAAAATAATTTTAGTAGTTAATTTTAGTATATAGTAGTGAGTAGTATAGTGTAGTGTAGTAGGCTATGTACATTATACTGAAAAATAATTATATGCACAATGTCTTCAAATCAAACCGGATTTTTATTTTGACAGGTTGCCGTGAATACCTTTACATTTCTGTGTATGATATGAGGATAGTTTTACTCAATTGAAACGGTCAAATGCTCATGATGTGACTCTCAGATCAGTTCTGGAGATGTTGTTCATGTGTTACGTCCTCTTTGTGAGACGGCAGATGCTGAACACTGTGATGTCAGGCGTTCTTCAGTGTGTAGTAGTAGTAAATGAAACCGCGTCTGCGCCGTCATTCATAAACAGAGACAAAATATCAATCAGAATCCACCACATTATTTTCACTAAATAACACATTTATTATATTCTAAACCCAGTAATGAGAAGCAATATTCTACATATAGTTGTACATTTTTCACATGTACCTAACCTCATTTATGTGTTCTCCATCCATCGAGCTACCTATTATGTCTACAAATGTCCGGTTCTTCTTGTAATTGAGGCTGTATTGCCATGTTACTGGGCTTAACATCCTACCAACCACATGTCACCCCCTCGACAGTCAGGTGACCAGTAAAGCGTGCCAGAGACTTTACTGGTCAATTCACCGTAATACTTACAGAGTGATGTTTCCTGAGGACACATACCCGCCCAATCGCCGCAGAGTTGAGCACAACCTCAAAAAGAGCCCATCGATGAGCTCTGAGGGACGCAGAGAAGATCAGAGCTCCTGCAAACACACATCAAGACCAGCACAGAATGTCAGACGATTGCCCTCCACCAAAAAGATACCAGGATCTGGATCTGATAATCTGGAGTTTCATTTGGTCCGGAAATTTGCAATAATTTGTGATTTAGGTTATACTTGTACTTATGACTTTTAGGGAGAGTTTTGGTATTTTTTTTGAATTTTTGCTATTTTTAGTTTAAAACAAGTTTCGAGCTGGTTTAGAGAAAGTTTGAAGTCCTATATGAAGAGGTCATATTATGCGATTTCATTTTTTTCCTTTCTCTTTGGAGTGGTTACGACTCTTGGTGCATAAAGAAGTTCTGTAAAGTTTCGAAGACTAAAGTCTCAAATCCCAATAGATATTCTTTATAAAGTTAAGAGTCAACCACGCCCTCCTAACACGGCTCGTTCTAACACGCCCCCACATATCAACGTCACGATGTGGGAAGATTTGCATAACGCCAGCCAAATGTACACGCAAAGAAAGAAGGCATAACTTTAAATCTCGCTGTAGTATTGTTGTTGCTGCCACCGCCATGGTCCTGAAAGCGAAACTACTTTTTTTTTGGCCTTCCAAAAGAGGACAATATTTGCTTTGTCATGTTTGGAGCTGATCCGTGCTGGTCGCTGATGAAATACAACAACTTTGCGCTGTGGAACACCGGATCGGCTTTCACCGTGGACGAAGAGGAGTCCAGCCCATTGCCTCAATCCCTCACCTTCCCTGGCTCACTCCCTCTAGCCCCCGGGCCGTTTCCTACAATCTAGCCCCCACCTCTGCTCACTCTAGCCCTCGGCCGTTCCTCACTCTAGCTCCCAGCCTCTGCTCACTCTAGCCACCGCCGCCGCTCACTTCTATGCCTGCGAGCCGCTCCGTCTGGCTTGTTCATTGTGAAAGCAATAAACTAATTTGTTTGTCCTTCCAAAAGATGGACATGACTAGACATCGTGGGTTAATTTGTATGTACACACGTGTTTCCATAACAGTTCCACCCAATATTCAGATTTTGCACGCATTTATGGAGGACTGGTTTACTGATCCTGGGATAGTAGCTATAATGCCACTGCCGGCTGTCTGACTCACAGACTAATTCCGTTTTTTAATATCTTTAAGAATAATTGCCACTGACGATTCAAACGGGAGTTTTGAGCAGTGTATAGTAGCGTTTGTTGTTTGTCATTTCTCCGATCACAATGCAGACATGGTTTTATGTTTACGCGCGCGACGCAACAACACGTAAAAAGACAGTATAAGTAACTATAATCAGTAATTATGTCCCCACTGATGCAACAAATGCCTAGTTTATAATAGGTTTTCATGTTTTTGAATCATCGCGCTCCGGCCGGGACACTGCATCACAATATGGTAAGGGGTGTAACATTCCGTCACACGCTTGAGGTATTCGGCAAATCACAACGCATTGGATAGCTGGCTAATCAGAGCACACCTTGCTTTTTCAGAATGATGAGTTTTGTAAAAATCTATGTGTTTCAGAAAGGCAGGGCATAGAGTATAAATAATAATGTACAGTATGTGGAAATTGTGTTTTTTGAACCTTAAACCGCATAACAACATTTCATTACCCAAATACACAAAATAATGTTCTTTTTAGGCAACATCTATGCCCCTTAAAGATTTTTTTAAAAGTCTGACCTCTTTGTAAACTCAAGCACTTGCAACCTCTCTTGTTTCCCCGGATCCTGCTGCCATTGGAGCCAAGGGCTTAAAGTGTCAATGCAGGACCCTAAGATGCAGGTATAAGTTGTTCATTTCTTTTGGATCCTATGAATCAAAAACTGAAACTGACAATAAAGACTTTTACATCATTGCAAATGATTCCTACTCCAAATGCTGTTCCTTTGAGCTTTCTATGCCTTCAATTATCCTGAAAAAAAAACACGAAAATAGCTGTTTGCAGCATTGATAAGAAATGTTTCTTGAGCAGCAAATCAGCATATTAGAATGATTTCTGAAGGATCATGTGACACTGAAGACTGGAGTAATGATGCTGAAAATTCAGCTTTGATCACAGAAATAAATTACATTTAAAAATATATTAACAGCTGCCAGTTTTTATCCTCAGGTGTATAAAGATGACAGGGTTGTGGTCATCAAGGACAAGTACCCAAAGGCGCGGTACCATTGGCTGGTGCTGCCGTGGGACTCGATCTCCAGTCTGAAGGCTCTGCGCTCGGAGCACGTGGAGCTACTCAAACACATGCAGCGTGTGGGAGATCAGATGCTGCAGCAGTGCCCTGACGCTCACAAACTGCGCTTCCGTCTGGGATATCACGCCATCCCCAGCATGAGGTACAGACGTCTGCGTCCTGATTGGCTGCTGATGTGGGGAGAGCGGGGCTTGTCATGAATGCAATGTTTAAGATGTTTATTTCTTTTCAGTCACGTCCACCTGCACGTAATCAGCCAAGACTTTGACTCACCGTGTTTGAAGAACAAGAAACACTGGAATTCCTTCACTACTGACTATTTTGTGGAGTCTCAAGGTACATTATACACAAAAACAGCCGGTTATTCAAAATTACAGATAAATGTCTTTGTAGTCCTTTAATCAAAATGTAATTACTTTCTCCATCACATGGATGTAAGTCATTAAAGGAATAGTTGATAAATGAAAATTTGCTGACAATTTACTCACCCTCAGGGTATCCAAGATCTAGATGAGTTTGTTTCTTCATCAGAACAGATTTGGAGAAATGTAGCATTACATCAGTTGTTCACCAGTGCAATGAATGGGTGCCGTCAGAATGAGAGTCCAGACAGCTGATAAAAACATCACAATAATCCACACCACTCCAGCCCATCTGTTAACATCTTCTGAAGTGAGAAGCTGCATGTTTGTAAGAATGAACATCTATTAAGATGTTTTTCATTTCAGGCTGTTGCTTCTGGATAAAATACAAATCCTCTATCCATAATATAGCTTTCTCTAGTGAAATAGTCATTTTGGCTGAATCATATGAGGGAAATCTGCACAGATCAAGCACTATTTACAATCAAAAACAGTCCAAAACAGCTCCAAACAAATATGTGGGTGGATTTCGATGTGAGAGGGGATGGACTTTTTCACTGGACTGGAGGAAGCATTATTATGGATATTGAACTCGTCTTAATAATAGATTTGTTTATTTCAAACACACAGCTTTTCACTTCACAAGATGATAATGGATAGACTGGAGTGGTGTGGATTATTGTAATGTTTTTATCAGCTGTCTATACTCTCATTCTGACGGCACCCATTCACTGCAGAGCACTTGATGTAATGCTGAATTTCTCCAAATCCGTTCCTATGAAGAACAAATTAATCTACTTCTTTAATGGCCCGAAGAGTATATTTTCTGCAAGTGTTCTGAGTGATCCATTCCTTTAATAAATTAAAAAAATGGAAAAAAAGCTCTAAAAGCTGTTTAGAGAAACAAGCATTTCCCTGTATAATAAAGCAAAGCATTCATGTGTATCTTTCCACAGATGTCATTGCGATGCTGGAGCATGATGGGAAAGTGACAGTGAAAGAAGGCACTAGTGAATCACTGAAGCTGCCTCTGCGCTGCCACTTGTGCCGTAAAGAGCAGCCCACGATCCCTAAACTAAAAGAACATCTCAAAACTCACCTGCCTTCTTAAATCTGTATTTAATCTGTTAAAAGTCTGTCAAATTACAGTTCATTTGGTAAACCGCCCATTGAATCCTTTAGTAAATTCAACTTGTTCTGGATATCTCGTTATTGCGATTTCATTCATTCAGCCTTCACTCACTTTCATTATGAACATTGATACAATGAGTCAGTAACATTTTGCACGTCGCTTTGGTTTTATTGAGTGTTTAAAGGTGGTAGTTAAAAATAAATTTTCCTTTCACTTTCACACAAATGCACTTGATTGAAGCTAAAGTGTAATTTCTGCACTAAATGAAATTGCACAAATATGGTTTTGTTGATTGCTGGGACAAGCAGGCCATCAGAGTCTTGTTTTCCTCGAACAAACCGATTGCAATTCCGTTTAGTGTTGTATAAATGACACACTTCAGCTTATTGGCACGAGGGAAATGACAATCATTATTATGCTGTTCATTTAGAAGCTGAGAAAAAAAAATATTTGTAACATACTGCTGCACAAAACAAAATCATCAGAGAAAATAGAAGCAGGAACTACTCTAGAATAATAAAATCACACTCAAGGAATAATTCAACTGATCTGAAACTGAGGAGAGGGGATGCAATAATATTGCTTACATAGAAAAGCAATGACAGTTTGAATCTCTGCAGACAGGAGTGTATTTCACATCAGTTACAAAAGAAAATCTTTCAAAATCAAAGAACATAAACAAGATAAAATACAAAAGCACCTTAAAAAATAAAGTTGACAGTGTATTTTTAACCAAAATATCTAAAATACTAAGGCAACTATTGCTAGTCCATAACTTCTGTATAAAATTGACTACCCTAATAAAACAAATAAAAATGCTGTTAGAAAAACAACAACTGATATTTATGCTCCTACCTTTCTATTTTAAATAATTTGCAAATATTCAACCTCTGAAGACTTTTTTTTTTTTTTGATAATTTTTTTAGGAGCAGATATATTAGCAATACAGACATCTACATCCAGTTTGTGTTGTTTTTTTTTTGTGTGCATGTACCCAGCTCACTGTCCTAGAGCTTTTCTAATGTCAAATGCCCTGTAGTCATGATGACAGATGTCTGTCACATTGAATTCCCTGAAGAGAAGCTTTTGTGCATCTCGATAGCTCTTTTTTGGAGTGTCAGTTGACGTAATACTGCGCTGGTCTTCATCAAGTCAGTGTACCTCCAGTCTGAAATATAATAAACGACATGAGTAAATAAATGTATATTTAATTCTGCGCTTGTTTTGCTGGAATTTCCAACTTCCAAAAGTCTAATAGAGATAGCTGACCCAAAAATGAAAATTTAGACAGTAGTCATTGACTTCCATAGTGTTTTTTTTTCTTTTCTTCCATACTATGAAAGTCAATGGCTACCGTCAACATTCTTCAAAATATCTTCTTTCGTGTTGAACAGAAGAAAGAAACTCATACAGGTTTGGAACAACATGAGGGTAAAATACCTCATTAAGATGGGCTTACAACGTGTGCAATATCAAACTTGGTTGGAACGCAGCATTAAAAAGGTGTTTCTTATAAGAAATCTGATCAAATTATATTGTCCTTGTTTCAAGCTCCGCAAGGGATTTCATTTCCCGACTCTCTGCTTCTACTTTGCCATAACGCTCCGTGTCTTTCCTGGTGTTTTCTACAAACTCCTACATGAATGATCACAGAGAGACACCAACAACATATTTAATGTGACAAACACAAGACTCGTAGAAATGAATTTTTCATTGAGCTTGAGGTCAGAGGAAATGAATGGGAAACGGTCTCACCATAAGAGCCTTGTCCATGTAGTACTCTCTGCCCGGGCTGCCGTCGTTGTACTTGGTGTCGATGGCGAAGCAGAGGAAGAGAACGTCTACTACGATCTCAAAGATGGAGAGGAAGCAGTGGGCCACCAGGAAGGAGAAGACGCACACGATGATGAGCGGCAGCACCCAGACGGTGTATTCACGCTGATAGTTCAGCGACAGGATGCCTGCAAACGCCGTACACGACACGATCAACACCTGCAGACACAAGAAACACCTGTTAGACCGTCTGGAATCACAGGTTTAGTCCATTTTAGCATCATTAATACATCATTATACCATTTCTAAAATAGTGAATTAGATTTTAATCTTCTATTTTGTTTTCAGTTTAATTTTAGTAATGTTTGTTTCGGTTTGTATTTTATTATGGTAGATATATATATAGATATGCTGTTTTATTTATTATTTGGGTTATTCGGTTTTAGTCCTTTTAGTACTTTAAACAAAAATGAGAAATGCTGATTTGGTAACTAGTGAAATAAAAAAATAATTTTTAGTAACAAAAAAAAATATTTTTTTGGTTTTAAGTGTTAAACAATAATGACCAGGCTTATCAATTAGGATTTTTAGCAAAAAATTGTCCCACGTTTGTGCTACCTACAGACATAAATGATAAACTCCGATTGAAAACGTTTTTTGTGGACGAAATTAAGTGTAATAATAGAACAAATTCTTAGCTAAAAAAATAAATAAATTATACATGAAAATAATGCAGGATGCGCTTGCCAACTGAACGGGAATAATGTCGAATACAAAGTACTAATTAACAAACTGAATAGAAAAAAAAAAATTATAATATATATAGTATATATTAATATATATGAAAGGAACCAAAACTTTCCTAAACAACGATTTACAATGAAAATTAAAACATAAAAGCTAAATAAAAAAGTATTAACAAATACTATAAATAGTATAGTGATATTACTAAAGTAACACTGAATTCTCAACCGTATAAAGGGGAGTTGAATAAATACCTTTCCTAAAAACAGCACAAAGTCCCCGACACTGTTGATAGCTGCCACACGGAGAGCGTTTTCCACGAGGATGAAGAAAGCGTCTCGCGCAGACGTGCAGAAGTTGGTGCTGTTGATGGCCGTTGCCGTGTATGCGTTCTGAAGAAAAGCCACATGATTCATGCATCAAATGAAAACAAATGAATTCATATATATGTGCCATAAGACTCACCGTGTTCAGGTAAGTGAGGCACTTTTCTAGACACCACAGACAGCAGATACACGCCTTCAGCATGCAGCGCGCACAGGCGTTTTCCTATGGCAACAAAACAGGGCTCAAGTTTAAGAGTTTCAGCTCTTTAATTCATCAAGGATGCATTCAATTGATCAAAAGTGCAAGTAAAGACATTCATAATGTTAGAAAAGGTTTGTATTTGAAATCAAATCTGTTGCGACATGAAGCTGACGGTGACTGACTCTTCCTTTGAGCTGACTGTGGATGTAGGTGAGGATGAGGCGGGGAATCTCCACTAGAGTGATGATGAAGGCTCCTTTAACCACGGTGCCCAGATGATAGCGAAGTAGGATCAGGCCGGACGTTACCACCGTGTACAGCACAGACGACACGATGGGCGTGAAGGGCATCTGAGACTTATCTCTACAATCAGACAGAGAAACAGAGTAGAACTCACGACTGTTGTCCTTTATGGACAGATGGAGGAAAGTGAATGACCTTTGACCTCTGACCTGGTGAAGTAGTAAGTGACGACCGCTCCGGCTACAGTCATCTGCTGACAGGCGAGGATGAACTCACTGATCCAGATGAGGCCGACGGCGTGGTACCACACCATGTACTGCAGCGGCCCGTCCATCCGGAACTCCACCAGACCCGTCTGGTTATTCTGCACTGGACTTCCTGTGGGGAAAACAGATCTCTCAAACACCATTCCTGGAGAAACACTGAAATATAATAAAACAACCTGGGGAATATAATGAATGTTTAGGAGATATTTAGGACAATATGTCTTGGGAGATAAAAAAATAAGCACATTGTGAACATAGCGATCATTTGTATGCGTATGAGAAAAAGAGACACATTTTTAATAGCGTTTCAGATGTAAACTTCAGCTAAATGCCATTAGAGTTAGTAAGATAATAAATAAATTATATAATTTTTTTACATTTTTAAAAAATAAACTATTGTAGTTAAGTAACGGTAATATTTGATACAATTTTGCATTATGCTTAATTAATTACATTGTATATACACAGGTCACTATATAATAATACTTATAGTACAATTTTACAATACACTAACATAAATATATTATATTGTGTGTGTGCATAGACATACACACACACAACACAACACAAGAGAATATATATAATAATATATGATATATAGACACACACACACACACAGTTTAAAAAAAAAACTATATATTATAATTTATTTATTTTAAAAACATATTTAAACATATATATATATATAATATTGTGTTATTTGTATTTTATTATAACCACTGCTACAATTCAATTTTATTACATATACATTGTACTTTTATATATATCATATTAAGTATATATAAAATTAAAAATAATAGGTATCTAAATAAACAATAATATAGACAATATCATCTATTTTGATCAAGCAAAATTTTTTGATTGCAAGTCAAGCATATAATATCACATATACTGTGGATATATAGATATATATAGAGATGATGTGTGTGGTGTCTACTGTGTATATTATATATTTGATTATTATATATTTAAAATATATTGATTATTATATTTAATTTATAATAATATATATATATGATAATATATATATATTATATATGACACACACACATACAACATACATACATCCTATATATTATATATATAATCTAATATCAATTATTTATTTCCCCCCCAGAAATGCCTTGAGTGTAACTGTCTACATTTTGTGTACTTCTGTCATTTTAGATGTACTTTACTGGAGCAAATACATAACAATTGAGATATGAAGCTCTATCATTCAGCCCTGCGACTGACTACCAGAAGTGCCGCCCACCCCAGACCTTCATTCGATTGCTCTGACAGACCTGCGGATCCGAGGAAGAGGAGCACGGTGATCCAGTAAACCCAGAAGAGCATCAGCGTGAGGAAGGTCCAGAAGGGCTGCAGGGCCAGCAGAGGCAGATGGGTGAACACTTTACCGGCCACGTGAAACAGAGCGACAGTGAGCGCCACTCGCTTCCTCATGAAGAACAGCAGCAGCAGCAGAATCACCTGAGGTGCACCGTTATTCAATATTACATATCTGCACAGTAAACTAATTTTACCATTTGGCAGTTCATATAGTAGTATGCGACTTCAAACATACAGTGAAGACGGTGGCAGCGATGGCGTAGATGAGCAGGGCTTTCTGATTGTCTTTGGCCACCTCCAGTTCCAGAGCCGGCAGAGTGGCGTTCACAGATTTACTGTGATCCACATACAGCCACCACAAGATCCCCGTCCCACCTGCCACAAACACAGCGCTGCCTCACACATCTCACACGCTCCCTGTGACCTGCAGCTAGTCACAGCGGCTCATGGCCCTGTCATTTATTTCTATGAAATGCTAAAGTCTCACCAATTGACCCGACCACCACAACGGCTGTGAGAATCCAGACCAGAACCACGGAGATGTAGCGGATCACAACCATCAGGATCAGAGACAGAACTGCAGCACAAAGAAGAGACAGAACGGTGCTTTAAACCTTGCTCCTCTGATGTTCAACATATGCTAATCAGTTATTATAGATAACTAAAACTAAAATAAAGCCACAAAGCAACAACAACAAAATTTTAATACTTGAAATAAAAACATTAACTGAAATAAAATAAAACGCAAACTCATTTAATCTAGTTGTAGCTAGAAATCAATCAAAACTATACAGAGGTTTAATAAAAAAAACCAATAAAAATGACAAAAAACTAAAAATTCTTAAAACTTAAAAATTTCAAATAGGTTTTTATTACTTTTTAATGTCATTGTAGTTATTTTAGTACATCAATTTAACAACTAAAATTTTTTGGAAAAATGGAATGTCATTGGCAGCTAGCAGCTATGAAAAACTTATTTTTATGTAACGTGCGTTATTGATTTCATTTACAGTGAGTTCGCGTTTAGCATTTTTTTTTTTTGTTCTCAGTTTTAAAGTTATGTTATTAAACCCGACTGTAGCTTTTATGAATTGTTCAATTTAATTTTTAGTTATTTTACTACATCAATTTAAAGTTTCTTATATATAAATACGACTTTTCTTTTTGTTGTGTTGTGTTGTTATTTTATTGTATGTTCATTGAGACCGACGCGCCCCCCCAACATGAGCTGTCACGGCACGTATAGATTTTATTAATATATGCAGTCGTGATTAATAAAAATTTTAACAAAGCCACAAATCTGAATAGCAAAATAGAAAAGAACACACATAAATAACTGCATTTAAAACTCGAATAAAAATTACTAAAATAAACCAGTAAGTGGAAAACTGACAAATAAAATATTATTCAGCTAGGGGCCAAAGCAACAGTGGCAACATTTTACTTTAAATTAACTTGATTGTAATAAAAAACAATAAAGTGAAATTAAAAATGTATAAATACTATATAGACCGATTTAATAAAACAAAAGCACAAAAAAAATGACAAAAAATAGTAAAATGAAATATCAACTATTTCAAGAATATTAGTAAATTGTACCAAATATTAATTAAAAAAAAAAAATAGTATGTCGATACTAAAATAGCCCTGATGCAAATCAGTTTATGAAGCTAAAAAGTAAAGAGAATGGTGTTTGAATGGAAGTTTTTGATATTAATGTAAATTAGTATTATGTTGGTTCTGCTGTTTTCATGAGAAGAAGTCCTGTGTTATGATCTGCCGAGAGCGAGCCGGACACAGGCCCATGATGATCTCTGTGGATGTCATCACGCCCAGCGATGACCCGGTGCACCACAATGTTGTCACGGACGAAAGTGATGAAGGCCTCCGCAAACTGGCGTAGCAGGAAAGTCCACTGCATACAGCGGTTGATGAAACACTGGTAAGGATGCATAGACAAAGAAAAGACCAGATATAGGTTAGTATGAATAACAGAATCACAAAGATCCAAGCTAAACCTTTTCGTTTCTTCTGCTGAGACACTGGGGTGGAAAGATGGGATGGGACGTTCTTGTTTAAAAAATTCCAACAGTTTATTTCAGCAGAATGTGATTTGAACTTGCCATCCTAGTCAGTGGCTTTGGTGGAAATAGTTTAATAAACAAATATTTAAAAAAAAAAAAATTAAATATATTTTGATATTTTTTAAAATCAATTTATTTAAAAAAGCATATAAATAAATATATACATTACCCAAAAAAAAAACCATTCCCTATACCATAATTTTTTAATTATAGCCTTGGTGAGCAGAAAGGCCTTGTTTCAAATACATTCCTAAAAAATCTTAGAGACCCCAAACTAACACAGATGGACTAAATACATGAACTACCTTGGATGGACAGGAAGTGTTGGACATTTTGTAGCCCTATTAGAGTGAGTGGAATACGTGTCTGGTTGTACATCGTAGGAGCACAAATCAGATCCTAGAGAAAACAATACAGAAAAACAAAACAGCATTAGGCAGAACTCACATTTCAGGACATTCAGCCGTATGTGACGGCACTGAGCTCACCGTAAACTGCAGAGAAATTTCTGAGATCCTCATAAGTCTTCAGCTCGGTGTCTGGACACTTCGAGACGCACAGAGCCACAGATTTAATCTTTCTTCTCAGTATGTCGATGTTACAGGGGTCCAGGAAAAACACATACCTGCGACAGAACCATTGAACAAACTGTCACTCAACTCCTGTAAAACCCTCCTTGCCAGTCTACAGAGCAGGCAGCTGTGTTTCCGCTCGTTCTCACACACTTTCTGGAGGTGTGGTCGCGGCCGCTGAGCTCTATTCCTGGGATTTTGGCGTTCTTCTGACCGCAGGTGTTCCCGTAGCTGTCGTACCCTGATATGAGTCTGGATGCAGCCCCTGTCGCAATGGCAAAGCCACAGATGCAGAGCTGCCACAGAAACACAAGATGATGATCAGGACACGGGACGCAACCGGTAGCACAAATTATTAATGGGCAATAACTGCCCACTGGAACTGATTTTCAGGTGCATTATTTACCTATATAAAAGGTATTTTTACCATGTAACTCCATTTAATTCAAGTACTTAAGTTGAACCAATTAATTAAATACACTTCATTTAAACACTTATTACTACTACATACACAATAAAAAAAAATAACATCAGACAATGACAATAATATTGCTTAAAATGAATAATTATAATTCATACTTAATGTTCTTGTATTTGTAATTGTGTCCAACAGTTGCATTTTTATTTTTTTTTTAGATATGAATTGTATTTCCTACCATGCCGACATTGAAGAGGATGAACAGGAGCAGCCATGGGATATCTGTGCACTTCCTCTGCTCTAAGGGTTTCCACTCGCGGGTCTTCTGCAAAGGGGAAGTTGACATAGTTGACGTGACACACACAAACTCTCTTTTAACATAAAAATATAGCTAAATAAATACATGCATACATGCATAAGTAAATACAGTTTGTGTGGATCAAGTACCATTTTCTAGTTACTTTATATTTTGAATAAGTGTATATTAATTTGTCAAAAACAAACTAAGTGTTAGGTAAAACAAAAAGCATGTAATAAAATATGAAAACCTTAAAAAGACTGTGACAAGCAGTATCATTTTAGTATTATTTATATACTAAGATAGTATTTTGAATTGACCTTTATTTTTTATATTTCGTTTTCTTCGTAAATTGTATATATATATATATATCTATCTATATCTATATCTATCTAATTTTTATTTTTAAATATGGCTGGTACACGTACGGGACGAAAAATCCTTGTTTATATTGACAAAAACATTAACTCAATATCCACCTTTTTGCGATACAAATGCTAGCCTCTATAAATTCTTCAACAAAAACATGTGGACATCACAAACATTACAAAAAAGTAATGGTTTTACAATAGTTAAACGGCTCTTAATTTACTTTTGTGTGATTTCGAATGATGGAGACAATAAAATCAATCAGACAAACGGTAGGCAATTAATACAATCATAGCCATAGGTAAAACTGTATAGAGCCTACAATTGTAAATTTATAAATATACAATTTAAGACTTTATATTTTATTAACGGTATATTTGACCTATCTAATGGTTTTGTTCTGCTTAGGGCACCCATTTATTTTTGTTTTTATTAAATGTCTATATATTCTTAGTTTTAGTAGTTTAGTACTCAACTGAAACATGTTTTATTTCAGTTCGTTGCAAAGGTAACATTTCAAATTTTGTTTTATTTTTTATTCATTCTAAAGTTTTCACTAACAAGTTATTTATTTTATTTAATTCTTGAATTGATTCCACTGATTGATCACGCATAACTATCTATTTGAATACGTTTGAAACAAAAACAACAAACACTGGTGACCAGTCGCAGTTTCCAAAAATGTACGCTTCTATTTTTATCCTAAAATCGTATACTTGGGAAAAGTTGAGCTGCACAAAGCAGGAATATAACACTGGGGAAGCACCGTAGAGAATGAACGGGACTGTCTGAACCAGTGTTGCCAACTAATTTTCAGAGAAAGTTACTAAAGGATGGTCGATTTGTTGCTAAATGACGTTGTGATGTCATTGCGTAATCACGACGCAAAATTGTCACTACATCAAATCTCAGCAAACATGTGTTTTATATATGTTCATTTAGATTTGTTTTTAAGATAATATGCATGATATAATATTAAAATCTAAATAACTGTATTTTTAAATACATTGAATTACTGAAAACGTACACATTTTTGAATGATTTCAATTTAAGTGTTTTTAGTAGCTAGTAAACTAGTAATTCTACACATTCTCAACTAATATGCTGTGTATTAGTAGTTAGTTAGTATGCTACAGTCTAAGAAAAGTCTGTCAAAATAAGGCACAATCTACTATGTTAATATGAAAGAAGTTTCCGTAATGGGTTTTTACCTGCATTTTAAATTACGCACTGTATTTTGTGTTTCGGGTTACAACGGATAACGGATAATGTCCTGAAAAACAGATTTCCATTTTTCTTACAGTGTACTAAATGATCAACAATCGCAGGTACAAGCTATTAACAAAGTGTATCATAAATGAACAATTATTAAATTATTATTATTATTTTTATCAAATTGAACAATTGCAAATAGCAGCTAACTTAATTCACGTGATGTGTGTATTGCTAGGCATCTGTGGTTTCCTCTTTTTGTGTCATTTGGATGGAAAATGTGTGCCTTTTTATTGTCCGAGTCACTTATCAAAAGTTGCTAAAGGTTGCCAAATCAATTTTTTAAATTGCTAAATTTGTTGCTAGGTGCTTTTGGAAGAAAAGGTTGCTAGGGCAGTCTGAAAAGTTGCTAAATTTAGCAACAAAATTGCTAAGTTGGCAACACTGGTCTGAACACACCTGACTCGTTCTCAGTGAAACCCGGAAATGAGCTTTACACTGTTGACAAACAAAGCTCTGCATTGATTTATCGTTATTTTGATGGCTCGCTGTATAAAGTACACAGCCCTTCCATTTTATAACTCTACAAGACCCTTGCTTGCATATGAGTGATTGCTCTTGCACTCATGCAGTGCATGTATCCGTTCAAGTCAAAAAGTTTCCAGATGCCAATCAGCATGCATTTGCACGATGTTGGGTGTTTTATGATGTCTTACCTGTGTGCTACCGCAGCATCCCATAATTCCTGAGTTGATGAGAATCACAAACGCACGTGAAACAGCGCTAAATCAGGGAGTTGGCAGCGCGCGATCAGCGTGTCCTGCAGCAATTTCCGAAGAATGTGGTGTAAAAGTTGCACATTGGTAATTATTAAGACGCATAAATGCCCTTAGAAACAAAGACACGTTGGCTGTAGCAATCCCGCATGAATATAAGCACACTCGAGCCGCTGGCTACTGTTAGTAAATGGATTAGGGTCTGTTTATTTCAGGATCCGACGAGCTGTAATTCTCTCGTGACAAGGTGAAGAAGGCGGATGTCCTCTCCTCCTCCTCCTCTTCTGTCACACGGGAAAACACTGAACTAGGATCAGATGTTATTTCACTCTCCAGTTCCCTCGGTGTGACATTATCGCCAGCTACTGGAGTCTGACTGTCCATACTCGAAGATACATTCATATCAGGACACGTTTCATTACAAGTAACGCGAGTTACGTAATCGGATTACTTTTGTCAAGTAACTAGTAAAGTAACGCATTGCTTTTTAAATTTAAAAGAAAATATCTGAGTTACTTTTTTCAAAAAAAGTAACGCCAGTTACTTTGTTTTCCCATGTATTGACTGACAGCTCTCCTGTCCTCATATCGGGAGAAATCGGGAGTGCAGAGGCGTTGTGTGAACATGATGTAGTTCTAGACTAAATGTGAATGTGCATTAATTCATCCCACTCACAAAAAACAGATTTAGTATTCAGCAAAATGAATTAAAACAGTGAAATGCAAACTAAGAATATGACGCAAACCTGCAAGAATTAAATATGTTAAATAACACAAATGCATCTAATCCCATTTTATTAATCGGTGTCTTTGCTGCTGACCTTTGATGATCCAGTTCAACCGTACTAATAAGCAAAAATGACTTTAGAGAAACTAACAATTGTGCTTTATTGTTTTTGTATTGCTGAAGAGTGTTTCTCCTGCGTTCTACTGTACAGACGTGAATTCACTTTTGCTTCAGCCTGAGGTTTATTCATTACACTTTTTGGTGTGAAAGGGCTTTTATATTTGCTATAAATAGAACGTCTTATATTAAAAACAATCAAGCCCTGCACATATTTAAAAAGTAACGCGAAAGTAACGCAAAAGTAATGTAACGCATTACTTTCCATAAAAAGTAACTAGTAACGTAATTAGTTACTTTTTTAGGGAGTAACGCAATATTGTAATGCATTACTTTTAAAAGTAACTTTCCCCAACACTGGTTATGCTAGTTAAAGTTATGTCATTGAACGAATCTTGGATGCTCGTTTGAAGAGATTCTTTTGTAATGATTCGGTTAATATGATTCACAAGGAACTGTGAATAATCTCGGTAATGTCGTTAATTATGTTGTTGACAAAATTGTTACAATAAACAAACGTGATCTATAATAGCCTAATCGACAACAGTGATAAGCAGTACTATTATTTACAAAATAATAACCTATTAAACGTAAATTAAAATGCCGCTGAAGTGAATGAGTGAATCGCGTCTTTGAAGAGGTTCATTAAACGAATCATTCGAACGAACCGATTCTCTACAATGATTCGGACTATTGAGCTCGTCTACTGTGAATTTAGCACCATCTATCAAGAAGAAATAAGTAGTGCGAAAAGTTTTTAGTGTCTGCGACCATTTTATGGTCACATTCTGGAGTTCCTGTGGATATGTTTTAAGGCGTAAATCGTACAACTGTAGAGTTAACTGAAGTTACAGATTGTTCTGTTAAAGTAGTTACCATTGTGTTTTCTTTCGTGGAAAAACTAGTTTGCAAGTCAAAACAGACCAGCTAAAGTGGAGATGCCGGGGATTGAACCCGAGGCCTCATACATGCAAAACATGCGCTCTACCGTTGAGACAAACGACTGGAAATAGCGCTGATCCACATTCACACTTGGAAAATGTGATTAATAACGTAATATAGGTCTAATACCGCTTATAATACCGGTAACTTATGTTAACATAACATATATGTTGACATGTAAACCTGATTTAGATTTTTAAGTTTTGTTTATGTGGAAAAAATAAGCGTAAGTACGGTGGTCCGATGAAGTGCAAAGCAAATCACAATTCTGAAAACAAAATAACTAATTACAAATGCAAATGCAAGTCTAAAAAACAAAATAACAATTCAGAAAGCACAACAACAATTCAGAAAACACTATAACAAGTCAGAAAACACAATGACAAATTCGAAAACATCGTTGTGTTTTCTGACTTGTTCATTTGTTTTCGGATTTGTAGTTGTGTTTTCTGACTTATTTTGTTTTCGAATTTGTCATTGTGTTTTCTGACTTGTTATAATGTTTTCCGAATTGTTGTTATGCTTTCTGAATTGTTATTTTGTTTTTTAGACTTGCATTTGTAATTTGTTATTTTGTTATTTTGTTTTCAGAATTGTGATTTGCTTTGCACTTCACGGCCACGTAGTAGAAGTGACCTGCGCTGATTTTGGCTAATCAGACATTTACCCGTCAATCACATTGTGCATTTGGTGTTACTGACCTGTAATTGGCTGACATGACTTTAAAGGGCGGGGTTTTGGAAAGAGAGCCTGCGGTTGAATGTAATGGAGATGATTTAACCTTAGTTCAGAGCTAAACAACTTTTTCTTTCTAGATCAATCAGTCAACCAATTAATCTATCGGTTTATAAACTATGCTTTTTTTAAAATATAAAAGAAAGAAAGAAATTATGATTTCATGAATCCGTTTATGCCTTTCAATTAAAAGTACACTTTGTGGAAATTATCAACATTTACTCTAATGTCATAAAACATGCATTTAGCCATTTAAAAGTGTTTGTATTTTTTGCAGGTTTTTAAAAAAAAATCAGTCTATATATTATTAATTTATTTAATTAAAATAAGTGTATATATCCTACAAGTACACACCCAGAAAGTTTGTCTTTGACTAACACTTCAGTAACATTATTTATTGCAATTCTCTTTTTTTTTTCTACTCGCAGAACAGAAAAGGACACAAGACTGACTGAAATAGCTTTTTAATATTTAAAATGTAAACACATACATTGTAACACAGAAAATAATGGCCACGGTGGGACATCTAAAATTGTCTATTAACCTTTTGTTAAACACAAAATGTCCTGTTTGTGAATTATGAATGTCAAGACCAGTTTAACATTATAAAGTGCTTTAGTTTTGGACCAAAGACAGTACTTTTTGTCTTCTTCCACGTCATTCAATGTGCAGCAGGGATTGCTGCTTAATTTCTGAAGGTGTTTGACTAAAAAGCACCTCATGGATTTGAAAAATAAACTCGATCGGTAGCACCTCATTGCTTTTGGTCACTTCGCGCTGTAGGCGAACAACAGCGGTGCCATTGGTCGAGATCATAAAAGTGGTTTGATAAACTAAACTTAAGCTTTTAGGATAAGAAAGCACATCCTGAGATATTAACTCCTGTACTAGAGGCCTATGAATGTCATTTCTTTGTCTCTCAAGGCCTTATTGTACGATGAAACTCTTGTTTCAAATCACATGGTGTAGAAAACAACAACAAAAAATGTACATTTAGTAGCCTGCTGAGAGCCACTACCATAATATCCAACACCGACAACGTGTTTGCTTGATACTACGCTCATTTGCTATGATTTAAAACCACTTGACCTGGTTTGGCACGGACATGATTTGTTTCTGTACAGTTTCACACAATATGAACTCGCCTCCGCTTCGGCCCGTTGTGGACACAAAAACAACTACGAAGTCCCACTAAACTCGGCTCAAGATCAGCGAACACCTGTTGAAACCCACACAGAAATACCTCAGGATAACAAAGCTGGAACATGCTTGAGCTTACGATGGAGTCCTAAACACGTCATCCACGTAAAAAGCATGCAATTAACTTCTAAAGTCGTCCGCTTCGTCTTCACAGTAGACCTAAATACCACCGTAGCTATGATGACAGTGTGTGCTCCACACTTCGAGTCCATTAGCGGAGTGTTGTTTCAAGGCACGACACTTTGACAATAATAACAATAGTGAAACATTGCACGTCGTTGCATCAAAATATCTTTTGAGTATAGTTTTAAAATGCATATCTAAAAAAAGTAAAGTACAAAGACCAAGAGTAGTTGCTGAAATGCACAGTTTGAAGCCTGCGCTACATGAGGAGATGAACGTCGGCCCTGAATTAACGTTAGATCGCATTGGCAGTGTCTGATATTTTCGCAGACGTCTTGTCAATCAAACATTCACCGCTAGTGGAGCAAACAGCTTCAAGTTTCCTCGCGACGGAGCGACGAGCACCAGGCTCGGCCTCGCTGTCATCGGCGTTCATTTTTCTTCAATCATCTTTTTTTTGCATTGATTTGCATGGTTTGTTTCAGTAGTGTGTTTCAGGTCCAGCGCCCTCTTGTGGGCACAAACACACACAAATGAAAATTGAACAAAAAACTAAAGAGTAGTACAAAAACCCGACACGCTAGTCCCATGAAGGTGGATTGTTGTATCCATCGAATGGCGGATCACACCACCGTCTCTTTGGCCTTCTCGTCTATGAGGAAGGCGTTCAGGTGAGAAATGTCCACGATGGCATCGTTTTTGTTAATGGAAATGTCTTTTAAGTGGTCCTCGTCACTTTGGTCCTTGGCAAAATTGACAAATACCTAAAATGAACAGACAAACAGACTGAGTCACAACTTATTACCTTTATAGAGCGGTCATTTTAATTGCAATTTAGTTTTTGTTTGTATTTTACTGCAAATTTGTAGTTTTTGCTATTCAGCAAACTTCTGTTTTTGTTTTTTAATTTACACTAACGTTCGAACGTTCACAAGATGTTTTAATGTTTTTGATTGCAGTTTCTTGTGTTCACCAAGACTGCCTTTATTTGATAAAACAAAGTAAAACAGTATTATTGTGAAATAAAATAACTTAATTTTATAATAGCTTTTTAACTTAATTTTGCCTATTTAATTTTTCTGCTTCTTATACAGTATATTATAAAATATTAAAATATTACAATTCAAAAATTTTATAATAGCTTTTTTGGCTTTATTTTTGTGCTTAAGAAAATTTGCGGATTTAGTTTTTGCTTATTATAACATAATATTGAAATTATTATTACAATTAAACAATTAATTTTAAATAGCTTTTGGTTTAATTTTTCTCCTTATTTTAAGGTGCTAAACTGAAACAGTAATATATGAATTTATTGTTAAATATTATTACAATTTAAGATAACTTAATAAATCATAAATAACTTGCTTATTTATTTTAGCTTATTTAACAGTACTATTATAAAAAAATTGAAATATTATTAGAATAACTATGTTCTATTGTAATATATTTTAAAATGTAATTTACTCCTGTGTTACTCCAGTCTTCAGTGTCACATGATCCTTCAGAAATCAGTCTAATATGCTGATTTGCTGCTTAAGAAACATTTCTGATTATTATCAATGCTTAAACAAGTTGTGCAGCTTAGTATTTTTGTGGAAACTATGATACATTTTTTTTTTGTGCGTACTTGCTTTTTCAGGATTCTTTAAAGAAGTAAAAAAAACAGCATTTATTTGAAATAGAAATATTTCATTATAAATGTCTTTACTGGCACTTTTTTAAAATCAATTTATGCATCCTTATGGAAAGAAAAGTATTGATTTCTTTAAAAATATATATATTTTTGCACAGCAGTGTAGTAGTTTTTACCACATTTGTGTGTTTTCTGACCTCAGCAATTCATGTATTGCAAACTGTGGCACTGAGTTTCCCTATAAACTCTCTTACTTGGTCTAAAGTGGTCTGTGAGACGGAGTAGTCCTCGATGTGGAGCTGCTCTTTGTTCTTGGAGAGGAGGCTGAAGATACGGGAGAGGGATGTCAGCGACGAGGGCAGCTGGTACTGCAGCATGTTCCTGTGCTTCTCCTTCAGCGTGCTTCCCGGCAGCTCCTGCTCGATGAACTCCATCACCGGCTCCAGCTGCGGATCGGCCCCCGCCACCCGCAGGATGATGGTGTACCCGTCACCGAACCTGGAAGCGCCACAGCAAAAGAGCTCAGCCCACTGATTCATAAGAGCCGATTCTCTGGAATGATTCAAAATGCTGTTGTGTAACTGCTTACTTGTTCTTTAAGTGCTGCACACTGCCCAGGCAGCGGAATCTGCCGTTCACCATGATGGCCATGCGAGTGCAGAGTGCTTCACACTCCTCCATACTGCAGAAAAACACAGCAAAGTCATGCAAAGAAGTCAAACTGAAAGCATAGACCACTCTGACCGAGGTACTCTCTTCACCTGTGTGAGGTCAGGACGACCGAGCGTCCCTCTTTAATGATGCTGAGGATGCAGTTCCACAGGGCCCGCCGGGCTTTGGGGTCCATGCCAGTGGTGGGTTCGTCCTGTAACCACATCGACAGCCAGGTTAACCGTCGCCCACAAATTCAGCAGGAAACACAAGCAGAACACCATAAAGAGAGGGAAGAGCATGATCATGTTCCTCCGCTCTGATTGACGGCCGCCGGGAAACTGGAGCGCCGCGCTGCCTCGCTTTAACTGCTAAATGCAACCCGCTTCCTTGGGAATTAAACGCTTTACGGTGTACTAAAATGTGGCAATGTGTGGGTATGGCTTTTGTTCTGGGAAAACGAGGTCTGCCAAACGGCCAATCTGTTACACAACAGCACATGAGATCTTTTCATGAAATGCAAATTACCTATATAGACCCGTATGCAGTGTTTTTTGGGGTTTGTAGAGTAAAAAAAAGCATAATTTTTGGTGGTTTTGTGTCTGTTTTGAATTCAGTGAAATAACTTTGCACAGATTTTGCTCCAATTTGATGGTTAATGCTCTTCGCAGCCAATAATTCACCTCACAAAACACATTGTGGTTGGCATAAAATATTTATTGTTTATTTAGCTTTTATTTATTTTTCTATACTTGGATAACTGTGCCAAATTGATAGCTATGCTAAATTGCGCAATTTTTTCTTTCTTTAAAATGTTGATAATACTTAGCTTTTATTTTTTGTTTTTTATTTAGCTTTTATTTATTTTGCTATACTTTGATAACTATGCTAAATTGCAAAAAAATGTCTCTGTCGCTGCAATGTGGATAGTGGAGTTATTGTTTTAGCTTATTCAGCTTTTATATATTTTGCTATAATCTGACAGCTATGCACAATTGTTTTACTTTCTTTAAAATGTTAATAATACTTTGCTTTTATTTTTAGTTTTTTTATTTAGCTTTTATTTATTTAGCTATAATTTGCTATCTATGCACAACTGCATAATTTGTCCTTCCTTTTAAATGTCAATAATATTTAGCTTTTATATTTTTTTATTTTATTTTGCTATACTTTTGCAAATTATGCACGATTGTATAGTTGCGTCTGCATTTGTATTTTATTTAGCATTTTATGCATTTGCGTTTTATTATTTACATGTGGCCTTCTTTTCCCCTGCTCTCCATTACAAACAAATCATTACAAACCTGTGATGCATTTTTGGATTATGATGCACTAGCTAAACAAATGATCATAAAGTTAGTTGCACACTTACCAAGAACACCACTGGCGGTCCTCCGATGAGTGCCATAGCGGTGGAGAGCTTCCTCATGTTTCCCCCGCTGTAGCTTCCTGCGGCTTTGTCTACATATTTCATCAGGCCCAGTTTACGAATGCCCCAATCCGCCACCTGCGACCAACAAACAACCAATCAGATCCCTCGATAACCAGCTGCAACATTAGTAGTTAGACGTTCCCTTTCAATAGCAGCTAAAAACCGACCTCGCACACTTCCTTCTCTGGGACGCCCCGCAGAATGGCGTAAAACTCCAGATGTTCTCGTCCAGTCAGCAGGTCGTTGATGGCATCAAACTGCGGACAGTAGCCCATATTCTGATGCACTTCATCGATCTCTGTCAGCACGCTGCAGAAAACAAGCCAAGAGTTTGGTGGTACTATTATGAAAAAGGTAATGAAACACATTTTTGTTTTAAAAAAGTGCTGCTCATACTGGAACACAACGTGAGCATTGTTTTTAGGATTACACTAGCATATTAACAACCTCAAAGCCACAAAACCCAGTGTTTAAAGTATTAATTGAATCAGTAGCATGCCATTTTAATTTATGCACCTCTTTCCTGCCAAGTAGGCCTCTCCACTAGTGACAACAGAATCTCCTGTAAGCATCTTGAAGGTGCTCGTCTTCCCAGCTCCGTTCACACCGAGCAACCCAAAACACTGACGAGAGAACATTATATCATCAAAACCCTGATCAGCATCGGTTTAAACGCCAGGCTGAACTAAACAAAAGCTATTATTTATTTACTAAGAAGATGATCTCACCTCTCCTGGTGGGATGCCCACACACAGTCTGTCTACAGCTGGCTTCTGCTTTCTCTTATAAACCTGCAGAATCAGCAATATTATTATTAGTGCTGTCAAACGATTAATCGCGATTAATTGCATTCAACATAAAGGTTTTTGTTTACATAATATATGTGTGTGTACTGTGTATATTTATTATGTATACATAAACACGCACATGTGCATGTATATATTTCAGAAAAATATGTTATGTTTATACATTTAAAATATTTATATATAATATAAATTATATAAATATATACATGTAAATATTTTCAAAATACATACTGTATGTGTGTGTATTATATATACATAATAAATAAACACAGTACATACACACATATATTATGTAAAAACTTTTATTTTGGATGCGATTATTGCGATTAATCGTTTGACAGCACTAGTGTATTATAGAAACTGAACAACAACACTGATAGCCCTAAGTACTACTGGGGACACAAATGGCTTGAAGCCCCCCTTAGTAAATGCCAGAAAATAACTGACAAAAAAACATTATAATATATATATATATAATATATCAGTCATTTCTGGCACAAGCGTTATCATTTTCTAATATTTTTAAATTTTAACTATTCATAAGTACATTTTAAAAAAAAGGCACCTATTAAATTTTGAAATGTATAATTACAAACCTACATATTTTAAATTATACTTGTAAGTTATCATTTAATATGCACATAAAGTTAATTCATATTAACGTTTTTATTATTTATTTATGTAATATATACATATAATGAATGAATCAGAAGTAAATGGAATCTGCTATAAATATATATTTTTTTACATAATAGTGTGGTGTTTGTGTGTGTGTGTGTTGTGTGTGTGTGTGTGTGTGTTGTGTGTGTCACAGACCTTGGTGAGCTGTTTGAGCTCCAGGATATCAGTATGTCCTCCTCCGCACAAGATCCTCTGCCTCTCTCTGGCCACATCCTCATCCTCCTCTCCGATCGGCTTCAGTTTAGTGCTGACCGGCCTATATTAATACCAAAACATTACATACGTTTAAAACAGTTTTGCATGCCCTTGTTTTGCAGTGAGGTATGAAAGTATCATCACCTGGCCTTGATGCAGAAACGGTACTGGATAAGGACGGTGATGCAGAAGAAAATCACACCCTCTATGGCCATGGCAAAGAGATTCTTGCCCACCATGTCCCACGCCAGAGGAGAGCGGAAGCGATTCTCGCCTGAAAACATGCACAAACATGTCAGTAGAAGCAGAAACAGAGTATGATGTGTTGCATGCATGCTGTTGAAGTAACGATGCAATGCTCTAGTAAGTATAGAAATACACAGCACACACAAATATGGGTTAAAAATGTTCCGTTTTCAGTCAGCGTTTAATTAGACTGAACTTTTTTAATCATTATTTTTTGGTATTGAATGAATTTTATTTATAAATGTTAAAACTGCTTTTGAAAAACAGGCAGCTCACTAGGTTTTGGAAACACGCCAAGGTCTACAAACTAAACTTAGCTTCATACGGCCTTGATGTGTTTCTTAGAATGTGATTATGTTCAGAGGAAAGCGTGTTTGAGCAGCTGCAGTCCTAATGCATTTCCATGGAAATGATCCAGGACATGTTATGTCCACATCTAGATGTCACTTTGACCCGGGGCCCCTAACCAAATCAACATCGGCAATCATTTAAACAATATCGGTGGAAAAAGAATTTCAGCTATCTGTTTTATTAGAGTGGAAATTCTAAATGAACATTCTAAAAGAACATTATTCAAACAAATAATAAAGGGTTGATTAGTTATACTGAATAGTGTATTTGTGAGAGTGATACACACCAAATCTCTCCAGAGCGTCAGCCATAGCTTGGTTCTTCACCATGTCAATGAGTCCTCTGCCCAGACAGAAGTGAGGGAAGATCAGGAACACGTTCTTCAAGATGTCGTTGATGCCACCAATCTCCTGAAAAAGCATTGAGGAGAAACAGTCACAGTTCATTTAGGGCTTCTTTTGAATTGGATTACGTGACATATATAATCAAGCACAGCTGAGAAATATGAACTTACATTGCTGCCGAAAAGCTCCAGGACAAACGTGGATACGCTGCCATTTATTCCAATGAGGATGTTAACGCTGGTCAAAACCACATATGCTGTACTGGGAATCTTAAAGAAGAATGACGCTGGGTACATCAGGGGTGTTATGGACCACCTAGATGGACACAAAGAAATGCACATGGCCAAAGCTTTCATATTAGTGAGTGACATATTTTTAGATATATCATACATAGTCTATAAGTTTGGGGTCTGTATGATTTTTTTATGTTTTCTAAAGAAGTCTCTTCTGCTCAACAAAGCTGCATTTGTTTGATCAAAAATACAGTAAAAACAGTAATAATGTAAAATATTATTACAATTTAAAATAACTGTATCTTAATTTTTTTTAAACTGTAATTTAATCCTGTGACCAAAAATGGATTTTCAGCATCATTACTCATTACATCAATACATTACTAGTCTTCAGTGTCACATGAATCCTCAGAATCATTCTGAATATGGGGCCCTGTTTTGGGAATTGGCTGACAAGTTTTGAACCTCGTACATTCTTCGAGCTTTTTGATGACTGGAGAGTTCAAAAGAAAATCATCTGTAACATTATAAACGTCTTTTCTGACACTTTTGATTAATTTAATGCATTCTTGCTTAATTTCTTCCAAAGTAAAAAAACGTACTGACCCCAAACATTTGAACAGTAGTGTATGATAAATAGTAAAGGCTACTGGACCGATCTTTTGCGTCTTACCCATAGAGCAACAGCAGGAGGGCGAGAACAGGAAGATTGGTGGAGGACACATAGGCCTCTTGCTGGAAACAGACGAAGATGATGATGACCAGAGTCGCCGGGACAATGTAGTTGCACTGAAGGACAAACATGCAATCAGTCAAAGGGCATTTGAACAGATGTTGATACGTTTAAAAGTAAAAACATTTTACAAAATCCTCACCATGTCCCACACAAAGTTGGCCAGCCAGTAGAGGAAGGGCTGCACTCCACTGATGAACTGCATGTGTTTGGCTTTATTCACTCTCTCCTGGATGAGGAACACCACAAAGCTGGCCGGGACGAAAGACATGGCGAAGATGACGCAGATGGACACCAGCACGTCAACTGAGGTCGTCATTCTGGGAAGCAGATGGGGTCAAAGGTCAGAGATATCAAGACTGTGTGTGTAAATGGAGTGGAGTATGAACTGCGCTCTTGGTTACTTACAGTGCCACCTGTGAGAGCTGCTCTTTGGTGAGGTTGAGTGGATGGTTGAACGCTTTGATGCCGAATTTGGAGCGATCCAGGCTGGGGGGCAGATTAGCACGCAGGACGGCATTGTTCATGACATTGAGGAATGCTCCGATACTGTGCCAGCCCTTATTATTGAACCAGATCTGCAATAGGACACAATCATGTCACTCTTCTCGCTCTTATACACCAACAAAAGCCCTTACAGTTCCTTGACATTGTGCAATCAGCAATGTTTATGAGCTTTGGCATAATTATAGACTGTCCATCTACAAAAATAGGTTAACTTTGGCCACAACTGACAAGGTTACATTGTGTCTCTAACAGCCTCCACCTCTTAGATGCTTTCATATGAAAGACATTAAGACCTGTGAATACATGCATCTTCTTTTTGCATTTTTACACATGCAGTTTTTATGTATTTTTGACATTTTATTATTTATGTAGTTCTTTATTGTATATTTAGTGCATATGCAACTTACAATAACATTTTATACATAATATCCAGTAGAGATAGATAATATATATATATAATATAGTATATATATAGTATATCTATCTGATAGATATAAATATATATCAATATTTTACTATCTACGTGTATATTAATCTAAAGACGAAGTACATAAATACTTCCAATAAAATCCATTTAGATATACATTGATATATACAGTATAATAGTGTATATACTTATCTCTAATCACTATTTAACTATATGCTCTAAAGAACTACAGTAACATAATACGTCCAATAAAATTATATATGTTCTTATCATATATAAGATTGTGTGTAATATACTGTCATAGAAAATAAATCGATATTGTAACTATCTATTATAACTGTATAATCTAATAAATCAATATTTGTACTCTAGATTATCTAAGAACTACAAGATCCATAACTTACAAAAGAACAACTTATATAAATATATATATTAATTGGTATTCCAGGTATTTATGTCTTGTGTCTTATAGATGTCTAATTCTTTAAATATCAATACTTCACAAAAACAATTTATATAATGGCACCTTAAGTTAAGCCGATTTTCTACTGGACAGTATCTAAAGCTGTTTATAAATAGTGTTAACACTGTTAACAATGTGTTAACACTCTGCCAGGAAATCTATTGATGGATTAATCACACTAAGATACGTTTTCATAATCAAGCACTTGTAAGTCTTGTGAAGTCTTTATTTGACAACTTATCAAAAGAGTGTAAGCTTTCATCATGACCATGATAAACATGACATCTATGTCTGTAAGGTCGGACAAATACATCTAGCCAGTACTCACCTTCACATTGTTCTTGGAATCGAGACCTCGAATGAAAGTTGACAGGCTTCCCAGAAAGCGGTCAGCTGCGGTTCCCTGTGGGTTGCACAATGAAAACAGGTTGAAGGCAGGTAAATCCCAAACATTGGGCAACAACTGCTTTCAAGTTTATGAGCCCTAGCTGGTGTTTAAACATCAGTCATAAACCTAACACAGGCGACATACCGCTTGAAGACTGAAGCGGTTACGAATGTGAGAGATGGCATCGGTGATCTCATCATCAGGGGGGAGGGCCTGAGAGCTTCTAGCACCCAATGAGAATCCACCATACCTGCAAAACAGCCAATGAGAAACCGATTTGAGGCCCAAATCTTCCACTGGATTATTATTACTTTCCTCATCATAATAGATCTGCACTGATAAGTTTACCTGAATTCGTTGACCCAGAGCTTGTTCTTCAAGCTGGACAGACAAAACAACACAACACAGAGTTAAAGCACTGTGAGGAGAATGAAAACCAGCAACATCAAGCAAGCCTTTACTTCTGGATTGGCTTAATTTACCTTTTCCCAATAATCTGTGCATATGTTTTCACCAAGTAGTCTGAAATGTTTCTGCCTGTCAGATTCTGCAAGGTTTCATTAGTGGTGACTTTGACCTAAGGGAAATCAGAAGAGATCCTTGTACTGTCATTGAAACATTATAAAGCAATATTGCTATTAAAGAAGCTCAGTATTTGGTGAAAATGTCTACCTGAGGCGGTGGCAGACCCCCTGCGCCTGGCGGACACTCGGGAAGCATCTTTTTCCTTCCTTCACAGCTGCACTCACACAGAGGCGATGGGTTTTCCATACTCCAGTTCCCTTTTACGAATATGTCCTGAACGGTCTCGGGAATCTCTGGAACCATCCACTCTCCATCTTTAATCGGACATGATTTGCTACTTTCCATAAAAAATTTAAATAAAAAAATTAATTCCCCACATTTTTTTAAACTTATTGGATACTCAAATCTGTGGAAGCCTGTTTCTGCCACTGAATAACAACAAATAAAAAAAGGCAACTGTGACCTTTTATCTCACAATTCTGACTTTTTCTTTCAATTGTGAGTTTACATCTCACAATTCTCTCACAATTGAATGATATTAACTCGCAATTGTGAGTTATAAAGTCAGAATTGTGGGATATAAACTCACAGTTGTGGAAGTTTATATCTTGCAATTCTGACTTTTTTTCTCGCAATGCTTACTTATTTTCTCAGAATTGTGAGATAAAAATGCAATTTGCGAATTTTAAAGTCCAATATTGATATTTTTATTATAATTGTGTGTTTATATCTCACAGTTCTGACTTCATAATTCGCAATTGCATACAAACTCGCAATTCTGAATTTGTTTCTCACAATTGCGACTTTATATCATGCAATACTGACTTCTTGACGCACAATTACTAGTTTGAAAATATCTTGAAATTAGGAGGCGAATTGCGAGTTGCAATGACCTTTTTTATTTTTATTCAGTGGCAGAAACCAGCTTTCATACAAATCTATGTAGATAATCTCTGATAATTGATCAATGTTGTAAAATCGATAAATAGATATCTCTGATAATAACTAAATAATTAAAATAAAGGACTGGGATTTTAATTACAGGAATTTTCATAGTTGATTGTCAATTTAAAAAAAAACTCAATTAAATATAAGAATCTTCTAGATGCAAATTTATTCATTAATATTTTTAATTTCCAACAAATCAATATTGGAAAAACGTTTGAAGACTCACGCAGCGTTTTGCTCGTCTGTGCATTGTTCACTGTAAGCGGGATTGTCCATCAGAGCTTCAAGTAACTTGTTTGTGTGTCTGTCCTCTGGTGCATCATTGCTGTAGTCAGAAACCAGTCATTAGACTCTCAAAGAATCATGGGAATTAAAGCGCAGATGCAAGTGTGTGGATGGTAGCATATACCTGATGAAGGAGAACTGCTCCTCATACATGCTGGGCTCCAGAGCGAGACTGGGATATTTTCCGAAGGGAGGGACAATGAGGCTGAAGACCAGAGCGATGCACACGAACACAGCGGGAAGCACAATCTGGAAAGATGCGTTTTGAAGTATATTACATTTAAGGATCTGCAAACAGACAATACAGAATATTGTATTAAGACCATACCTGAGCAAAGAAACCTTTCCGGGAACGTCGGGCGTACAGGAAGCGTTTCCAGAGCAAAGCTACAAACTGCTGTCTCTTCAGACTCCAGCCCTTCACCTGGTATGAACCTTTACCATCAGCGCCGCCCAACCAGTCCGTCTCACGAGATTCTGCAGGTGCACATCAACCCACAAACAGTTTAATAATAATAATAATGCTGACCAAATGCCATATCTTCCAGTAAATAAGCAAAAGGAATAATAATAGATTTTCAGTCATATGAAATCACATGCAGCAAAATAAGAATACATAGCAATAAAATGAACAAATGAATCACTTTCAAACTGATTAACTAAAACAGAGAGTTTGAAGTGAATCACAGAAATAAAAAGAATTCCAAAAAATAAACAACATTGAAAAAAATTACTTACAAAAGCGCATTCAAATCATTAATGTCATTAACTAAAAAAGTACACTAATTGATATAAAATAAACATTAACTGCAATAAAATGAAATATAAAAATTACTTTATTTTAGTTATTTGCCAAGGCAATATTTCTAAATGTAGTTATAATTTCACTCTGACATGAAAAAATAAACATTAAAAATAAAAAACCTAATAAAAACAACAAAAACAAATAACAAAATTACTAAAACATTAAGTAAAATTTAATGAAAAAAACATAAAAGTAACTATAAAAATAAAAATGCAAAAAATGTCAAATTTCAAACACTACAATAGTGTAAAATAACACTGACTCAAATGATAAAAAAAAAAATATATATCTAAATGAAAATACTGCCCATGCTCTACACCACATATGAACTGACATCAAACTTCAACACATGAGATGATGGTTCAGATTTCAAAATATGTTTAAAGTAAGTGGGATGGATGAAGGATGGGTAAAGTAACTACCTGGATCACCTTCTGAGTCATTTAAATCAAAGTCGTCTTCAGTGAAAGGCTTCAGGCAGCTCTGATGGTCACCAAAAGCGTGTCTGCGGTTCCTGCGTGCAGGTATAATCCCATCTGATCCACGACACAACGGGAGTGAGTCATGTGTTTCCAGAGACACTGTTGCTAAATGTTTACATAAAGCATTGACAACAGTGAAAGTCAAATGTGTCCGGCTTTACCTGACATCTCAGCATCAACACCGTTGTCCTCAGCCACTTTGAGGAAAATCTGCTCAAAATAATCAAATACAAGCCAATTATATTCACATTCTTGCATGAAACGAACTGAATGAACTAAAGAGATTTGAAATGTTTTCAATGCTTCGTTACCTCCTCCAGGGTTGTGTCAGAGATGCCGTAACTTGAAATGCCGAGGTCAGTGAGCCGGTCGTCGATCTCATGGAAGAGCTCCACAAACGCTCCGTCTTTGGCTGACTCGTAAGGCAGAACGTAAGTGATCTCGTGCCCGAGGTCTTCGACCAGTCGGGCTGTAGGAACGTGCTTGAAAATCACATTGGAGATCAAGGAGATGTCTATAATATGGAAAGAGTCGAGAAAACATTCAAAATGCGTGTAGGACTAGAGCTTTGCTCCAAAACCAATGGGTTTGGAATAATATGAGGGTGAGTAAATAATCATTTTTGGATGAACTATCCCTTTAAGAGTTTATTAACTCTATACACCAGTGTTATTTTAGTATTATTTACAATTTTTAATAATATTTTGAATTAGCTTTTATTTTAGTTTTCAATTTATTTTTAGATTAATTTCAGCAGTAATTTTATATTTTTTTTGTTTTTTTGTATTTTTATGAAATATTAGTGCTGTCAAACGATTAATCGCGATTAATCACATCCTAAATAAAAGTTTTTGTTTACATAATAAATGAGCGTGTACTGTGTATGTTTATTATGTATAAATAAATACACACAAACACATGCATGTATATATTTAAAAAATATTTACATGTATTTACATGTCTATATTTATATTCATATAATTTAAATTATACAACATAAATATTTATATATAATGTAAATATTTTCAAAATATATGCTGTATTTGTGTGTCTTTATATATACATAATAATATACACAGTCACACACACATATATTATGTAAACAAAAACTTGTTTTTTTGAATGCGATTAATCGGATTATCGTCTTGCCATAACTATTAAATATTCATATTTTGTTAAATTAGTTTTATTTCGTAAATTGCATTTTTGTCCTATCTAATATTTATTTTCATTTATCTGTCTTCCTTTTCGTTTTAGAGGTTATTTATTTTAGTGCTTCATCTTAACCTCATTTCAGTTACTGCCAATGCAACATTTTAAATGTTTAGTTTTCCATTTATTTTTATTTTCATTTTTCTTTATTTTCACCTTTTTAGTTTTAGTCTCAGTTGTATTTAGTTAAATACAGTGATATTTAGCTAAACTTATTTAGTTACTTTCTCCTCCAGTCTAATTTAGTTTTCCATTTAATATTTATTTTATTCAGTTTTTTATTTTTTTTTTTCCATTATTACTTTAGTAATTCGGTTAGTTCAGTTTTGTTTAGTTTCAGTTTTCCATGTAACATTTCTATGTATTTTACATGTATTTATTTTAGTTCAGCTTTAGTTTAATTAACGATATAGTAGAATAGTGTTAGTTAACGATAATAACCCAGCTATATACCTATGGTGGTGGTTTCACTTTCATGGTCGCTGCCCAGTCCAGCATCAGAGCTGCTCTCAGATACACTGTCCTCCTGCAGAGACAATGAAAATCACAAAATATGGCACCAAGAAAACTTTAGGGTCAGTAACATAAATATGGAGATTTCCTTATAGCCAAACTACATATTAAACATGTGTACCTTCTTAAGGCTTGCTTTGGAGTAGGAGACAGTGCTGCTGGAGGTGCGGCAGGAGCTGACCGAGAGATCGAAGTCCTTCTTCACCAGCGTCAGGTAATATCCCGTCCCCAGCTGGGTCTTGAGGAACAGAGAGGAGCCCACACAGCACAGCTTCCCGTGGGAGATGATGGCAATGCGATCCCCCAGGATATCGGCTTCGTCCATGTGGTGGGTGGACAGGATGATGGTGCGTCCTGAAGGTAAAACCACACGACTTCATGGACGTTTCAGGAAAATCAACACGACAGTGTTTGCTAAAACAGAATCTGCCTACCTTGGCGATACTTGAGCAGCAGGTCCCAGATGCCCCGGCGAGCGTAAGGATCGACTCCAGCTGTGGGCTCATCCAGGATCACGACCTTTGACCCTCCAACAAACGCCAGCGCTACTGATAACTTCCTCTGCATTCCTCCTATAAGGACCATAACACTTAGTTCCGTTACTGTTTCATCCTAGTCACAGTATATGAGTATTTTTATACCACAATACAGTTATTTTTTTGCTGGAAATTCAACAAAAAACAAATCATACGCTACTGTGCTAAAGCAATAAGCCTCGTGAAGCCGTGGTTTACAGTGAATTTATAAGGGCGTTGTTAGGCACTGACGCGAAAACCCCCTTAGCTGTTTATTCAAATAGAAAACAGTTATCTTTAAATTGTAATTACATTTCACAATTTAACAGTTTTTACTGTATTTTTGATCAAATAAATGCAGCTTTGATGAGCATAAAAATAACAAATCTTATAAAAGGTACAGCTAAATCTCTGCCGTTACACAGTGTACTTTCCGTACCTGAGAGCTGGTTGGTGCGAGATTTGCGTTTATGAGGCAGGCCGAGGTCCATCACGATCTGCTCCATCTCCGACTTCACCTTCTCCTCAGGCAAACCCTTCAGACGTGCATAAAACCAGATGTGCTCCTCCACGGTGAGCCTGAAACACATCAACAAGAACTTTAGAGCTGCTTATTATTTATCATTATTTTGTGTTGCATACAAAATAACTGAGCTACTAAAATGTGACCCTGGAGCACAACACCAGTCTTAAGTCGCTTGGGTATATTTGTAGCAATAGCCAAAAATACATAGTATGGGTCAAAATTATCGATTTTTCTTTTAAGCCAAAAATCATTAGGATATTAAGTAAAGATCATGTTCCATGAAGATATTGTTTAAATTTCAGTTGTAGAGTTTTTATATCCACTCTAATATATTAAAAACTCTAAGTGAACAGTAATTTGGACAACTTTAAAGGCGATTTTCTCAGTATTTAGATTTTTTTTGCACCCTCAGATTCCAGATTTTCAAATAGTTGTATCTCAGAATAATATTGTCCTATCCTAACAAACCCTACATCATGGACGTATTTAGTATACTCAGCTTTCAGATGACTAATACAGTCTCAGGGTTTCATAAATTGACCCTTGTACATGGTTTTGTGGTCCAGTGTCACAAATCTGCTTTTGGTGTAACGTACATGCTAAACAGGACGTTATGCTGGGGACCTACGCCCCGACAAAAAAAGTAGTTTTTTGGCGTATAGTGTTCAGATCGGTGCGGATGTCTTTGCCCTGGATGTAAGCGGTGCCAGAGGTGGGTGGAAACAGGCCAGTGAGGATAGACCTAAGAAAGCAAGAAATATTGAGCTTATCTTATTTACATCATCACAGTATTAACATCAGATATAAAAGGATCCGAGCTGTCGTACATGGTTGTGGTTTTCCCAGCACCGTTGTGACCCAGGAAGGAGGTGATCTGACCCTCATAAAAACCCAGAGTCAAACCGTCCACCGCTAGTTTGCTGTTGCTGTAGACCTTCACCAGGTTCGCAATGTAAACACCTGGATCCAGATGAGCCGGTTCTTCTTCAATGCATACAGCTAGAAAACAGAGAGTAAACAGCTACAGTCTTTGCATGCAATATTTAGATTTTTCATGTCGACCATTTTTGTTTGGCTCCATCCTGAAAACTAGATCATTCTAGGAAATTAAGACATATATAAATATTAGATTTTGGTTAGATTTTTGGTTTCATTTCTCTACCTTCAGCATTTTCTTTCTTGTTGGTCGGTGCTGATGTAATCCCACCACATTTCTCTCCACACCAGTATGACTTGGTGAAAGGGAAGTACCAGGGTCGTGGGATGCCGTACTGACCTGTCGGAGTGACATTTTTAGACCATCAGAAACTTCCCCAAGCTGTCAATGTCTTGAAAGTACATCTCTTCAAAAAGCCACGTACCTGGAAACACAGCTTCAATGTACCAGGTCATGACGGCGTAAAGCACCGAATCGAAGAGCATGAGCGAGATGGAAGTGGTGAGGCTGTAGCTGTCCTCCTGCATGGGGCTGGAGAGCAGGTTACTCCACTGGATGCCCACACCCTGCTCCTCGAACAGAGCAAAGTACTCACAGCCGAAGCCGAATGCCACCGGAGACAAGAGGCTCTGAGGAAAGAGAGACGACAGAGGCGTTCAATACATGACGGGAAACACCCATAAACAGCAATGGTCAGGGGTGTAAAAAATGACCGAAAATGAATAAAGAAATAAAGAAATGAATAATAAAAAAATAAGATGAAAATAAATCATAGAAATGTATTACATAATAAAAATAAACAATGACAAAAATTTAAATAAATAAACATTTGATTAAATGATTTTGCATACGAATTAGATTAAACTAAACAATGATTATAATAAATAAATGCATAAAACTGGATTAAACAAAAAAAAGATAACAAAACATGTATTCACAATAAAAAAAATAAATCCATAAAAATGTGATAATAAGTATAAAACATTTGTTTTTATTAAATCAGCTAAATAATGTGTATATAATTTCATAAAATTGTTATACTAATAAGTAATAATAAACGCGAAATAATTAATTAAATTATATTAAAAATTACCAAGTGATAACATGATGATAATATCAAAAAATTAAATTAAAATAAATAAAAATAATTCATTAAATAAATAATGATTACAATAGCCTATGCACTCATAATATTAGTGTAAAATAAATACATAAAAATATGTTCAAATACAATAAATGAATTAACAATTAATTACATAAAGTTTAAAATAAAAAATATAGAATTAATTCAAATATATAAATAAATAAAAAATAAATAAATAAATATTTGATTAAAATAAATCAATCAATAAATACATCTACAGTCATTTAAACATCTTACAATATAATTTTTTCACAGTATAAACTTTATAACACTAAACAAACTATATAGATGGCTCGCATGAGAATGATTATATTTGGGGGTCCGCAGCATCTAAAATATTGAAAACCTATGGCGCTGGTATTGCAAAAGGCAAAGCAGATGACATTTAAGAAATAAAATTCACACTCACCACTACTACTTTGGCTCCAAAGCCGACGTAATCCTGCCAGGCCACACACAGCACATAGGGAAGGTAGAGAGTGAAGTATATGATGCCCCCGCAGGCCGCGGCGAGATTAGCGCGGGAGAAGAGCGTGCTGATCAAGAAACACTGCATGATGGTCACGACCGCAAACGAGGCCAGGAACAAGTAGACTACACCAGGATCACTGTACGGCAGCAGATTCCCCATCTGAGCAAACATGACAAACAAAATCAAGTTAAATAGTTGTTAGGGTTATATTTTTCTATCAGTCTTTGACAATACACACCTTCAGGATGAGCACCAGCAGGGCGGCGCTGATGAGCAGTGGGATCAGGCTACTGATGAACCAGCTCAGCCACAAGATACCATTATCCAGACCCATAATCCTCATGGTCTCCTTGAGCCGGGCTTCCTTCTCGTACACCACACCCTTGATGATGATGGCCACCGAGTACATCCAGGCCAGAGTCATGAACAGAGGCATGGAGCGGCTCATTACCCGCAGGAAACTAGGGCAGAGCAGACAGGATGGGTTACACCTTCGGCATGAAGATAATCAATAGTGCTGATAAAACACGCAGGAGCACGTCTGTTTCAAAAGATATCTGCTAAGATACAGTTTAGGGCAAAAGCAGCATCATGTGTATCTCTTAATCTCATAATGCACTGAAACAAGCTCAGTATAGTTAATAATTGGCAGTAATACCCAACATTTGTGTTTTTATGCTTATTATAATATCACATTCTTAGCTTGGCAACATCCTAACTCTACTGAAATCAAATGTATAGCACACCAGATTGGTCACTTTTGAGGTTTTACTTCAGTTGGTATGAGATAGCATAGAAAATGCATTAGAGGGGTTTTGAAACTAGGGTCTGTGAGGGAATAATAGGGAAATGTTTAGATAAAAAACATGTGAAAAATAAATAATTAAAAAAATAATTGTTCAAAATAATTAAATAAATAAATAATTAAATTGAAATAAATAAAATAAATTTTACAGTAAAGAGAATAAAAATATACATATTTAGATTTAAACAAATAAATAAAAGTACAATGTACGTTAAATAAGGAAGTAAACTTAATTTAAAAATTGATAAAAAATTCGATAAACAATAACACATTTGATAAATAACAAATAAACCAACAATCAAATGAGATTTAAAATCAATATAACTAATTTTTAAATAAACAACAAACCAACAACAAAAATAAAAGTAGAATTAAAGTAAATAAACAATATTAAAGTAAAAATGTATACAAATTGAAATAAGCAAATAATAACAACAATTTGATTAAGATAAATAATAAATAATCGATGCAAATTAGATTTTAAATAAATAAAAATACGTTGTAATTAAATAAATAAACAAATAAAGTAGAAAGTAAAGTAGAAAAAACTAAACTAAATTAAATAAAACTAAAATCACACTTTACACATTTATAATTGTTCACATTTTAAATTGAAATATACATGAATAAATACAGCTGCCTTTTGAGGATATTATCTCTTGCACTAAGACCTGTGGTATCTAAGACCCTTTGAAAACCCTTTCAAGACAGCAGTGCAGCACAGAGCCTAATTGTTACTGATTTGTTTTTGCATGAAACTATGAACGAAACCCGAGTTTCAGAGTTCATTTAAAGCTCAATTTAAAGGCTGAAGAATGCCGTTTCTTACATATCGTCCACATAGCATGGATAAGGCATCTGCTGGATGTAAACCCCCGTTTTCTCCTTGCTGCCGGTCAGAGCTCGTATGATCCCGTGTTCAATCACATCCTGCAGGTAGGAGAAGCCGCCCCAGATGTACCGCAGGTCTTCAAACGGGTCCGCTCGAGGACCGGGATCCCAATACCTACAGCGAAACACAACCATCAGCTCTCAAAGACTCCAGTTAAAATCCCGTTCATTTTCTCCATAATCAGAAACGCATGTCTCCTACCCGTCCTTGATCTTGTTGGTGCGCTCCACGTTATCGATGTCCATGCGGATCTTGTAATTGACGTTGGGCGGCAGGTCAGACGTGTTGGCCTGCATGTCAGGAAACACTATCCCAGCCCAAAACTTGCGGTCATCCAGCAGACGCATGGACTTGTTTACCAAACGCTCCTCGTTAGCCACCGGCTCCAGCTTATCCAAGTTCACACACTTCAGGGGAGAATGAAAATAAACAGTTTATCGGAAAGAAGTCGGGGTCAGGCTGACCGAATGAAGCAATTCTGGCAATCAAAAAAATCAGGGCCAGTTTGCACGAGTATTTAATGAAATAATCAGTCAGTTCGGCTAACTTTGGACTGGCTTGACCTGCTTCGGTGGGTTGCAGCATAATTGATTTGTCAGTGTAATTCAGTGGAGAACTGAGAAGTGTTTCTTCATAAAGACAGAGCAACACACTGACCCAGAAAAGTAAGACATGGACTGAAAACACAGATTCAGTTTTTCTAGATCCATTTGACTGATTAGCAGCGATGCCCACATAATCACTGACATTATCAGTCAAGTCAATTCTAATGAAGAAGCCAGTCAGATCTGATCTTTGTGTTCGTGAAGAAGAGTGTGTATACATGCGTACCTCCATGAACCGAGAGATGGTCTGGATGGCCTGATCCGTCTCGTTGAACGCTTCCCGCCATGTGTACACTGAACCATGGGGACGTGTGTCCTCTGAAGCCTTGGACAGAAAGCTGGACACGTCCTCCACGCGCCAGTTCGTCCCGCTTAGCTTGGCATTAAAGAAGCGAGCGCTAGCGTTGTTTTGGAAGAGCGTCTGTTTAGGAGAAATAGCATTCAATTAATTACTGAAATATTGTGTAGCTAATAGCCATACAAGACAAATGGCTTCTGGTAGTATAAATTAGTGCATCAATATACAGTATGTAGACAAAAAACTAAATTATTACAGTGCCAATAATTGTAATAATTTAATTAATAACACTTTAATAAAAATTAATCCAATTTATATTTGTTTTAATCTCATTTCTATTTATTTATTTACTTAATTACTTATTTACTTGCTTGCTTAATTTTTCTGCACGGCCTTGCATGAAAGTCATGCACATAGCAATGTGACAGCAAGTTAAGCATTTGTGCCTTTGACAACAAAACGCCTAACGCAGCACACTTTTCATGCGTTTAGCTACAAATAGGTCCCCAGAATTCTCCAAGGATATAAGATCTTCAGTAAAAAGTGTGCGTCCTGCAGAGCGCCACACTTTGTGTGCCATGTGAGTTCGTAGTGAGGTTGTTTAAAATGCAGTAGGCTTTTTCCAAAAGGTGGCAGTGTGAAGTTCACCATTGGAGCTTCTCGCGCACAGTCATGGAACATTGTCTTTTGTTTCAGGAATGTTATCGTGTTCAGACAGGTGTGTGTGTGTGTGTGAGACGCACCCGAACGAGGTCCATCTCCTCACTGTTCTCCATAAAGTTCCAGATTTTAGGTCTCATCTCTTCCCACATGCCGCCGAGATCCCTTATCACACCGAACTCCTGAAACGTCTTATTGACCTGAGAGAAACAGAGACTTAGGATGGCTCTCTAGATTGAGTTCTTCAAGGTACTGATAGGAATGCCTGAACTGAATAAGATATATATATATATATATATATGATATCTCATATATAATTATAGATAGATAAGATAGATAGATAGATGAAAGAGATATATAAAATATATAAGACTATTGTATATACTGTACGTTCAGAAATAGACATATGGTCTGAATTTATATTTTTCATGATCTTAAAAAACCTTTTGATCTAACAGGTTCTGCTTAAATTACTAGATTAAATCAATTGGTCCATATTATGCATTACATGAAATTAAGGTTAAATAGAAGTTTTGATTTTTTTTTAGCATTTAGATTGTTTATAAGTATGTTTGTTTAACATGTTTTAGTCACTACAATTACTTATGTGTGTTTCACCCCCCCCCCCCCCGGTGTTTGTTGTTGTTACGAATACAACTACTAAACAACAGTTTTCATGAATTGAAATTACTGTTATATATATAGATATATATATATATATATAGATATATACAAATAATATTAACTTGAAAGATGTAAAACTAAACAACTTTGAAAATGTAAAAAATATTGCTCAGGCAACTAGCTGAAATAAAATAAATGTAATAAAATATAAAACAAAATATGTTTAAGTTGAAGTTGCTAAAATAAAATTACTTCAACTTAAAAAAATAAAAATTAGCTGAAGCAATAAACAAATAAATAACAAAAAATGTATAAAACAAATTCAAATGAAAACATAAAAATGGAAGCTGATTCAAAATATTAATAAATGCTATAAAAGTATATGGAAACTACTAAAGTAAGGCTGTTTCTGATGACTTTACTATCAGAAACAACTATTAAAACCAGTAATAATACAGAATGAGAATGTGTGTCCAAATCTTTGCCTCACAGAAACCCGGTCAACACTAAGTATTAGTTTCTCTCATTAGTGTCTCCTGACCTCTTGTATGATCCTCTGGGTGGCAGGGGTGTCTGGGGTGTACAAGATCTTCCCCATGAGCAGTGGCTTCAGAGCCCTCCAGATCATGCGGGATACGGGACTCGACTCCAGGCCCTTCATCATGCTGTTGCAGTAGGGAGCTAAAGAAAAGAGGTTTTTCAACAATTTAGCAGGGTACGTGAAATATTTAGTATACGCAAACAATGGAAAAAAGAGCAATGCAGCTTCGCTTACTGGAGGAGTTGTCGTAAACGGGCTCGCTGTCGCTGTCATTGCCGTAGTTCCCGAACAGGGCCTTGTAGTTGTTGTCCTCGTACCAGTTGAGGGACTTGATCTTCAGACCTCCGCCCTCCGGGTGACCGCAGACGATACGGGACACGGCCTGGTACATGTGGTTGGGGGACTGTGTGCTGTTGCCCGTCAGGTACAGGATCTCATTGCGCATGTCCTGCCAGCTCTTCATACTCCCAAGCTGAGACACAGTGAGAGTCAAAAAAAAGAGTCCTTAGATTTCAGTAGAAGTCTTTATATAAACAACCATTCAAAAGACTGCCGTCGATAAGATTTTTTAAATGTTTTTGAAAGAAGTCCCTTCTGCTCACCAAGGCTGCATCTATTTGATCAAAATACAGTAAAAACTGTAATAATATTATGACGCAAAGCTGAATTTTCAGCATCATTACTCCAGTCTTTAGTGTCATGCATGATCCTTCAGAAATCATACTAAAATGCTGATTTGATGCTGAAAGAAACATTTATTGTTATTATCAATGATGAAAACAGTTTTCATCTGCTTTTTGTGGATTTTTTTTTCACGTTTCTTTGATAAATAGAAAGTTCAGAAGAACAGCATTTATTTGAAATAGATTTTTTGTAACATTATAAATTTTTTTACTGTCACTTTCGATCAGTTTAATGTCCTTGCTGAATAAAATGATTAATTTCTGGCTGATTTTTTTGTTGCCGTTGTCATTTTTCATGAAATGTCATGAAATATCTTTTTATTTACAGAGATATGTTCGTTTCCAGAACATAATTATCTTTTCTTTGTCTGAATCTTACAAATTTAAAATAAAAGAATAAATGAATGACATCGAAAAGACACGGATGAATGAAGAACCCAATAGTGTTTTGATGGTCAAACGTCAAAATACTATTGCTTATGCTAAAGAAGTGCTTAAAACTGGTTGTCTGACGTTGAGAAAAGCAAACCCGCAGCACCCTGGACTGTGTTTAGTAAGTTCTCTCAACGTACAGCTGCTTCAGGATAGAGAGAGTGAGACTAATATTCATTTCAAAACTCGCTATCCCGTTACTGGGTGTCTTAAAGTGTGCAGTCCACATGCCTGCCTGCATTTGGGACATTATACCCCTATGTGTCAGAGGGTGTGTTGTCACTGTCAGCTGAAGGGTGTTACCGACACTGACCAAACCCAAACATAACAATAATAATAATAATACAGAAACATGCTTATTGCTCATGGATGTCTGTATTGTGCAGCCATTTTTATTATGTTGTTATTTCCTCGCCATTGTATGGCATGATATATACTGCTGTTTTAATGTGAAACACGAAAAGAGAAATTTGCACATATGTCACGATTTCACAACAGCTTTGTGTGAGGAACAGACTAAATGTAAGTTGATAGTATTCTCATTTGCGTTCACTTTCATTGAATAACGGTTTGAATTTCAGTCAGTTCCTCACAAGACACTATCGTGTGACTTAGAAAATAGCACATGCAGTAATGATGCTTTTATTTTTAAATCAATCAAAAAGCCTCATTTCGCATTCTAAACGGACAAAACGGCCTACACAGGTTTGGAAATGAGGCTAAGAAAATAATAATGGTTAATTATGTTTAAGTACTGAGAGAAAAACCGAGCAAAAGTATAAAAATAGACATATGAATGTAAGTGTCTTCAGGGTAATCCAGAGCGTGGAGAGGAATGAAAGGGAGTTTATGAAAACCGTATCTTGTGCTGCTTGCCCGCCAGCAAAAACAGAGCTTGCTGTGACACGCTCACGCATGCCTGCCGAGGACGAGGTTACTATCGGTCATTCTCCTGATGAAACCGAAAGAGACTTCAAGAGCACAAAAGATAACTGACATTTCCATCACATTAATGGACGCATGCGGAAAAAGTGGGCTATATATGAGAATTATGGCATGATGATAATGAGAGCGTTTTCATTTTATGAGACAAATGGATGGCTTTATGTGGTGTTACATAAGCATTTGCGTGAACGGGTTATAGTCGGTCAGGTTTGTAAAAGATGAGTCAATATGATTCACAGGGCTGTAAACACTTTTGTCATGTGTGCAATTTCCAAAATCACCATCAACACATCTGAGAAGCAAACAAAGAGTTTTACTGCTGGGTTTATTCACTTATCCACGCATTTCCATTCACTTCAACAGGGAATGAACATAACCAATAGGAATCACACGCGCAGATAACCATTTTAAAATTATTTCTTTATATCAGTAAATATTTATAAAATTATATATTTATACTATTTAATTATATTTTTATGTATTAATTTTATTATACTTTATATTTATATATATTTAGATATATTTTCTCAAATAATATTACATTATTTGAGATAAATTAAATGTTAACTGAAATATATTTTAAAAACTTTTTAAAAATGCAGTTTAACTTTAAAGGTCCCATATTGTACACCTTTCTGGAGTTTTATTTTAGGTTTTGATGTCCTTAAGAATATATATTTGCGGTATAAGTACCAAAAACCATCTCAATATATTTTTAGCTCCTTTTTCTGGAGCTCTGCTTTGAACAGGTCGATTTTGGCCTGTCTAAATAATATTCATGAGCCTCTCTTCTGATCGGCCTGTTGTTTTCTGAGTGACGCACTGCCAGGCCAACCACAGGTAACTAGGGTCAGCGACGTCACAGCGCTAGCTGGAGGCAGCAAAACAAAGGGGAAACTGGAGGCGACCCATTCAAACCAGCACTAGGGATGGGCAATACCCCTTATCTTGTTTTCGATACGATACCGATATTTCTCAAGGCAGTATCGTCGATATCGATACCGATTCGATACTTCTGCACTAAACTTTTAGATTATGAAATGTATTAAATGATTAAATTACTAAGAGTAAAATGGGTAATGAAAACCATTTAACTTTATGTTTAAAACGCATTTTAACCCATTTAATCCCAAATTTTTCCCAGACATGAAATATCCAAATGATGTGTCATTAGTAACCCTTTGAAATTATCAATAATTTTTTTTTTGGAAAAGTGTGTGAAAAATTGTATTTTAGGGTCAGCCGACGTCACAGCGCTAGCTGGAGGCGACCCATTCAAACCAGCGCAGATTCGGCTACATAAGGAGCTTAAAATATCATCTTGTTGTGATGTTGGGTGCCAGAATCGACGTAATACAGCCTCAAATTATAAATTTGATCACATATCTGCTGCCACTGCCAGACAAAAAAAACGACGACAGCTGTGGTTAAACGCGATAAAACGAGCGGACTGGACAGAAACAATCGTCAAAAATGCTAGCGTTTGCAGCGCACACTTCTTATCACAAAAGGTTCAATAAAGTATTGTCTTTTGTTGTTATGGGCGCGTCTACAGATTTCTTGCCATATGTCTATGTTTCTTGCATCTCACGACTGTCGTGTATGAAATAATGTCTGTGTGCATGTGTATAAAACAACAAACTGACAATTTATATATTATCATTTGTAATTGTATATACATTGTTGTGATTAATTGTGGCTGGAACAATAATGTAGCTGTTAAAATAGTTGACTGCTGAAATTGAAATGTATATAGATCTTCATCATGACTAGATAGACACGGTGAGTTTGTCTTTACTTTACACCTTAGATGTGATCCACCTCATAGTAACACTCCTGTCAGATCGTCCATCCTTTGAGTGAGAGAGTAACGTTACAGGTCGGCCGATCTGGTTTCGTGGTTAAAGTTAACCTTTTCGACATGTTTCCGCAATGTTGTCTGGGGTTTGGCAAAAAGAGAGTGGGACTGTGGGCAGTGCTCGGGGTGGTGACTGAAGGCGGTGACTGTGTAGTTCTGACGTCAACTTTTTACGGAAGTCACAGCTACTTTAAGCAGGCTGTGTGAATTTTACTGTGGACTGACTGTTTTGAAACTTATATGGTAGTTACATAGCCCCTAGACCTCAGTTATCATGAAAAAAGCCAGGAAATTTCAGTTTTGACAATATGGGACCTTTAAGTACCAAAATAACTAAAATAAAAACTATAGAGACATTTAAAAAACCTAATAAAAACTAAATGCTCTTAAAACTTTAACGAATTTAAAATGAAAATAAATTCAAAATATGAATAAAATCTATAACAGTAAACAATACTAAAATAGTACCGTCCTTTAATTCTGCAAAGCTAATGTGCATTTTTACTGGAAGAATGAGATCAGTTCGCCCACATCATCCAGGGGTCTCATTAGGAAATTATTCATCTGTTCCCGCTCTTGCAAATGCGATTGCTAGTCATAGAAGAGATCTATTGTTATAGCTGTCGCCTTGTAAGATATCATGAGGTGTCTGAGGAAGCCCTGGAGGCCAGACAGACATGCAAACACGGCAGAGTAACTGGAGAAATAAAGCACGACCTGGAGTAACCTCTCTGCCTCTGGCTTTAGCGAGGGTTACTGGAGTTCAGCTCGCATGTCTGCAACACTTATGTGAGAACAAAGAGGAAGTAATGCCGGTCTGGGCAGCGTTGGCGTCGACTCGATTTCTGTTTCTGTTTCAAGCGATAAAACTGGGAAGAGATTGCTTGTGAGACACATTCCCCATGAACAAATGCCCTGTGAGATGATGTGGAAACAGTAAGTGTGTCCCTGTTTCACTTCTAAGAGCAAGTTACTTCACATTTGTCGAGCTCTGCACTTTTTGCCCAGCACTGGCGGGAACCGGGAGTCTTATGATGGGCCACTCTGCCGCTGTTAACTCACTTAAAGCTCAGGTTTGGTTTCACTGGACACCAAATACTTGCGAGCAGCAACACTGAGTGTGCGGCTGAAATGTCAAGCGTCAGCTCTGTGGTTTTTCTGAAGGACAAAGACGTGTGGGATGCTAACCGAAATAGCTATTAACAGAACTTTCTGTCTCTTTAAGCAAAACAAGTTTCTTGTTATATCTTGATAGGGCCAAAGGTGGGTTTCATAGCGATGGTGTAGAAGGACCATTTTGGGTCCCCAAAGAACCTTTCGGTGAACATTTTTTAAAAGAACCATGTGTGAAGAACATTTGAATAATTTATAGAACCTTTTTCCACCATAAAGAACCTTTTGAGGAATGAGAAGATTCCATGGATTTTTTTTTTAATTCTTCATGGAACCATCATTAAAAGAACCTTTACAAAACAAAAATCTTAATGACTCATTAGCCCCTAAGCACAAAATAATAACATTTTCAGGACTAGCATAATGCAACATTACACATCAAAAACCAGTAATATAATCATAATTACCATTTAAACAGTCATTGATTCTTATAACAAGACATTTTAATCAATCTGTTGTTTTTCTGACTAGCCAGATCCAGCGGTCTAATACGGGATAAGGACAGCTGGGGGTGGGAATTAAACACTTCACTCTAGTGTCCAGTTCAGTCCCTAAAAGCAGGGTGAGATATATTTCTGGGGGCTCTTACCTCCACCGCTAATGCTCCCAAACTCTCCAGAAGACTGTCTGTTGCTATAGACACATCTTGGATAATCTTCGGGTCAGACTTGACATCTTTCTGCACGACCAAAACATTAAAAAAGACATTATTAGCTAATCAAAGTACTCATATTGTACACATTTTACTGTCAAAATTATCCTGTGAAATTCACTGCAAAAATAGCAGCTGTGGTTGCCAAAAATTCATTCTAGAAATACTGTGACAAAAATACTGTATACTTTATCATTTATAGACATAATGTTGATATAATGTTAATATGACAGCCCTAGTAAAAAAGTAATATATTTAAAATACATTTATTTCATACTAAGTATAGTTCAAATCTATTAACATATTTACTGACATATAGCTCGAGACATGCTGATATAAAAATTATAATTAAACTTTATTTGGAGGACTACTTGTGCACAATGCATATTTCTTAATATTAAGCCTATAATGTAATATAATTTTTAGTTGTTGGACTTCAGCAATATTTCCGCACAATTAAAGTGCATTAAGTACAAAATTAGTTCTGTCATGACAACTCTTGGAGGGATTGGCATGGTAATGTACATGACAATGTTAATGTATTTGGTCTTGGCGGAATAGATCTGCTACGCTGCTGCTGCTGCGGCAGAGCAAGTACCGAGACTTGCTACTGCCAATACATCCACAACATGCTGCTGTGAGCATGTAAGAAACATTGCTGCTGCAAATATAACATACATTTAAATAACCCCCATATAGCATACATGAGTCACCTCGTTGGAGATCTATACAGGTGGAGCTGGGGAAGGTGGAGGGTTTCTGAAGCATGCTGCGACTGCTACAACAAGCACTATTCATATATTTGAATGTTGAGCAGCGAGCTCATTGGCTACTGATACAGGAGAGAACCAATCAGCTGTGCCATGTGATAATGATGTCATTAGGTCAGATTGAGTTAGACCTATCGGACTGCGCCATCTAGTGTTTCATGCCAGAACTCTGTATTTGTTCCAATTTAGCACACTTTAAGTACCAGTTTAGTATACCAAAAGTACAACTGCAGGGTATTTTTATTAAGTATTTGTTCTTAGCATGAAATAAATGTATTTCAAATACATTTCGTATATTTATTTTTAACTAAGCCACTTTGCTTTTTAACTTAAAATGTCCTCATAATAATCATAACAATACGGGTGGTTAAAAGCAACATGATGAATTACAGTTCATTGTAAGTTTCTGTCCATAAAACATGAATTATAACCAATTGACAAGTTTTTACTATAGCATTTTTACTTTTTCTGTGAAAATTACAAACATTTTTCACAATGTAGGAAAATACACATTTGCGTTAACATGCATTAAGCATCTTTTTAAATGCAATGTAAATGCATGCAAGCCACATACACTAACTCTGGAGTGGACTTTAACGTTGTGATAAAGGCAAAAATGTCAAAGCCCTCATTGTCCCGTTGCTTTCATAACTAAATCGCAAAGATAGCAGTGACCTGACATCATGAAATCTCATTATTCAAAAACACAGAAAACATTGAGTCTAAAGCGAACATACACAAAGACATCAATATGTGAAGACTCCTGGCTGATGGCCATCGCAGTTCCCTTTTCATGCACAAATATGCTGAAATAATTATTCTGATTGGCAAAACCATATTATATAAAAGTGACCATTATGTGACCACAATGTTATTCTGTTTTGCTTGAAGATTTCAGAGTTCACTGGGTCTAAAATACAAAAATATACACTTGTCCTAGTTTGTGTGTAATTGGTTTACTGAACTGGTGGATTCCTTTGTTTATCGTAGCGTTTATTGCATTATTAGAGTTCAGTAAGCAACTTCTATGTCAAATATAAAGGACATAAAACACATCTTCACAAGCAATCATTAACATGGGCACTTTCATTCTTGAATTCTAGTTCCTGTGATGTTGGTTAATAATGATGGAAGGGATTTATTATTTAACAGTTGTATTTACTTACCCGTATTGGCTTCAGGAAGTCCAGGTTGGACAGGAAGTGGCTCTCTGCATTGTTCAGCCATTCAGCAGATGACTGACAGATGATGTTTTGCGTCAGCTGAGACACGTCCTTATCGGCTATTGTCACGAAATCCTCCAGAGATGTGGTATTGCACAGGTCTCTGAGATGAACGCCGAAGCCTTTAATAAGGACCTGTGGATCACAAATAGCAGTTGAAACCAACTAAACAAATTCTCTGCAATCATATTTTCAAGTACGCAACCTGGAAGCTACCATCTTTGTTTCATGGGCACTTTTTAAGCCAATCATCTGAGCTATAAATGTCATGTGACTATTACACACAAGTCAATCACATTTGTGAGACTCTCAATGGCGATCTGATGCATTTAAGTCTGCAGATCTCCACAGAATGGGTGCAAATGATTGCTAGAAAGAACATTACGTGATCACGTAATTACACGCTCTTACTTTTGTGAAAGAGACAATGCCCAACAGACAGATTAAAACACAGCCTGTCCAAAAAAAAGAAGTCTTGTTCTTTAATTTTTTGTAAGATCGTGACTCTCTATCAGCTCCGTCACTCTCTCAGAGACTCAGCACAATCCACCATTCAGTTATTAAGAACAGGATGTATGATGTCTTAAGGCTAATTTGGGAAACACTTAAGATATGACTTAAGACAACTCTCAGTTTCTTATATGCACATAATATATGCATATACTCTGTGTTTCAAAAACGCAAAAATGCAAATAAATAAATAAATAAATAAAAAACAGCAATATTGTGAAATATTATTACCTTTTAAAATAGTGTTTCTATGTGAATATATTGTAAAATGTAATATATTCCTGTGATGCAAAGCTGAATTTTCAAACGTCTTCAGTGTCACATGATCCTTCAGAAATCTTTCTAATACGCTGATTTGCTGCTCAAAAAACATTTATCTTTAATATCAATGTTGAAGAAAATTTGTCTTTGTCACTTCTGATCAACTGAATTTGTCCTTGCTAAATAAAAGTATTCATTTCTTTAAAAAAAATCTTATCTATACATTTTAAAGAAAGAGAGCACAAATAAACTTAGCACTTCAGTTCATTTTAAATTATACAACAATAGATATGATGTTCAATATTAAGATTAAAAGTATTTTAACACTTTCTGGTTGCTAAATGTTAGTGGAATGTTTCTAATGCATCTGATGCATTTTAAATGCAGCTTAAGTATCCAAATATTTTTAACAAATAGCCATTGTTTTAGCTAGGCAACATAAAGAATTGATCGATTTTACGACGTATGCTATGTGAAGAATGAAACATATTTTCAATAAACGGAAGTACGGTCTTATCAAAGCTGTCCCTATCTTGCGGCGCATCTGTCAGAGGTGCTGGGAATCGGTCGGCCTGTGTCAGTTTTCCAGGAATTGTCCTGTGGCTGTGGTTCTGCAGGGCAACAGTCATGTGACTCTACTCCCCCCACCCCCCAGCGCACAGCAGCACGTGTACAGCTGTGCAGGACATCCATCATCCGCAGCATCTGCCCGTGATCTCGCACCCCTCCACATAAAGGTCATCCGCATGTGAGAGCTTATGGATGCATGTATAGGGCTTTGAAAAACAGATAGCTTCATATCTGCACGAACCAGTGCGTTACATAATGGTCCCAAGATAGACGACAGGCTGCAGTTTAATGACTATGCCAGACGGTGTGTGAAATATTTTAAGCACTGTGTATACATGTGTGAAGGTAATTAAAAACAACACCGGAAGGGCAAACAACATACATCTGTGAAAAAAAAGTTCCTTATGTCTGATGATTTGGTCGTTCAAGGGTTTTTAAACAACTTGTGTTGTGCAGTTCACTTACCTTCTCCAAGTTGACGTTAGCCTCCACTATCTGTCTCACAGCATGCTTGGGCAGGGTAGCATTTTTCTCAAGAAACTCAGACAACATTTCATTATCACGGAGGAAGTCCTTCAGCTTGAACCCTAGGAGAAAAAGAAAACCTTTAAGACTAAAAATATAAGCATGAAATACCATATTTATTTATTTATATATAATATTTATATTGTTTTTATAATAATATAAATACACACTAATACAAAATAGTACTATTATAACAATAATCTACCGGTACTCTTGAATACAGAATTTATGTAAATATATCTAAATTGTGCATATAACTACTAATTAATATTTGAGTTTGATAACATCACAATTTTTTCAGGGAATAATGCTGACAATAATAAATAAATGTTTTTATAAATAATAATAAATATTATAAAAATTATATAAATATTATTATAAATAATTTATACTTAGAAATAAATATAACTAATAATAATATAAAGGTAAGTTATTTAAATATATATATACATAAACATATAAAGCAATGTATATACTTGATAGCATCATGTCAGAATAATGCTGAATAACACAGGTCAAATTGCTCTTTTTCATTGAATTCATTACATAAAGCAATGACTCACAATTGCACTGTGAATAATATTATTTTTAACAAAGGGTGTCGTTCAGAACATTGTGAAAAGTATGACTCTACTGCAATTCCCAACTCAATGATAAAGCCAGTGAGGTAATGCAGCTGAACTATTGCGTTCGGTAACTGCTGCAGTCAGAGAGAAGAATTGGTAATTTAGCTCTCAATTCTGAGTTCATCATGCAAGATGTCCATGGTAAAGGACGGAGGAACAACAAAAGCCAGAAAGCAACTACAGCAGTGTTCCTCACAGAGCTCATTGTGTTGCGTGTCAGAACGTTCCAGAAGAGTCATCGTTATGGTATGAACTGGTTTGAGTCAAGCTCTTTCCTCTGGGGTTACTACAGGTCATTCCCCAGCCGCTTCTCTGAAACCTCTTTTCAGATGCTCTTATTGTTGTTTAACTATTCAGGAAGATTATGGGAAATGAGCTAATGATGCAAGATTTAAGGGGGCGCAGAGTACAGAATTTGTGCAAACACAGTACAAACACCCACAAATCCATTCGCAAACATACAGGTTCCAAACAAGGTCTTTCACAGGGATTCCATAAAATCCCTCTTCTTCCAGCCCCTGCAAGCAACATTTCCCCACTATTCACCATCTAGATGAGGTTCCCTGGATGTTGCAAACTCTCCATGTGACCCTTACCTCGTCAGTGTCCACGACATGATATGTCCGCATCCTACCTTTCCTTGCGTGTAGTGTCACGTTGATTACCTTTAAGGTAACAGTTTAAAGCACGCAAATTTAACGCGCTTCACCGAGGAGCCTATTTTGCGTCCGCGAGCACCTTTGTCCCTTTCAGCCAGCAGTCATTAGCAGTTTGCTACTTTATCGAACTCATGAGGCCCGTAGGCGCTCATATGAGCCCCGAAATTATATGATCAACTGCCCTTCGTGCCGGACTAACGGGGTACGAAATGATTTTTGTGCACGCTGTGTAGTGTTACACACACCATGGGACTCAACATCCAAGATCCTTGCTTTGTTTTGTCGTCTTGTACTTAACCTGCTGTTGCTCACGCCTATTTTGAAGATACTTATGTCGTTTACCTCATCCAGTTGGTATAGGGTTTATACGTCCGTTTGCTCACACCTCTGTGTACACCCTTTGGTCTTACACAGTTTAATACTTGCAGCGCAGTCATAGTTTTTGCAGTTACCTCCCCCCCCCGTGGATATCCGCACCATCCTCTGTGTGTTGTTATGCCCACCTGTATGGGGTGCTTCGGCGGTCATCTTCAACAAGCGTGCAACAACACACCTTTGGTGGAGTGCGACTATGTGATGATGTCAACACTACATCAGTCCATGTTTAGTGACATGAAACCTAATTGATCTAAGTGCACGAGTGCGACATGAGATGTAATTCACCCACACCCTTTGATACTTCCACTTCACACACATACCGACCCCCTGTACATTATCGACATCCATTGTATAAAATCGCGGAGGAGACGGTCACTTTCAAAGAGGTGGAAGTGTGAACTGATCCTGGTCAATTACCATTGTTGAGCATTGTTGAGAGAAGTGTCAGGAGTGATACCTAATGCGCGTAAGCGGGACACCAGCAAGAGACAAAGCCATTCCTTCTTCGTCAAGCCCCGAAGAGTCGTGAGGAAAGTCAGCCCAGATCTGTGCTGGGAACATTAATTAAATGCTGTCAGCTGTGAGTAAACGCAACTCCCACAAGCGGTGAGCTGTCTGTCTAAATAAAGGTCACAAAGTTGTCCATTTATAAGCAAGTGTATTGTGAATGTTAGTGGTTTTTGCAAGTATCCCTTCTGCAAGTGGTCCTTGAGGTTATCAAATAACGGGTCTAAAGACCAGAATATAATACAGACTTATGCAGGGCTGTAATGCAACCACCTGTCAACTGCATAGCAATGCATCTAAAAGATCCTAGCCATATAATGCAATAATGAAAATCTTCTAAGCAAGAGAAAAAAATGAGCAGATACTGATGACCACTTTTGTAGTCTTCAATAATCAAAAAATTACTAATACAGAATGTTTCCTATTTGACGTTCAACACTGAATCTCAAATGAGGAACCACACCTATTCTGATTGTCGGATGGGAAACAGACAGACAAATACCCCTGGTGCTTGCATTTCATTGGGTACTCTGATGCTCGTTGGAAATTAGGGTGTAGGGACTCACTACTTCAACTTAATTGCATACTGAACCAGCTAGTTATACTGTGACCAATGTCAGAGTAAACAATGCTATAAAGTAGTAGAGTGACTTTAGAAACTGAAACCAAGAGAAGAACATATGACCTTTTAATGCATATTACTCACAAGAGACTGACAAAACATGAATCTCAAGAGCACTCTGGAAGTTGAAGGGCAGGAGGATTCTTTCAAGTGTATCGATTCTGGTTCATTAATCGAGAGAATGCTAAATAAATGATTATTTTTAGTCTTTTCGCCCAACATACATACAAGTAATAATAGCGATAGATTCTTTGGAGTAACTAAAGATTTTTAAGAAACCTACTGTTAGTCAGATGGATTAAAGACGTTAGTGAACCTCTAACACATGACTTTTTTAAAGACAGAATGTTGCTTCTTTTGAAAAAATCTTGAAATACATTGTATAATGGTTTCCAAGCAGTGCTAAGGTTTTTAATGTTGATAATAAAAAGAAATGTTTTTTGAGCTCAAAATCAGCATATTAGAATGATTTCTGAAGGATCATGTGACACTGAGGACTGGAGAAAATTCAGCATTGCATAACGGGAATAAATGACATTTTTACACAGTTCTCTTTCGCCTTTGAGTTAAAAATTATTTACAATGATAGAGGATTTTACACGTGAATTGTTAATCCAAAGTAAATGCAGCCTTGGTGATCCTAAAAGTCTTCATTCCAAAACTTTTGAACTATATAGTGTATGTCGATGGCACTGGTATCAAGATATTGAAGCCTCCGTCATTCGTTGAATGTGATAGTACTGTTCATGGTGCTTTCTCTGCAGGTTTCTCAAGGCCCGGACAAGTCCTTTGAAACCTTCAAAGCTCTTGTCATGTTGGCTGTAGAGGAGAATTTTCTTGGCATCGATGAACAGTCGGGAGATGCTGTAAATGATGACAGTGAAACATATATGAGGGAAACTTCCATATATATAGTCTGTAAAATCCAATGCAGACCCAAAACCTGAAATACTTACATGGAGTCATTGAAGTTGCCCACCACACCGGGGGTCTCTCCAGGCGTGGGGTGGTAGCCAGAAACGCCTAAAAAAGTCTTCCATAATTAGCAGCAGACGAGAAAGCATAGGAATGAGAGAAAGAAGGGGAGCGTGGGTATAGGCTAATGAAGACAAGAAGGCCGAAGGGCGAGTGGTTTGGTGTTCTTACTAAATAACCGCGTAAGAAGGGGCCGGAGGAGGGAGTTGGGATAGTTAGCGGGGACGAGGAAAAAATATAACAGGGGGAGAAATTACAGGAACGGCGAGGCGCGAGGAAAAGCGGGGGGGGAGGGAAAGCTACAAACGACACCAGCGCAGAGGAACGTAGAAAAATTTTTAGAGAGAAACAGCAAAATAGCATGGGGCAGGGACCATGTGCCGGATTAAGATTGTGGCTGAGGGGGTGTTGGACATTTGCAGGATGTATCCATCACCCCCCCCACCCACCCCCCCCACCCCCACACACCCACTCCGCCCACCTACCCTCTGCCCCCCACACCCCACACACCCCACCCCCCGTTGTGAGAACCATGGTGTTTTAAAAAAATAACTCTACCACCAAGTACAACGTCACCACAAGCAGAGCGGGGGCAGGCCTTTTCAGGATGCTGGAGTGGAGGGTTGAGGCGGTGTAGGCGGGCAAATGGACTTCAATTAAATGGGATCGAATGAAACATGTCACCAATGATGCACCGGGCGCGGGGGGGGAGGGAGGACTGAGGGGCCGAGGGAGGCACACCGGAACTGAGGGCAACTAGAAGAGAGGGCCAACATTAGGCTCCCTCTTGTTTGTTGGGAAAGTTCGTGAAAGTGGCCTGGCGCGCTGGTCCTGCTATAGAAATCGACAGCAGATTTTAGAAACAAATGTGTGGTGTGATTATTAAATCTTCAAAAAAAAACGCCCTTTGCAACCATATTTGCTGCAATCAATGCGATTTAATGCAATTATTGAAATTACGTTTGGTTTTTTTGCGAGATAATAGGGCAAAGTCATGCATTTTACCATCAAAATTACAGTGTCTGCACACAGCACACACACCCAATTCCTGGGGGAAACATCCCACTCTTATGCAGAAAGAACCAAGAAATTATTTCCCTGTTTTTTACATAAAAATAAAAAAAAAAAAACAAAATTAAAAAAAAAAAATAAAAACAAAAAAAAAAAAAAATAGATTGTGATTTGTTGTTTTTTTTTTGATTTGAGACGTTGATGGGTTCACAAAACCCACGATCTAATGTCAATGATGTGTTTTTTTTTTTGCGCCATATCTAGTCGGTCTCATTTTTTATTGATTGTTCATTTGGTGGAACCAAAAACCTCCCCTAAATCAGAAAAATAGTTACATTTAGTTATCGTCAGTTCTTATCAAAGGAAGGAAAGAAAGGGCGAAAAAACGGGAGAAGAAAAAACTGGTATATTCAAATCGGTCATGCTGTTCTTGGAGCTGCCTTTGCTGTCCCTTGACTCCTCGGGCCGGGACTGTGTGGATTTCAAAAGAGGCAGCGAGGAAAATATTGAAAAAAACGCTTTTTGTGAACGTTGAATTATTAAGTAAAGACGTGGTTGACACACATTGACACACGCCCGGGTTAAATAATTTAAATGCACAATTCAGGGACCTTTTTCAGTTGCAAACCTTTTGCAAAAAAGCCTCCCGTGCGTTAAGAGTTAATAAACAATACACAATCAAAATGATATAAATTCAGAAATGGAGCGTTTAGTATTCTAATTTAGTCAGGACAGATTTATATTGTTGAATCTTGGCGGCAAAAGAAGAACTATCCCTAAAATACACCGATCAAATTCTCCTACAATGCATTTGGCATCATTTGCGATTGTGTTTTGGGGGGAAAAGAAGAGAAAAAAAAAAAGGGGAAAAACAACATCGGAGAAAAAAAAGGAAACAAAGAACACCATCTTGGCACTTACATTCAATGCTTGTCGTTTATGGAGGAAGTAGTAGTGGAGATGTCTGACAGATATCAAGATTGAAAAAGATGAAGAAGACCAGAGTGGCCTATCATTATGATCTCGAGCAGCAAGCTGAATCTGGAGGAAAAAAAAAAGACAATAATAGTGTGATTATATATTTACTCATTTGAGTAGCATATGACAGTGTTTTGGTTCTCATTAGAACTTATCGGAATTCCACAGCACAGCATATCTGCTATACATACCCGAATAGTTCACACATATTCTAGCAAGTACAGAAAAATCCAATAGTACCCCGGTTTATTTCACTGACGGGGAGCAGGCTTCTTTCCCGTTGCAATCTTGTTCATTTGTGAACTTTCTGTTCCTACGTTCAATGCCAGGAAGCATGCATGCTGTCCCACATCAATTTAATCAGAAGTATCGTTTAATTAGTCTCACTTTACAGGACATTTATTTCTTTAAGCAAAGGCTCGCTTGCCTGGGTCCTGATTGATTGACTCTCTTTCGGAGATTGAGATAATGTAATCGCCTGATAAGAACAGAACTCTATTTGTTTTGCTATCATTTTACATTAAGTACAAGTAATTCAATAAATAACAATTACTTCAACATCTTGAAAATCCCTTCACAATAAAACCCACCGAATGATCACAAATCCTAAGTAATTAGTCTTTTTTATTTATGTATTTATTCATTGCTTTAAATACGGGGGTTGTTTTTTGGCCGGGGCGGGGGGCGGGTTGTGGGAAAACGGAAATTGTATTTTTTTTTTTATAATTATTTTAATTGTTTTTTATTTATATTTTAATTAAGTTTTTTATTTTTTTTTTATAATTGCGGTTTTCTATGTGGGTGACCCCCAGTCAGAACCTCCACAGATCGTCACCAAACCAAATTAATAAACAAATAAAAGGAGCCTGGGGACTCCATATGTTTTAAAAGGCATTCATTTTGTTGCATATGAAACATTTTTGTTTACATTGTTACTTTTATTGGTATTTTTGGTATATGACTGATTGCTCAGTTGCTCGATTTTTGCATTGTGTTTGTGATATGAACTTAACAGTTCGCCATGTCTCCGTCCCCGGTTAATAAGTGATAGTAGTTTTTTATTTTTTTTTTTCCCCCACCACAAACAGCAAACCAACGGACCACGTGCGGAGACAGCCATCTTGCCACGGAAGGCCAAACTTGTACGTTTGCCTCCTCCCTCTGAACTAGAGTAGTGGAGACAGCCATCTTGCCACGGATCCAAACTGTCCGTGCCTCCTCTCTGCAACTAGTAAGACAATAAGAAGCCAACAAAAGAGATAAAGCTAATGATGCCAAGCTCTTTTTGATCAGTCAGTCAGTTGGTCAATTATCTCATGCCACCTTTATCCAGATGGGACTTTATAATATACAGTGTTGCAATAAAGTAAACGAGACATTTGGATGAGTAAACATTCAACAGATTATGAAAATTTCCCATTAACATTTCAGCTGACTTCCTTGTGTATTTTGTATAATTAAAGCAGAAAATGAACTACGACTACAGAATGATTTTGAATAGTTTACAGAGAAAATGGATTCATTCATAATCACCTCCAATGTTAGCAAGGTAAAATAATAATTTAAACACAATGTTTTGGCATTGATATCGTATATTCAAGCCATCCGTCTTATCTTGTATAGGAGACTACAAGGAGTGAGTGGAAACAGTGCACAATGTCAGCATGTGGGTTGGTACATTGCATAATGAACTGAATCATAAATATCATGATGTCCTGCTGGTGTTTTGATTAAATTGTCTAGTAATGCATTTTCAAATTAATCTGAATGGTTAGCATTCTTAACTAAATGTATGAGTCAAGGCTATATTAGGGGGAATTACATGTAATTTTTTTCTGTATCAATTAAGTTATTCAAAAAATACTATAATACACTATTTATGATATGTATTAATTTAATAAATGTTGTCCACCATGATCCAGTGTGGCATACACAACACCCAGAAAGCCATTTTGTTGTCATGTGGCAAGAAAAAATGTTTTAAAAATACAACCTGAATATAAAGATGACACTTTCTAAGAACTTGGTGGATGTGCTTTGAACTATAACATATTTCTCCTTTTATTGAATTTGTCGCTGAACCATATAGTCTCTGTACAAAGACCTGTATCATTCATTAGCAGCCAATGCGTTTTGCTTCTGTCATTTTTGTACAGTTTATACAGATATGGCACTCTGCTAGGTAATAGGATTCTTATGCTTTTGCTTTTCATACATAACATTATAAAGAGCGTCCCTAGCGGACGCGTCCATTTTCGTATTTTTCGTCTTGTTTACCATTTTTTTCATAATATCGCTTCTCTCGCGTCGTACTCTACTCTATCGTTTCTTGCACATACATCAACGATAAGTTGTTTTAGGCTTACTGCGCACTTAAAGCACGAAAAATAAACCTGTCCATCACGACTGACTTAAAAATTTGTCCAAGCAAGACATGATGTAAGAAGAGTCCCCCATACCCTTGTTTACTCTACACCAGTGGTTCCCAACCCTGGTCCTTGAGGCACTCCAACACTGCATGTTTTGCATGTTTTGCATGTCTCCTTAATCAAACACGCCTGATTCAGATCATCAGCTCATTAGTAGAGACTTCAAGACCTTGGTGTGTCAGAAAAAGGAGACACCTCCAGGACCAGGGTTGGGAACCACTGCTCTTCATAATCTTTGCCACGAATTAGCCTACCTCTGTGGAACACAATACGAAATGACACTGAAATAGACCTAAGCTTTTGTTTTAACCATCAAACGTGTTTATAATCGTGATGTTTTAAAGATGCAAAAGAGTTGGAGAGCTCAGTGTGCTTTTCATTGTTCCGCAGAGGAGAGGTTACTCTCGGTCATTTCGCGCAGACTCGGTTACGAACAGATGCTGAAGCGACACGTCTTCTTTGTTCGTCTGCTTTTTGAAGTTGTCATTTTCTCAGTAGCGTACAAATGAAAATAGCAGTCAATAATACACAACTTTTCAACATACACACCTGCCACGAAGCACTCAAACCATCAGAACTCATCAAGTGTTTTCGATCAAATACACGATCGTGTAAGTTTTGCAGAAAAACAACAACAGCGCGTTTCTGATTAAAGAACTGGCCAGTTAAAATATTCATATACTTATCTAGCACAATTACTACACGATAATACGTGACAATTGTTTATCAGATTACAACATAACAGACTGCCACAAAGCTTTCAGAGCATCGTGTTTACGATTTCTTTTAAAAGACACAAATGCGTCGCTCGCGACAACAACAGCGTATTTCTTATGACAAAATTAGTAGGTTTATGCGAAATGATGCATCTATAAATTAGTATAAAATTAAACTTGGCACAGAGCTCACTGCTCAAAAAAAAAGAAAAGAAAGAAACTCAGCGTTACTCACCGTTATTTCCTGCTCTGAAATGATTATTCTTTATTTCATATAAACTGTAATTCCTTTTGAGAAGAGAGAAAAACCAGCTGTTCTAACTCTCTCAAAGCGATATTGTACTGGTGGTGCTTTGCGCTCTTAAGGACGGACTCTTTTCCTCTCCTCCAAGCTTTTATAGCGATGCGCGAGGTTACTGACGGTCAAACGCGCTGCTGTTTGTGTTCGAGCCTCCATATATGGAAAGCACGTGCGGACCCAAAACAGCTCTTAAAAGGGCAACGCGGATTTACTCAAAATTAGTTATTTTACTTTATTTTGTGCATCTTAAATTACATGTGCTATAAGTTTATGCTCTTTAAAGGGCAACGCGGATTTACTCAAAATTAGTTATTTTACTTTATTTTGTGCATCTTATATTGCATGTGCTGTAAGTATATACTACAAATATTATGTATTCAATATTAATGATATAATCTGACAGATATCACTGAATGAAATAGGAGTGTGCGGTGATTGGATGGCACACGGTTAACTGGTTCATAGTTGCTACAAGTGTTTGGTGTGTTCAGCCTAACTGATTTTCAGACAGTTTAAAAATGTTTAAGTGAGTATAAAATAGGTGTATTTCATGGGGGGGGGAAATCTTAAACCAGTTTTAGATGGTTTGCTGGTTTTAGTAGATGGTCTTACAGCCTAGCTGGTGTTCAGCTAAGTATATTAAGCTGTTTTTCTTTCAGCATAAACCAAATCTAAAATAAATGATCATGCTTTTGTTTTTATTGATAAATCCAAATGAACTATCTAAATAAAACAGACATGTCAAGCAAATAGCTTAAGTGTTTTTTCTGCAAATATCGCAATGTCTACCCACACTGATTTCCACTAGGAATGAACGGATTGGAGAGAGAAAAAATCTTCTCTCCAGGTCATCAGGACCTCTGAGAAATGAAGGCAGGCTGTAAAACACTTATTAGACAGAACCCAGGACTGGCCTTGCAGGGAAGATACTGAGCAAGACGGATATATAGCTCTAGCTTAGGAATTTAATTGATAAAGTGCCCTAGAAATCCACCAAATCCCTCAAAATATAATGTATAGTACTAAAACATAGCACAGGTGACAAAAGTCTGTTTTTACTGAATCTTAAGTCATGTTCAGTTTGTCTATTCTTAAACATACAGATACAGGAAATGTATTCTGTTTACTTATTCCCTGGACTTTCTGAATCACTGGTCTGGATAACCGTGAAAAGTCATCCATTAATGAAATGCATTTGTGTAGTTGACGCACACCTCGCATTTCTCTTATATCTGAGGTACTAATAAGTCATTCACATTTCTTTCTTTTTTTTTTGCCAATATGTCTTGCGATATGATAAAGAAATTAATAAAAGTACAAACATTACATCATTTTTAAATATGAAGTCATAAAAAGTGAACGCATTATATTTATAATGCGTTCACTTTTTATTGCAAAAATGCACTTTAAAATAGTGTTAAATGGAGTATAGCATGTCAACTACCAAAAGTATTTCATGAAATATCATGCATATCAACTACCAAATTATTAAATTTCTGCATGTGAAATTTATTGTCAATCTTTTTGTATTCTATCTATTTGTTTTCTTTTTATTTATTATATTATTTAAAAAAAAACTTGTACGTGTACTGCGTTATGCTAACTGAGACTTGTTATAGCACTTGGGTATATTGGTCTTTTGTTGATTTTGATGGCTTCCATTGTCCTCATTTGTAAGTCGCTTTGGATAAAAGCGTCTGCTAAATGACTAAATGTAAACATATGTTGGAGTTCTTTAAACCTATAATTAATAGTTGGGGTAACAAGGGTGAAGCTGAATCAACTTTATACTTTGTCTAACCAACAAGTTTTTAATTAGGCCAACAAGACAAGTAAGTTGTGCCAACCTAAATCCTAAATAAAGTTGATACAACATACAATTAGTGAGACCGACAAACGTTTAGTTGTTTAAACTAAGCATTTTGTTGAATAAATGTATAATTATAAGTTGTGCAAAATAAATAAAAATTGGCTAAACTTAGCATCTTGTTGAATTAATTCTATTAACAAGATACTATAGATAAGATATATCTATATTGATAATTGCTATATATTTTCAGCATATCCAGTGACATCATTGTGAATCCATAAAGCAGAATCTGGCCTGTACTGTTTCTAACCACACAGTCCAAAAGGACACTGAGACTCTGATTTGACTGAGAGAAGGTAACATTGTGCCTTTTGTATTTTTGGTCATATGATCAGCATTTCTTCCTGTTTTTCATGCCGTTCACCTCTTTGTGTTCAGTGAATAACACTGCTGCCCTCCTGCCCCAGTATCCTCTGCCAGTTTTGTGGAGTTGAGCCTCGGGGGCTACACTGTACTGTTGACACAGAGAACGAGAGCGAGGAACAAGAGCGAGATAAAGCATCCGAGCGTGACATGTGAAAACTTTTTAGCAAAGGAAACCACAATAGGGTCTTGAGCGCCGAGAGAGGAAGTTTAATATTCAGACTGTGGTAAACACAGCAGACATGTGAGCTGAGTTTGTGAAACTTAAATGAGCAGTTCATCCAAAAATGAAAGATTTGGCATTATTTACTCATCCTCGTGTTATAGAGAAAAGCCATGGTGATTTTCTGAACTATACACACAAATATGTTAATAATTCAGTATTGCCATCCAATACCATGGTACTATACCACAGTGTTTTTGTGTTTTTAAAGGGTCATCATCACCTGGTTGTAGTAAAGCAATGTCACCGCACTCAACACAAAGTTTTTGGTGTTACTGTTAAGTCACTTATCAACTGATATGTAACGAGAAGATGAACTGTTTACTGCATCCGCTGACACACATAACTGCACACTTCCCAGCATGACCTGCAAAAGCTGTTGCCCTTTTAAGAGCACGCGCCTCGGTTCCGATAAGTCTTAAATTGCACAGCAGCAAAACGTTGCCTTTGCATGCGAACGGATCTATTGCTAAGAACGTTAGATATAAAAAAAATTATTTTCTGCTGTCTAAGAAAACCCAAGTTACTGCTAAGAAAAAAATATCCTACCCTTACCAAAAAGTAGTATACTTCAAGTTTATTTTAGCAAGTATACTTAAGTAAAGTTCAAGTATATTTTTAAGTATATGTAGTAAGTATACAAATATCAGTGTACTAGTAGTATACTTGTAAGTGTACTATTTCAATACTCCTTGGGACTGAATTGGCCCACTTTCTAGTATATAAAAGTATACTTTTAGGTATAACAATAGTAAACTTTGAGTACACAACTAGTTTACATCAAAATGTTTAGTTTGTTCTGCAACTATGCTAAAAGTGAACTTATAGGTATACTGATAGTTTACTAATTAAATACTTAAAGCATTTTTAGTACACTCTGAAGTATAATCTCAGTAAACTACTAGTTTAATAGTTTTATACTGCAAGTATACTCATAAGTTTCTTTAAGTGAACTTTACATCATACTTGAAGTACACTGCTGTGTTTCTATTTAGGTATTAATTTGTATATATTTTGTTATGAATATCTGAACATACAAAACATCAAAAGAACAGGGTATCTGCTCGTAAACAAAAACACTTTATTCTAGCTATTCTATGCATTCTTTTTTAAACACGGAATGTGGACGGTTTCATAAATAAAAAAAAAAAGAAATAAACACCATTTTGAACAAAAAGCTGGAAAAAAAAACTATGAATTGGATTCAGAACGATAATCAAAATGTAGATAGAGTCGATCAACACCCCAAAGCTTGACAGTCAGTATTACCTCTTCATTGGTCGACATTTTATTCCATAACGTTACACAGTTTTGATGCTGTTTTATGTCTGATGATCGTGTTCGATTATATGTGGAAGCATCTGTTGTTTCGGTTTCTTCTTCACTTGTGTTTTTTGGAAATTCTGTACAGAAGATGTGTACTAGTGCCCCCCTACAGTATAACAATGAAAACACAGATTCTAGGAGCACAATTATAGCTCAAATATATTTGGAGTTTTTCTAAGTATAAGTCAAGTCTACTTAAATGTCATTTTAAGTATATTTCTGAGAAGTACACAAAGCCCATTTCTGAGAGGTACATAAAAAGTAGACTAAAAGTATACTTTCCTATTTTTAGTTTAAAAGAAGTATACTAATAGCACACTTGAATAAACTTCTTTTTCGTAAGGGTATGCATGTCTGTTATGACACCTGAGAAGCAATTGGGGGTCTATTAAAGCACAGAACCACTATGACACACTCAGACAACGTTTGCTACATCACAGTAAAAGGCGTAAAAAAGGGAGTCCAACATAATAGGACAATTTTCTTCAAAATTGAAGAATTATGTTAAGTCAAACAATATTTTGCCAGGGGAAGCAAATCTCATCACTTATTTTCAGGCTCCTCTCAGCAGCTGAGTGCAAAGACTCGGTTTGTCCGATAGTAACCCCTCGAAGGGAGGAGGGGAGGGGGTGCTGGATGGCTAAATATAGTTCTGTATACTCGGTCATCATAACATCTTGCTTTTGAATGAAAATAGTCATGCATTATACACTTGATTCGACGTTTCTTTCCCGAACTCTATTCTTTCTTTGACTTGCCATTGCGCGATAGCCTGTTGAACTCATTCCATATCAGGCTACATATTAAACCAAGTGCCTATCTATCAAGTAAACGCTCGTGTAATGGCGTTATTAGAGCGCGAGCAGCAGCCAGAAACTGGGGGAAAGGGCACGTGACGTCGCTCGCGACTGCGGCGTTTACATGCTCATTAGCCTAAGGCATGTGATGCTCTTTACAGCTATGCATTCACCAAATACAACCAGCTAGTTCCTGGTGTGCCTCTGTATTGAATTCAGGCCAGTTAACACAGCTAGTTGGAGGAAGAGCGCTTATTGGCCAGCTGCAGGTGATGCTGAAAATATAAATATTTCATTTTATTTAATTTTATTATACTTTATTTTATGCTGGAGTCTTTCATCAGTGAGCAGCAGGCTAAACAGCATTTCTGTCCATGACCTGCTCACAGAGGGAAGATTCTTCCACCAGAGGGATTCTCAAAGTTATAGCTTCAGCTGAAGCATCTGCCACATAGGTTCTACTGATTCTGTGTAGCATCGATCAGATCTGTCATGTTACATGGCCTTCAGGAGATCAAGGGATATTTGTTAAAAAATATATTTGTGCATCCTTAAAACAGTGTACAGTAACACTAAAAAGTATTTAGATAGATATAGATTTCGATATAGACACTTAAGTTCAGAGAAACTATTATAGTTTTTAATGAAATATTATTATTATTATCTTATTTGTTTTGTAATTATGTTGTGTGTTTGCTTATTATTATTTTTTAAACATATAGTGTTTTATATAGTGCAACTAGCTGAAGTAAAATACGTTTTTTTTACTGTTTCCGATAATGTTCATTTCAAGTAATGATTTTAATGATAATAATTACCTTGCTTAAGTCAGACCTCAAAGTCTGATTGTCATTGCATTAGATATGAAATCAAAATTTAAAAAGTGTCATGCTGTCACAAAACTGTTTGTTGTAGCATGAAAAACGTTTATTTACTGTTTTGTCATTTTAAATGTATTTTGAAATGTTTTGCTGTGAAAAGTGCAAAAAAACGTGTACAATTTGCTTTTACATTTAGCAGACGCTTTTTTGTCCAACGCAACTTCCAAATGAGGACAATGGAAGCAATTAAAACCAACAAAAGAGCAATGTAAGTGCTGTGACGAGTCTTGGTTAGTTTAATGCAGTACACATAGCAAGGGTTTTTTGTTTGTTTTTTGTTTATAAAATAAAGTAATGGGATTAAATTGAGGCAAATAAATAATGAGAATGAATGATGATTCATTTCATGTTGAGATACAGTAACTTATTGTTTATGTTAGTTTATTTTCTTTCTTTCTAACTTTTTTAATAATAAAAACACAGTTTGATAAGTCTTATGCAATCTGGAGGTTATTATTTTCTCTTTTTTTCCACTTTCAAAACTTCCATTTTTGGCTCATAACACCACATTCCCTTTTAACCTTGCACCACATTTAAGCCATACTTCAGATGATAACAGAGAGTGACTTTAAAACAGTGGCTAAACTGACAGAAGTGAAGTCTGACAGCCTCTGTATGACATGTGTGCTCTCTGAAGGCCTAGCAGCTGGTGTCAGACAGAGAGGGACATTCATAGGGAAAACAGCTGTCATGAACACCCTGCATGTGATTGCCCTGCTCTGCCTTTTGCCAACCTCATCAGTGTGGGTTTTGAGGCCGGAGGGCTGGTGTAGGGCCCCTCGACAGGGCCCAAAAGTGCTGACTGTATGCACACATCAACTGCAGCCTTTCCTGGATTCCAACTTATTGTTTAGAGAGAGATACAGTACGGCTTATGAGCAGTGGTCAGCATTGCTTTTGATTTATGAATAAGAATATTATCCTGTACTTCAAAAATGGGCTAGTCATGCAATTCTATCTGAAGCATGCATGCAAGCAGGAACTTCCAAGTGTGTCATTTTTAGCTTTTAAAATAGACTACTTTCTCTTAACCAAACTAATATGCAATAGATATAAAAAGGGGATTCTAAAAGCCACACAGCTCTATTTATGATTTTATGGGTTCTTTATGTGTTTATTTGGAAAATATAACCTAACAAAATCTTGGAAGATGGATTGTTCGGTATATGGTTATCCAAATTTTGTCACGTGGCATTTTAGCTTCATCAGTGTGGTTCCTACAGTTCCATGTGATGTATTTGGATGAAATCTATGTGTAAGTGTCACTTCCCGTGGATGTGAGTCTGAGCATTGCTCAAACCAGACAAACATCGCTGAACATACATTACTGCTTGAACCTTTGATTCCCTCGTGTTCAGGTTTTTGTGATGCCACAACGTTCACCATCTGTTTGTGTTTTACACTGAAGTCAAACGTAGAGGTACTAACATTTATGATGTAGTATATTGGTAAATAGTCTTAAAAAATTTCAGCTGGATGTTCAAAACCAGTAGGTCCTCCTATATATATATATATATTAGTGCTGTCAAACGATTAATTGGATGATTCATCCAAAATAAAAGCTTTTCTTTACATAATATATTTATGTGTACTGTCAGGCCCGGATTGGCTAATCAGGAGCACCGGGAGGATTCCCGGTGGGCCGGTCTGTCTTTTTGGCCACGAGGGCCGGTGTTGTCATGCCACTGTGTTGAAACACATTGAAATCATGAAAACAGAATACATTAAAAGTATATCAAATGTATACATAATTTAATACAATTTTAAAACCCTCAGGACTACCTTTGCCAGTAGTTGCATTTTCCTTGCTCAAGTCTCTATCAGCATTGCAAATCTTGACATTGGAATGTTTGCCCATTTCGTTCCAGCATTGCTCAAATCAATCAGACTGAATGGGAACTGAATGTGAACCATAGCTTTTATGTCATTCCACAGAAGCTAAGTTGGATCATAGTCTGGACTTTGACTGGGTCGCTCCAGAACATTCCTCTTTTAGGACTGAAGGCGTTTCTCTGGTCATCGTCCTGTTGAGATTTGAACAAAACTCATCTTCCCAGTCCCAGAGCTCATGCAGACTGAAGCATATTCTCTTCAGGGAGTTTTTTTTTTCAGTACGTTTTGTACTCGAACATTTTTCCTAACATCCTTCTTGTTTCCTCAGAGAAGAATTCCCGAAGCATGATGCTGTCAGTGCTATTGCATGACTGTAGAAATGGTGTTTCTACAGTCATACGCTCTATTAGATTAGATCTCACAGAATTGAGGCTCAAACGTTCAGTTTTAGGCTGATCAGATCATAAAATTGAGAGTCTCCCATGTGTTCGGCCAAACTCCAGCTGATATGTCATATGAGTTCTCACAAAGGCTTTCTGTGATTCAAGCCAGCCATTGTGTCATGACAGTTTTTCTCAACTGTGTCATGATTGTGGGTCTCTTAGGGCTTAACTTTATCACATATTTCTTAAAAAACAATAAGTATTATATAATCAACTCTGAAATATGCTGTTGGTGATTAAGAGACGATATGATGAGCTTATGTTTGCTCAGATACGCAATGTCAGTTCAATACATATTGTGCCTAAGTCTGTGCATATTAGCCTTGGATATTATTATATACTCTTTATAAAGTCCAGGAAGTGACTCAGACTTTTCACGAAAAGTCCTGAGATTACATGATCATACCTGGAAATATTAGACCTGGCATTGTTGCTCAGATAAAGTGGGAGCTGTTGACTCATCAGAGCAATTTACTGACCTTGAAAAGACCTTGAAGGTTAGTGAGAGGAGACCAAAAGAACACATACATCGATACCCTCTGTGTGAGCAGACACTGGTGTGACGCTGCACTATTTGTGAGCTGTGTTTGGATGGATGTATGGGAGGGGTTGGGTCATACAGTACATGTGCACACGTGACAGACTGAACTCAGCATCCCCCTCGGACACCCAAATTTGGTATCTTCCCATTTATCTAAATAACCCACCAAATCTTCAATGAAGGCAGCTGGGGCATACAATTATGCATTCGTGAGGGTCCTAGCAAAACTAGCATCTTTTACAATAATTACTTTTTTTTGCTTTCAAAGACAGTGTTATGTTTCCATACCTCAAACATAGCTTTGATGCATGCATAAAAATATATTTTTTTATGCCCAGTAGCAGTAAAGGTCGTTTTTCCTGTCTTTACTAGATCAGAAGTCAATAGCTGGGCAGTGGTACATTCAACAGGGAATAAGAAGGGAGATTCTGGAAGATATTTTGAGTAAGGGATTTATCGGCGATAAACAGGAAGTCAAGTGAAACGTGCCTTTTGCATTATACAAAAAAAAAGAGATATGAGAATACATTTCATGCATTTACATGCAATCACACAGTCTGACATTAAGCATCCTAAATATGAACAATTCTCTTCTTCATAAGGTTGAAGTTCTTATCTGTTGCATATTGCTGTATGCGTTTAGGGTTTACATAAGGAAATTAACATATCCTTCAAAATTCAACATAAACAACATCTTGACACTGGATTTAATTTGCTGTAGGAACAATGTGTTCCTGGCCGAAATGGGGTTTTTTTAACCTTCAAAATTGCTTTCACCAGCACTGAACTAAAAATAGACAATTGCGCCATCTAGTGGTTGCAATGACCTGAAACGACATGCCATATATCCCAAAACTGAACGTGCATTGCGCTTGCTTCGGTTCATTTAGCAGTTTTCCGATCCATCGCACGCTTGTTCAATCTAAAAACAATTCTCAAGGAAATAAGAATGAATTTGGATTTCGAAATAGTCCAAAGTAGACACGTGACTGTAACTGCACCAGCATTATTGTTAACACTAAGCTTAGCAACCATATAGCATGATGAGCTCAAAAGAAAGATCTAGGCCTACATATAACACGCCTATAACCTATAGTCAGAATAAGTCACTAATAATGAGTCCCGTCTGGTGAAGTTTGTGCTAAAGCTTCAAAACCGCCGTCTGTCATGCTAGTTCACTGCTTTAAACAAGTTAAATGTTGTTTTGCAAAGAACTTGATTCTAACAAAGAATGTTTTGCTCATTTTTGACGTTCACTTTAATAAATCTACGTTCATGCTCAACATCAAAACAATGTGGCCATACCAACATGATTAGTTTTTCACAAATATCTTTAGTTTAGATCAGGGGTCACCAAACTGAGGGCCTGGTCAGGGGAGGGCCCAGGTGTCCGTGCAGAGATGTGTGGAGCTCTACTTGCCTCAACACACCTGCCTGGAAGATTCAAGTATACCTAATAAGACCTTGATTAGCTGCTTCAGGTGTGTTTAATTAGGGTTGGAGCTAAACACTGCAGGACACCGGCCCTCCAAGACCGAGTTTGGTGACCCCTGGTTTAGATCAAAGCAGGCTTAAAAGCTGGAAATACATCATCGATGCATTTAAACGTAAAAAGCATTTTACCACATCCATTTGAAAGACTATACGTTTGTGATTTTAGGTAATAAAAAGTTAACTTTGCACATTATGTACAATACAAACCATAAGCACATTATCAGTGGTGTTAACATTTACAGTACATCATAAATACAGCACAAACGGTAATATATCAAACATGAACACGACACAAAAATAAAACTGTATAGTTAAGTTATTGTAGTCTTTTATATACATTCATTAGATCTTATTCACAAAACAGCCAGAGCTTTGTGCACGTTTTACGAATTTCAAACAAAGCTTATTATTTCTGTCACTATTATTTAAAATCATTTAGCTCCTTATTTCCTGACATTGCTTCATGACACTGATTCATCTGACAGCACACGTTTAAAATCTGGCTATAAGTTTGTTGGTTCAGATGTGTTATTACAGTAAAATGTACATTCAATTCAACTTTTAAAGTCAATCTCCCTTACAAAAGTTCAAACTGAAATACACTTTCATACAGAAGGAGAATATGTTTTGAATATGTTCAAAATGCACAGAATGCACATGTTCATGTAATACAAAGAAAACAGCTGTCAAATTGTGCAGGACACACTCGACAGTCCAATTCTACTGAAATAAATGAATCACAAGCATGAATTTTAGCATCAATTTAGCATTATCCCTTTTTTTTTCCTTTACAAAACTGACTCAAATGTACCAAACTTGTATTTCCTAGATAATCATGCAACATGATGAAGTGATGAATCTTGTAGTGAAGAATCCTGTAGTGTAGCATACCATGTTTTAAATGTTTATCATTGCATAATATGTACTATGCTGTGTTGTATTTCAAGAAAAAAGAAGGCAGTATGCAGTATATACTAGACAGCATGCATTGAGTAGTATGCTAGATTACACTGAAAACATTCACAGTTCTCCACTTGGAGGCAGTATTACTTCATCATGCTGCAGGTTTGAGTGCATTTAGTCTCAATGCACACTCTGAAATGTACAGTAGGTTGTTTATACAAAACCTGTGGATGTATTCACTTTGTTTGAGGTCTGTAATGGAGCACCTCTAACAGAACCACAATCCGATGCACGTCTGGTCTGGCCCTTCAGCTGAGCTGCTCGGTTGCGAATGTGGGCTCTCTGTGAAGACAGAGTTTAGTCGCTGCTGTGCTTTCGTCTTTGACCTCCACCTGACACTGCAGGGACTTGGTGCTCTTGCGGTTGCTGCGGCGCGGGTCGTCGCCGTGGACGCTGGTGTCGATGCGGGACAGGGTGCACATGCTGCTCTGGTTGCGTGGGTGGAGACGGGTGGGACGGAGCTCGAGTTCATCGTAGCTGGATACCTGGATGAAGGGACACCACCTGAAGGCTCGCTTGAAACCGGCCCTAAATCTGGAGGTTTGGAAAAAAATGATCTTCTCATTGAAATGCATTACATGTTCATCTCAAAATATTTTAATTAACATAATTGTAATTCTTAATAATAACTTCATAATGAGATAGGATAATAGATCTTGTATGTATATGAATTATGTAGATGGTCCAAAATTAATATTTGCCAGCACTAGTAAGTACAATGAGTAAATAGTTTTGGCAAGTAAACAACAAGACCAAATGGTGGGATCGCCAAGGATCATGCAGAAGATCAAAGCAGAGCTCTAAGAATGATACTTTTTAATATTCAAAAATAAAAGATTACAAATTTATATAGCATGGACTTACGGAGAGTATTCAGACCCCTTAAATTTTTCACTGTTTGTTATATTGCAGCCATGTGCTAAAATCATTTAATTTAATTTTTTTCCCTCATTAATGTACAAACAGCACCCCATATCGACAGAAAAACACAGAATTTTTGACATTTTTACAGATTTATTAAAAAAAGAAAAACTGAAAAATCACATGGTCCTAAGTATTCAGACACATTGCTCAGTATTTAGTAGAAGCACCCCTTTTGATCTAATACAGCCATGAGAATCTTTTTGGGAAAGATGCAACAAATTTTTCACACCTGGATTTGAGCATCCTCTGCCATTCCTTCTTGCAGATCCTCCAGTTCTGTCAGGTTGGATGGTAAAAGTTGGTGGACAGCCATTTTTAGGTCTCTCCAGAGATGCTTTATTGGGTTTAAGTCAGGGCTCTGGCTAGGCCATTCAGAACAGTCACAGAGTTGTTGTGAAGACACTCCTTCATTATTTTAGCTGTGTGATTAGGGTCATTGTCCTGTTGGAAGGTAAACCCTCTGCCCAGTCTGAGCGGGTCCTGAGCCATCTGGAGACGGTTTTCGTCAGGAATATCCCGTTACTTGGCGCGGCCTGTTCATCTTTCCCTCGTGAACCAGAGTCCGTCCCCGTGCCCTAGCATCTTGAAAAAACCCAACCCCCACAGCATATGCTGAGCACCACCCTGGCTTCAGACATGTTGGACGTTATGGGGACAGTGATGAGGCAGTGCTGGGTTTTCTTTCGATTCTCCCTCCACACATAACCGGTCTTAGAGGATTAAGGCCAGACAGTTTCGGTATAGATTGGTCTCATCTAACAAATAATCTATTTCCACCATCTTGGGTTCCTTCAGGAGGTGTGGTTTTTTATTCAAACTCCATGCATGGCTTGTCATATTGATGTCTTGCACTGATGGGAGAGCGTCCAGTCGGGCCACACATCTGCCATAAAGCGCCCGACTGGTGTAGGAAGCTGCAGTGATGGGTTGCTTTCTACAACTTCTTCTTCTCCCCATCTCCTACTGGCATCTCTTGAGCTAACGTGCCACGTGATCTTTGGGTCTTCTTTACCTCTCTCCCAGGCTCTTCTGCCCCCGATAGCTATTTGTGGCCACGGCCGCTCTAGTAAGGGTTCTGGTCGTCCGCAAACGTCCTTCCATTTAGGATGTATGGTCCACTGTGCTCTTATAACCTTAAGGCAGCAAAATTTTTTTGTAACCTTGGGCCAGATCTGTGCCTTGCCACATTCCTGTCTCTGAGCTCTTCAGGCAGTTTCTTTGACCTCATGTTTCTAATTTGCTCTGACATGCACTGTGACCTGTAAGGTCTTATATAGACAGGTGTGTGGCTTACCTAATCAAGTCCAATCAGTATAATCAAAAACAGCTGGACTCAAATGAAGGTGTAGAAACACCTCAAGGATGATCAGAAGAAATGGACAAAACCTGAGTTAAATATGTGAGTGTCACAGCAAAGTGTCTGAATACTCAGGACCATGTGATATTTAAATTTTTCTTTTTTAATAAATCTGCAAAATGTGAAACAATTCGTTTTTTTCTGGTCATATGGGGTGTGGCTGTGTGTACATTAGAGGTGAGGAAAACAAACATTACATTCACTGACATCCTCATGCAAGACCTGACAGGGCCCGGCATGGAAGTTTGCTAAAAACACCTGAGGACTCCAGATGGTGAGAAATAAGATTCGCTGGTCTGATGAGACCAAGATAGAACATTTTTGCCTTAATTCTAAGCGGTATGTGTTGAGAAAACCAGCACTAGGGAAGGGGGGGGGGTGCTCATCCACCACCAGTCTCAATACAGTCCCAACAGTGAAGCATGTTGGTGGCAGCATCATGCTGTGGGGGATTTTTTCAGCTGCAGTGACAGGACGACTGGTTGCAATCGAGGAAAGATGAATGCGGCCAAGTACAGAAATCCTGGACGAAAACCTTCTCCAGAGAGCTCAGGACCTCAGACTGGGCCGAAGGTTTACCTTCCAACATGACAATTACCCTAAGCACACAGCTAAAATAATGAATGAGTGGCTTCACAACAACTCTGTGACGTTTCTTGAATGGCCCAGCCAGAGCCCTGACTTAAACCCAATTGCGCATCTCTGGAGAGACCTAAAAATGTTGTCCCCCAACGGTTTACACATCGCAGGGCCGGACAGACTGGGGAGAGGATCTGCAAGGAGAAGGCAGAGGATCCGCCAAATCCAGAGGTGTGAAAACTTGTGTGGGCAGTCGTTCCCAAGGACTCAGGCTGTAGGAGATCAAAGGGTGCTTTCTTCTACTAAATACTGAGCAAGGAGGAGCTGAAATACTTGGACCATGTGATATTGGGGAAGGGTCAAGTATTTTTCTATTTATTAGTAAATCTGCCAAAATGTCAACAATTCGTATTGTTTTTCTTTCGATATGGGGTGCTGTGGTGTACATTATGAGGAAAGGAAAATTAACTTAAATGATTTTACAAGTGGCTTGCAATATAACAAAGAGTGAAAATTAAGGGGGTCTGAATACTTTCCATAACAACCCCACTGTATATATATTTTTTTACAATAAAATATATCATCATTTAAAACAGTCTATTAAATATATTATTAAAAATACCATTAATATTTAATAGTTCAGTATGCTTCATGTCATTATTTGGCATATTTATATTACTTACGAATTTAACCAATATATTTACATATTATAAAATATTTAAAAAATATATTTTAAAAAACTGAGAAAAAACAACCCTAACCCTAACCCTAAACTTTATTATTATTATAATTATTATTAATAAACAAGACCAGTTACTAAGCAAAAAAGTTTTTTTAAGAACTGCAAATTACATATTTTAGCCGAACGTGTAAGATCTTTACTTTTTATATTAATGCTTATGCATAATATATATATATATATATGTGTGTGTTTGTGTTTGTGTGTGTGTGTGTGTGTGTGTGGTGTTAAATAAGTCAATTGTTATAATAAGACCAACCGTACTTGCCGTAACTAACTACTTCAGAACCTATTTTTAACATTTTAATTCAAAATAACAATACTTTTTATAGTATTTAATAGTTATAAAATATATGTGTAGTTCTAAAAAGAAAGAAGAAAGACCTTCCTTTTTATGGCCCAACATTTTCTCCATTGGTAGATGTGGTAAAAAGTTAATCTTGGACCTTGATTAGTATATTAGTATATGAGTGTTTCATTACCTGCCATTCAGACAGCAGTAAATGATGGGGTTGTACATGGTGGAGCTCATGGCCAACCACAACACAGACAGATAGACCTGCTGGATGGACTTCCACTTGTTCAGTCGCTTGTTTACACCCGTCACGATGAAATAGATGTGATAGGGCAACCAGCAGAGGGCAAAGGTCACCACCACCACGATCATCATCTTCACCACCTGAGGAGAAAGCGAGAGATCATTTAGAGTCACAACATGAAGCATATGCCAGCAAAACATATGAGTTTCGGCTTCTTGTGTTCTGGAAGAAAACAGCACCAGGGAAAGTCACGGCTCAGCTCGCAGTCTGTTTGAAGTCTCCATCTGCCGACTCATAGCCATCTGCTGCCATTGTTCAGCAAACAAAAACTCAAACCTGAAAACTGATAATGAATGATGAGAAGAAACGTGTCGGGTGGTGATTTGGCACCACACTGAAAGCTTTTGCACCGGTCATCAGACATGTGAGTCAACCTCAGTTTTTATCATGAAAGAGCAGGAGGAACATCACCAGAAGAAATTACAGTGTGCCGAAAAGTACATAATTGCATGTTTCATATATAAATGGCACCAAAGGAGGATACTGTGTTTTGATTTGTTGTTACTGGCATCAGGTGGAGAGAATGGAGCAGACTGTTCAGGGGTCCAGGAGTCATTTGTTCTTGTTACACTGAACCAGCAGCATCTGGCCCACGTTTCAGCGCATTCTAGAAAGTACAAGGCACAAAGTGCTCACTAATTAGAAGAAGAGACTATTTCAGTATTTCAGACCGAAATATGAGTAGGAAATATGACCAAATTTTTTCATTGTTTTTCTTTGATACACAGAAAGTTAAAAATAATTTTTTTTTTTGTAACATTATACATTTCTTTACCATCACATTTGATCAATTTAATGCATTTCTTTGCGTTGAGTCCAAGTAAATAATATCAAATAAAGACATCATTACAGATCCCAAACTCGTGTGACTTTAGTGTGTAATATATAGTTTGCATATCTTTCATTTTAAAGTTTTAGTAATTTTGTTGTGTTTTTAGAACTACAACAGAAGATAGATAGACAGATAGATAGATAGATATAACTACAACAGAAGATAGATAGATAGATAGACAGATAGATAGATAGATAGAACAACGTAGATAGATAGCTAGATAGATAGATATATAGATAATAGATCTATAGATAGATAGATAGATAGATAGATAGATAGAACACAAGAAAGATAGATAGAACGCCGAGAAGATAGATAGATAGCACAACTATAGATAGAATAGCTAGATCAGAGAGAATAGAACTACAAGCAAAGATAGATAGAACACAGATAGAAGATATACATAAGGATAGATAGATAGATTAGATAGATAGATTAGATAGATAGATTAGATAGATAGATTAGATAGATAGATTAGATAGATAGATTAGATAGATAGATATATATATAGATATATATATATATACACACACACAGAAAATAGTGATGATAGATAGATAGGATAGATAGATAGGATAGATAGATAGATAGATAGAACTACAACAGAAGATAGATAATGATAGATAGATAGAACTACAACAAAGAGTTACGTATAGTAGTATGATAATAGAACAAAACAACTAATATATATGATAATAGATATATAGACCAAGGCAGAAGATAGATGAGATAGAACGTAACAACAGAATCAGATAGATATGATCGATTATAGATATATCGATAGATATATAGATCAAAACAACAGAATAGAGATTATAATAGATAATATAAAGATAGATCGATAGATCAACAACGAAGATAGATCGATAGATAGATAATAGATAGATAGATTAGATAGATAGATAGAACAACAACAGAAGATAGATAGATAGATAATGGATAGATAGATAGATAGATAGAAAAATAGAACTACACAAAGATTAGATAGAGAGAATAGAGCACCAACACAATAGATAGATATATAGATAGATAGACAAATAGATAGATAGATAGATCGAACAACAACATAATATAGATTAGATTATGATAGATAGATGATAGATAGATAGGTAGAGATGCTGATAGATCAACAACAGAAGATAGATAGATAGAACTACAACAGAAGATAGATAGATTAGATAGAGTAGATAGATAGATAAGATAGATAGATAAGATGGGTGAGTTAGACCTATCGGGATGTGATAATCGATATATCAACAACAGAAATAGATATATAGATCGATATGGATAGATAGATAAATAGATAAGATAGATACTATATATAGAACTACAACAAGATAGATAATAATAGATAGAACCCCAAACTACGATAGATGAAAGATAGAATAGAACTCCAACAGAATATAGATAGATTATAAACACACCACGAAGATAGATAGATAGAACTACATCCGAAGATAGATAGGATAGATAGAATAGATAGATAGATAGATAGATATAAAGATAGATAGATAGATAGATCATCGATGATAGATAGATAGGATATAGATACGATAAGATAGAACTACAACAGAAGATAGATAGATAGATAGAACAACAAAATGATACACAGAACGATAGATAGAACTAGCAACAGACAGGATAGATAAGATAGATAGAACAGACAGACAGACGGATAGATGGATGGATGGATGTATGGATAGATAGATGATAGATAGATATATAGATATAACAAACAACAACATAAGATAGATATAGATAGACGAACAACAAAAGAATATAGATACATAATAGAACAACAACAGACGATAATAGATATAGTAGAAGCAACCACGCAGATAGATATATAAGTAAAAACACAACGAAAGATAGATAGATAATAGATAATAACTTAGATAGATAGATATGGAGTAAATAGATAGATATATAATGAAACTACCACAGAAGATATCTAGATAAGAACAACAACAGAAATGATAGATAGAACTACAACAAGAGATAGACAGATAAACACCAACAGAAGATAGATAATAGAACGGTACAACATCAGATCGATAGATATATAGATTAGATAATAGTAGAACTACAACAGAAGATAGATAGATAGATAGAACAACAAAATGATACACAGAACGATAGATAGATAGATAGATACACAGAGATAGATAGATAAACTACAACAAAGATAATAATATAAGCAACAACGAGATGATAGATAGACTTATAGATAGATTGATAGATAGATAGATCATAGATAGATAGATAGATAGATAGACGGATAGATAGATAGATAGATGGTTGGATAGATAGATAGATAGATAGATAGATGCTAAGATGATAGAACAACAACAGAAGATAGATAAATAATAGAACAACAACATAAGATAGTAATAGATAGATAGATAGATAGAACAACACATAATATCGAGGTATATAGATATATAGGATAGATAGATAGATAGACAGACACAGATAGATATATAGATAGATAGATATATAGATATATGATAGATAGATAGATGATAGATAGCTAGATAGATAGATAGATAGATAGATAGAAATAGTTAGATAATAGATAGATAGATAGATAGATATATAGTCTCCCAACATAAGTAGATAGATAGATAGACAACACATAAGATCTGTGATAGATTGATAGATAGATCGATAGATAGATATATAGATAGATCGATAGATAGATAGATGATAGATAGATATATAGATAGAACTACAACATAAGATAGATAGCTAAACCACAATAAGATAGAGAATAGATAGATAGATAGCTAGATAGATAGTATTAGATAGATAGATAGATAGATAGTAGAACAACAACTAGCTAGATAATAATAGATCGAACAACAACAGAAGATAGATAGATATATAGATAGATAGATAGATAGATTATAGATGATAGATAGATTATAGATGATAGATAGATTATAGATGATAGATAGATTATAGATGATAGATAGATAGATAGATAATAGATAGATAGATTATATATAATGGATAATATATAGACCAACAACAGACTAAACTAGATAGATAGATTAGATAGATATATAGATTGATAGAACTACAACAGAAGATATATAGATAGATATGGATAGACAGACAGACAGACAGATAGTAGATAGATAGATAGATAGTAGATAGATAGTAGATAGATAGATAGATAGATAGAGTAGATAGATAGATAGATAGTAGAACAACGAACAGAAGATAGATAGATAGCTAATAGATATGATGAAATAGAATAGATAGATCGATAATAGATAGATAGATGAATAGAACTAAACACAGAAATAGATTAGATAGATAGATAGATAGATAGAACAACAACAGAAGATAGATAGATAGATAAACAACAACAAAGATAGATACGGGATAGATAGATTATGATAGGATAGATAGATAGATAGATAGAGATAGGTAGATAGAAAGAAAGAAAGATAGAAAGAACACACCATAAGATAGATATATAGATGATATATAATATATCGAGTAGATAGAACTACAACATAAGATCAGATAGATAGATAGATAGATAGATAGATAGATAGATAGATAGATAGATAGATAGATAGATAGATAGATAGATAGTTTTTATTATATCTTTTTTTATATTTTATCTTATTTCAGTTAACATTTGTTTTATTTTAAGCAACAAAAAAGGTGGGGGGTTAAAAATGGGTAAAAATATATGAGTGACCTCAGGGTGGGTCAAACGATCAAAGTATTTTTTTATATAAAGCAAATAATCTACAGAAGGTGTGACGCACATGTGACACATTTACACTTATGATAAATGCAGTTTTTATAAAAGCCTAATGCAATCCCTTTTGCTGAACATCATGAATGGTGTTGTAATAGGGTGATGACGTCTGTTAGAAAACTAGCTGTACCTTCTTGACAGTCTGGTCATGTTCACCTGCCCTCCTGAAGACTGACTGAACACCATTCATACGCTTCAAATGCAACCTTAATAAACTTTAGCTAAACGTGTGTCAAACTGGCACAAAAGGGCAGCTTCTCTGACACTTCTGCCGCCCGTGGCTCATCGTATCCACTGCTAGGGTTACGTCATACCTAACCTTTCTCTGCTTTGTGTAACTGTCAATCAGCAATTATTCGCAAGGCACCACTGTGTCTCATTACTCATGAACTACAGCAGGTCTCTTCAGGGTGCAAGACTCTTGTCGCTTTTTTACAGACAAGGTGCAGATGAAAGTGTTCATTGATTGATGACGGACGGCATTTCTTTGTCTTTTCCAACAGGCCCGTGTCAAATTATGCGCAAATTAATGAGGCCATTTGAGACGTTGTGAGTGGCTTTTCAAAGGATGCACTACAGTGAGCAAAGGATACTCAGTCTAAAAGAATGAAGGATGGTTGTATGGTGTTTTCAGAAGCGTTAGATTAATGGCTGGAAAATGTTTAACATTAACAACAGAGGTGCCAGTTTATAAAGTGTTTAGTTTTCAAAAACAGTGGGGAAAGATATGAAGTGCAGATCTTTGTGCTCTGACGTCACATTCACAGACCGTTCCTTACCATCTGATGCATATTGCACAGAAAACATCAAGCAGCATCAAAACACCCTTAGACCATAAATTGGTGTAGAAACAGTTTTCACTCCGAAATTGGGCTGATACAATTCTTAATTTGTAAAAAAAAAAAATCTTATTATATTCTGCTGTTTGAGTTCACTATTGTTCAAAAGCTTGAGGTTCGTAAAAAAAAATTTAAGAAATGTAACTTTTAAGCAAGGATGCATTAAATTGACAAAAATAGACAGTGAAGTCATTTAAAATGTTACAAATTATTTCAAATATGCTACATATAGTAAATAGGCTGGATTTCATGTTTTTTGTTATTTTTAGTTTTATGGAACAGAGATCTAAATTGCTGGCGTGTTGTCGATCTGTTTGCGCGTGTGTGTGTGTCATATTTTTAATGTGTGGTGGGGTAGAAAGTGTGTTGGGATAACAATCAACTGCAGAATGTTCTCTAAAACAGTTACAAATGTGCCAGGTTTTTTAGAAAACAGTTCATTACTTTTGAATGTTCTCTGAATATTTGAACATGTTCTAGACAATTGAAAAAAACTCTACATATGCCAACTTTTTTAGAAAAAGTCCCTTCAATAAATCCCTTGGCAAATAATTTGGTGGTGTTTGTGGAAATGTGTTAAGCACCACCAACACCATTATTAAAGCCCATATAACTTTTTTCTTACTTATAATATGAAATACGTATAATATATAGATATGTGTTTATTATTATTATTAGTACAGATAAAAAGTTACTTTTTACTTTTAGTTTTATGGAACAAAGACAAAAAAATGCTTATAATTCACATGTGCACATTTTTATATTTCTTTCTCATCAAGAGTCTGAGAAAGAGTTTATACACCTTACGAGACGTACTGAAATGCTTTCTGCCAGCTTTCTAGCCAATCAGCAGACTCTTTAAAACAATGAATGGGCTTTGGGAAGCGAGGTTGTGTAGAGGTGAGTTAACAAGTGCTTTAATCCAGCGTAAGCCTACAGTTATATTTGAAACGATTCCATAATCTCTGCATCAAAAACAAAAGTGCTGGATTACATAGAGCGATCACAGTCATTAATATGAACCATTTCGGCACAATATGAGATGAATTGTCCTAGATTCATCCCTGAGAGGAACCTATCACTGTCCCACATGTGCGAGTGTGTCTGAACGCTGCAGCTCACAAAAAGCTCAGAGCTGACCTGCCAGATAAACCAGACATGACCTTAATCTGTGGAAAAATATCACACAGATATAGCAATACAGTGAGATTCCCTCAGGACAGGTAAGAGCAAATACATAGATTAATTTCTATGATTTACAAATGCATGGGCTCATTTCTTAAACTCTGTCCTTTAGTCACCTCATTCTGACGCTCCTAGGATAGAGGTTACATGAAATCAGTCAATTCCTAAAAAAACATATTTTCTATGAACATTTTCATAATCTTCACAATAAGTTATGAAAACATTATTTCAGAATGTTCACTGAACATTCAAAATATACAGTTTAAACATATTTCATGTTTATATGATCATTAGTGAAAACATTAAAGGGGTCATAGGATGCTACATGCACTTTTACAAGTTGTTTGAACTGAAATGTGTGTTGGCAGTGTGTGTACACAATCTACCCTATAATGATAAAAATCCACCCAGTGTTTTTTTTTAATCTGGTTAAATGTTTTCCCCTTTCTCAAATCGAGCCGATCTCAGATGCCTGTCTGTGTGACGTCACAAAGACAGGCCCCTCCCACGATAGTTTGATTGACAGTAGCGTTTCAACACAGACTGGACTAGCGTCTTACCTCAGACCCGCCCTGAGTCAGCTCTCATCAGTCCGCCATTGTTTCACCGCCGGAGCAGATGTAGACAAGAATGACTCCTAAGCGATTGAGGTGTTCTGTTGTTGGATGTAATAATGAACATAGCAGTCCTCATTTACTCCTTACATCTGAGCCGCTGAAGAAGCAGAGGATTTATTTTTGTTTCTGAAGGGAATGCGCCCCCGATCTACATAAATGCGTCTATGTTCGCGCGAATCATTCGTGATCCAGCCTCATCTACAGAAGAAGTGAGTATAATGTTTTGTAATGAATCTTTGCAAATCGCCTTTCCTAATAATGTGCTAATTAGCAAGTTTCACGATGAATGCGGCTAAAGTAAACAGTCTCTCTGAGAGCAGCTCGGAAGAGAGGGGCGGGGTCAGCAGAGCTCATTAACATTTAAAGGAAAATGCTACAAAAACGGCTTGATCTGAAAAGAGCTGTTTTTGACAGGGTAAAAAAGGTTGTTTTTTACACTACCATTGAAACATTTGAACCAAACTATGTTACAGACTTTTCATTAAGACCCTAAAGAATCATATCAACTTGTGGAAAATGGGCATCCGATGACCTCTGGGAGTGTTCCATTTGATCATTTTGCAAAATTAATTTTGAATGTTCTCTGAATGTTTTGAAAGTGGTTAGTAGTGACTAAAACCCATCCAAATAAAAATGTTTCAGAAAAAATGTCCCTTGAATGATAAATAAATAATGCTTTTGTGCTGATGTTTTAAGAACGTTATTAAAGACAGATAACTTTAAACAAATGTTCTATAAACATTATTGGAAGGACGTTTCTTCGTAACTTTAAGAGAACCTTGCAAGAACATTAAGTTTTAATGTAAAGTTCTCTTTAAAATACTTTATCCATGCAATGAAAGTCCATGCAGTGAGCAATATTTTAATATTTTGTATATATTTATTCACATTTTGAATTAGTGTTTAATTTTCAATTTTCATTTTACACTGCAAAACCTATTTCAACTCAAAAAACTTCAGTTCAATTACTGCCCTATAATTAACATGGTTCTATATCATGTCAACTTAAATTATATTAAACTGACTTTTAAAGAATCAAGTTGACTCTCATATAACTCATATAAAAAATTGATGAGTTAAAGTTTTCCTGACTTACTAATAATTTCTTTTTTTTTTACAGTGCTGTTTTTATGTGCTTTGTAATTTTTATGAGTTTCTTTTTTATATTTCTATTTAGCTTGGTTTACTTTTGTTTCAGTTTTAGTTTTAATAATTTTAGTACTTCTAGAACTTAACCTTATTTTCAGTAAGTTCAGTTTAATTTTTAAGTTGAAGTTTGAAAAAAAAAATTATTTCAACTTAATTTCAGTTAACAAAAACACTTACAACTTTTATAGTTTTGTAATTATTTTAGTTTTTGTTATTACAACAATAACACTTCATGGGGTCCAGTATTGTTTTGGACCAGTGTTGACTTGGATGTTCTTTTGGACAAGGAACATTCTTCAAAACAACTTATTTTATGTTCAGCAGAAGAAAGTCAGGTTGGACTATCAAAAATCATGTTGATGAACTATCCCTTCGAGCTGAAAGCCACAGATTTGATCATCTACCACAGCATACCGTATGTAGTTTTAAAACTTTCGACTAAATCTTTGGGACAAATCGTGTACAAAATATGTTAGTATGTCCTCTCACCTTCCTTTTGGCTTGCAGTTGTCCAACATAATTGTCCGATGAATCTCCAGGAATCTCTCCTCCCCAAAGTGTCACCCCGACTATAGTGTAGGTGATACCCATGACCACTAGGGGCAGCATGTACACCAGCACCGTTACTATGATGTGATACCTGCACAGGGGAGAGGACAGGAAGCCACTGTAAAAAACAAGTGGTTTTTATGTGCCTCACCAAATGATAAACCCAAGTAGGCCTATCTAATGCTTGGGTGTTTAGACAATAAATTTGGATTGTGAGTCCGGAAGACTGTTTGCACTTCTTACACACCATTTGGCCACTGGTAAATAGGTAATGTGTTTGGTTTTCTCGCCTCACTGGCAGATGGCACTTAGTGTGGAGATAGCAGGCAATGTAAAGCTAGAAAGAGCATTACCAATGTTTGAGCAGTGGAAGCAAAGCCTGAGAAGCGCAGGCTGTAGAGAAATTACAATCAAGCAGAAGGAAAACCAATCAGCCAGTGTGAACTCATCAGAGGAAAGCTTGCTGTCTTGCTTTCTGCACATGCATCTGGCTTCTAAGACAGAATCCTCAATGAAATCCACCTCATTAGTGACGGATTTGGGACTGTTGGTAACAAATGGATCTCTTACATGAACGAATCCTCAGAAGGTCTCGGCCAGGCGACGTAGCAGAGGGTTCTGCGAGGCATAGTTCTCGTGGTCGAGTAGAAACACAGCGGGAAGGCCAAAATCACCGCCAGGGCCCAAATACAGACAATCACCACTTTAGTAGCGGTAGCTGACAGCCGGGGCTTCAGAGGGTAAATTATAGCCATGTACCTGCATGAAAAACATGGTTTTAATGAAACCTTTTAGCATTTCCAGAGCTCTTGGAAAGGGAAGTCATCAAGTTTGGGTAGACTTCTAGCTGTGAAAGGAATCTACAACAGATGTCATTTTTGTGTTTCATTTGAAAGAAATATCCACAATAATGTTTCTATGACTTTACAAAAGAGTGAGAGATCCATTACGTTGGTCAAAAGAGAGAAAGATTTGCTGTGACTCCCTTAAAAGGATAGTCACAATCGGAGTTATGAATGTCCTGGCTCTTCCAAGCTTTATAACTGCAGTGAATAGGGGTTGAGATTTTGATGTCCAATAATGTACATCCAACCATCATAAAAAGTCCTCCATAGGCTCGGGCGGTTTAATAAAGGCTTTCTGAAGTGAAGCGAAGTGTTTGTGTAGGAAAGATATCTATATGTGACCCTGGACCACAAAACCAGTCTTAAGTGTCAATTTTTCAAAATTGAGATTTATACGTCATCTGAAAGCTGAATAAGCAAGCTTTCCATTGATGTATGGTTTGTTAGGATAGGACAATATTTGGCTTATTTATTTTGAAATACTTGGCCAAATTTGGCTATTTATTACAACTATTTGAAAATCTGGAATCTGAGGGTGCAAAAAAATCGAAATATTGAGAAAATCACCTTTAAAGTTGTCCAAATGTAGTCCTTAGCAATGCATATCACTAATCAAAAATGAAGTTTTGATATATTTACGGTAGGAAATTTACTAAATATCTTCATGGAACATGATCTTTACTTAATATCCTAATGATTTTTGGCATAAAAGAAAAATCTATAATTTTGACCCATACAATGTATTTTTGGCTATTGCTACAAATATACCCGTGCTACTTATGACTGGTTTTGTGCTCCAGGGTCACATATTTAAAAATTTTCTTTGCACACAAAAAGTATTCTCGTAGCTTCGTAAAATTATGGTTGAACCCCTGATGTCACATGGACTACTTTACCGATGTCCTTGCTACATTTCTAGACCTGGGAAAATTGCAATTGCATTGCTGTCTATGGGAAGGTCTCATGGGTTTGGAACAACATGAGGGTGAGTAATTAATGACAGAATTTTCATTTTTGGGTGAACTATCCCTTTAAACTTAAAATATAAAAAATAACAGATGATAACGCATAATAAGCCTGCTTCATGTTGTTTGACTTCATTTTAATAACATCTAGAGTTAATTAGAACATTCTCAGTAATCAAGTGCACTTCCACTATAAGTGAATTTATTGAAAATATAATAAAATATGCATAAATTAATCACAAAGGTCTGTAGGTGGCATTTCAAACAATGATAGTTAATAATGTCTCATGTTTATGCATGGCAACAAAGAAACAGCACGCAACAATTATTATTATTATTAACTTTTTTTTTTTACAGTGCATTAATAAAAGCTATTTTAATACTTCTTAAATTTAAATTTGAATTCTGCATCATGTTTGATCCCTCAATTCAAACTCACAAATTATGCACAATTAATATCTGAATGGCACACAAGACTGTCTGAAGTCAAACCTTTTGATAATAGGCACAAAGAGTGGAGGCAGCATATGGATAAACACTCGTGCATGGCGAAAGATTACACAGAGTTAAGATGAAGTGTTGTTCTCTGGCTCCCACACAGCCACAGACTGAGCTTGTAATCTTTTAATGAAGGAAAAGCCCCCCTATGCTCTGGATCATGCAGATCAGTATCCCAGATCTCATTAGATGCATTCATGACTAACTGGATCCTATGAATAGTGCCTGCATGCGTAATGCTGAAAATGAACAGGTTATAGCTCAATAAATGTAGATAAATCCTGCTGCCGTACACTTATGGGATATTTTGATCCTATAAAATGCAGCAGTCTGTGCTGTATGTCCCAAGTTCATGGGCAGGAAATTAAGTTTCCTCTTTTTCATTGCAGTTAAATGACAGAGGGGTCAAATGGAAGACGTTCAATTGATGAGCTCCCTGATGAGATTATAGATGGATATGCAAGAGGAAGAAGCAAGCCTCGCTGGTGGTCCTAAAAGCCTGTTCCTCTCAAAGTGCTGTTCAATCCCTGCAGGCCAATTTTTCGTAAGCAAATCAACAGGATTCTCACACCTTCTGAGCAATGAATTCCCATGACTTTCTAGTCTTTAACGATGACTTGATTCAGATTCCTATTAAAAACACTCAAAAAGCAGGGTGATGCCAGGTGAAATGGGGCAGACAAGGTTGGGTTGCCATAGTTATCAAGATTCAAGATCCAATCATTGTAACTACTTGCCACAATAGCTTTTGACATGTAAATAATTTGATTGTTCTTGCTATACAGTTCATGTGTGGGCAGAGCAAACCATTTTACAGAGGCTGGTTTGTAAGGTTTTTATATTCACATGCAGCTACCGAACATCTAAAAACAAGGTAAAATGAATTAAATGTTGATTATTTCTATTAAAAAAGATACAAAATAACTTCAATAACATTAGAGCAAAGTTTATCAAAAGTAGTCCACTTTATGACTTTTAAAGACGCTTTCAAGCCTTGAAATGTATATTGACTCATCAACAATAACATTTTAACACATTTATTGTTCAATTTTAATTTTGCTGTACACATTGACCAGACATTCTGATATTTAAATAGCTCTCATTCATGTTATTTTTGTTCATATTTTAACATAAAATGTTAGAAGAGACTTGAATAAACACAGAAAGAGCGGTGTGATTCCGTATAATTTTAGTTTTTAGATATTATGTATTTTTATAGGCTCTTTTCTACACTTTTCCAGGTCTAGAATTCAAAATTGTGCAACTCCCGTTAGATCCATGAAGACAACTTACAGCCTGATGACATTATTTCGAGGTCATTAAGGAATTCAGACAAAGGTAGGCTATATGCAAACACATTTGGAATTCATAAAATTCCACATGGAATTTATATTAATCATTCACAGTGCTTTATTTGTTATATATATATGGACTTTATTGCTGCCGGATAATTTACATTGGCATTTTAGTGCTTTTTTATAAGCTAGATCAGCCTATATTTTTATAGACTTTTATTATACAGCAACTTTTCCAGGCGTGTAAAATTCCCACGAGTACCCTGAATCCTGTATCCCATTGTAGGTTTGTGTGGATGTTGAATAGGCTACTGCACGATTAAAATATTAGCCTATAATTAATCATAAACAGCCTCACCTGTCGACTGCGATCGCAGTCATGGAGTAAATGCTGGCAAACACGGCGGTCACGGGAAAGAAGTTGTGGAACTTGCAGTAAACCTCTCCAAAGTACCACTCTCCGTGCGTGGCGTAAATGAAGTTGATGAGCGTGTTGAAGGCGGCCATCGAGGCGTCGGAGAACGCTAGGTTGAGCAAGAAATAATTGGTCACGGTGCGCATCCGTTTATGGGCCAAAATGATCCAAATAACGATGAGGTTTCCGAACACGGCGACCGCCAGAACGGAGCTGTACGCGACCGACCAAATCGCGACGCGCCACGGCGGCTGCACGAACTGATTTGTGAAATTACGCGTTAAGTTTGAGCCGCTCTGAGGACCAGCCATGATCAACTTACTGTGATATCCTTCTAAAACAGCTAGGATATGATCTGAGACATATATTTATGCTGCTATAGTGTCAAGTATAGATCTGGCACGTCCTCGTGCGCATCCTCCTGCGCTCCATCCAAAGTGTCCAAAATATCTGTGACGCGCAGTCATGCTTCATATGACAGGCGTCTGGAGATGCTGCTGCTCCCGCCACATGTTGCTGCTTAAAATGAATAGAGAAACATGCAAATGTGGGATAGTTTTAGTAGATTTGCAATGGAGAAATGACAAATGCTTTATAGTTTCAACCTACCTAAATACAGCCTACCAAAACAACTTCAGTGTGATGCGACTTCTGAACGAGGCATTTCATTTCACTTCAGCAGCGAATTTATATCAAATGCGCATTTATGGGAGTTTAACGCAATTTGGTTAAAACATTAAGCATTTTCTTTTTCATGAAAAGTGATAAAAAGTGATTTTTTTGTTCAATTTATGGGTCCATTAAACAGTTCTTTATGGGTCCAGGATAGTTCTCCCAAAAAGGAGAACAGTTGACGGTAAACATTGAATTCCTTTTTTTTTTTTCATATAATGGAAGTCAAGGACTAATATCTTCTTTTGTGCTCAAAAGAAGAAGAAAAAACTCATAAAGGAACAGCTTGAGGGTTAGTAAACGATGGCAGATTTTTCATTTTGGGGTGAACTATTCCTTTAAGTACTATAAACGATCAGCCTTGTCTAGAAACCATGGAAAACCAGCTGTCATTATAAAAGTAACATCTACCATATATAAAATAGCTAGTAGCTGTATTGTTGTGCAAAATATGGTTAGCATAATGTCTTTGTAAGTAGGCTACATTTGGAATTCGTAATGGACCCTTTTCACAAGACTGGGATGACGCTTTTAACGGTCATCAACATCATAAATTCTTGAAAGTTTCTCATATTTGTATTTTTTTTTTTTACATTTATAACACTATTCTTTGTATAATATCACCTTTGCATCAAATTACAAAAAAAAAAAAGTTAAAGGGGTCATATGACGTTGCTAAAAAGAACATTATTTTGTGTATTTGGTGTAATGAAATGTGTTTATGCGGTTTAAGGTTCAAAAAACACATTATTTTCCACATAATGTACATTATTGTTTCTCCTCTATGCCCCGCCTTTCTGAAACGCTTCGATTCTTACAAAGCTCATCGTTCTAAAAAAGCGAGGTGTGCTGTGATTGGCCAGCTATCCAGTGTGTTGTGATTGGCTGAATACCTCAAGCAAATGTTACGCCCCTCACATACTGTTGAGGCCGTGTCCCGGCCGGAGCGACGAGACTAAAACATTTAAAACCCATTATAAATGAGGCATTGGTTGCATCCAGTGGGGACTAATTACTGTTCTAAGGACTTATACTGTCTTTTTACACGTTGCGTTGCGTATCATGCTGCGTAAACATAAAACCAATTCTGCATTTTTGATCGGAGAAATGACGAATAACAAGTGCTACTCTACACTGCTCAAGATTCGCTTTTGAATCGTCAGTGGCAAATTATTTAAATTAAAAACGTACTTACAGGCTGTGAGTCAGAAGCGCTAGACTGTCCTTGCAAAGTTGGAATTGCCCCACTTTATAGAAACAGTCTTTTTGCCACAGACGCATTGTAGGCTACTGTTTCAGGAAACAGTCCTCCATAAAATGGGCTGGACACATCTGAATATTTGGCTTGAAGTGTTCTGGAACAGTGTTGTAATACAACTTAACCACTGATTTCTAGTTGTGTCTCTTTTGGAAGACCAAACAAAGTAGTTTCGCTTTCACAACGAAACACACAGCGACTCCACAACATGGCAGCGACAATACTACAGCCAGAATAAAAGTTAAGCCTTCTTTCTTTGCGTGAACATTTCAGCGGCGTTATGCAAATCTTCCCACACAGTAACGTAGATATGTGGGGGCGTGTTAAAACAAGCCGTTTTAGGTAGGCGTGGCTGACTCTTAAATTCTATAAAGAATATCTCTTTGGATTTGAGACTTTAGTCTTTGCAACTTTACAGATCTTCTTTATGCACCAAGAGCTTGTAACACTCCAAAGAGAAAGGAAAAATTGAAATCGCATCATATGACCCCTTTAACGCTAATGCGAGAGTGTTTCTAATGCAGCGTCTATGGGAGGGACGGTAAATTTGACATCGCTCTCTCTTCTGACAGCCGTTATCAGTCTCTCTCAATTTTTTTCCTTTTATTGAAAGTCATGAAAACACTATCGAGGAGTTTTTCTTTTGCTATTTGAGCAAATGGGAATGCGAAAAATATATTTGTGGTGCTCTCTCAACTATGACGACTTCCGCTGCTGAGAAACCCGGAAATGTGAAAAAGGTCCATTCCAACATGGAATTTACATTAAACCCTTTTTTTGTTACATATGAACCTTTTTTGTATATTAGTATTGAAATAAGGATTGTAAATTATTGTAAAGATTCACAGTGTTATTGATCACCACACAACAAGTACGTTTATTTCCCTTTCACAATAGGGAAGCTTTACAGAAAATTATTCTTTAAATGTGAATGAGGCAAATGTGATTACGGCAAAGAAATAAACATGTAAAAGATGTACCTTGATGGAACCAGACTTGGCTCAGGAAGCCCGTCCTCCTCATTACAATAAATTTACATATGCTAAATATTATCTAGTTACAAATTATGTCTTATAGTACTGAAGCATTCACTGAAGAAATTATGATATTTAAATTGTTATTAAGCCAATGTTAAATTTGTACAGATAATGATTAAATAGCATGGATAATGACTGATTTATAGTCCTTTGAGGTTCATCTTAATCTGACTGAAAGGATGCAGGTAATGGTGAGTCAAGCGTGTGTTGCTGTAATTGGCAATAGAGTTGCTTTGTAACGCCTCCCTACATTAATTCACAGTCTTTGAATTCAAACTTAAAACGGCAAGGCAGTGAAGTGTCAGTAGTTTGGAACTTTTTTTAAAAGCCTGAACTTGTGGTCTCTGTTACTTCTTCTCAAATGAGCAATATTCACTGTCTGCGAATGACTTGTCACAACATTCCATAACGTTTTCCACATCTTTCTCTCTGAGCTGACAGATGACGCAAAACAGCTTAGTGTGATGCAAATTTATATTCAGTGCGAGAAGAACATCTTGTCCGACAACAGTGCAACAATTTAATATAATGGTCAAACTATTTGGATGTCAAAAAGACATCAAAAACAAACATCCTGTTATTATTTACTAACGTTCACAGCAAGATTAGAGGCATCTTCATATAGCTCTTTTCTATACAAGAACAGGTCTGTCAAGCTATATAAAAACACAACAAAAGAGACTTAAAATAGCAATTCAAAGCCTTGTGTATATAAGGAACATCAAAATGTACAGCTTTAAAGTTGGGATATGTGGATGACTCATACAGAGTACATTTAAGGTGATTTTTTTTAGTTTAAAAAACAGATTTCATTCTTGCTCATTGTGTGCATACAGCCAAATGGGTTTTGAATAACATCAGAGTTAATAATAACATAAATCTCATTTTTTGGCTATCTATTACTTTTAATGGAATAGCATTGCATAACTTGCTCACCAATGGATCCTCTGCAGTGAATGGGTGCCGTCAGAATGAGAGTCCAAACAGCTGATAAAACACCACAATAATCCACAAGAAATACACACCACACCAGTCCATCAATTAATGTCTAGTAAAGTGAAAAGATGCGTGTTTGTAAGAAACAAATCTAAAAACAAACCATAACTTCTGACCAAAATACGAGTCTATAATACATAATGCTTCCTCCAGTGAAAAAGTCGTCCCTAACCTAACCCCTTTTCGCTCGTAAACACTGTTTCTCTCCTGATGCAGGCAAGACAACCTTTTCACTGGAGAAAGCAATAGAGAATTCCTATTTTAGGCGAAAACATCCATCTGAAGATTAATACAGGATTTACTTCTTATAAACGCACAGCTTTTCACTTCACAAGACATTAATTGATAGACTAGAGTCGTATGTATTATTGTAGTTTTTTTATCAGTTGTTTGGACTCTCATTCTGACGGCACCCATTCACTGCAGAGGATCCATTGGTGAGCAAGTGATGTAATGCTACATTACTCTAAATCTGTTCCCATGAAGAAACACATTTATATGATATATTTTCAGCAAATTTTCAGTTGTGGGTAAACTATTCCTTGAAACTACTAGCCAAGATAAAAATTTAGCCTGTACCTATGTACACAGTTTCACCAGTGGGAGCGTGCGCGTGTTTGTGCATTTACGCTCATGCCTGTGTTTGTCTGTGTGTGTTCTAACCACAGAAAGGCCATGTTACACATCTCACCACGCACCCAGGGTTCAGGTGGTTTCATCCTTTCATCTTCGACCATTTCATTAATCCTTTGATGCTTCCGTGAGTGTTTGAGCTCTCCGGGAAGACGCTGCCCTTTTATGCAGATCTGGCAACCTCCACTAACACTTGTCGGAGGAGTCCAGCTTTCACACTCTCTGTCAGTGCCTGGGGAGAAGCTCTTCCAATTAAAAGGGATTAAACTCTGATTGAAGCACACTTAATGAATCAGATCAACAGTTGCTTCCTCTACTTTACAAGGGGGAATAATGACTAATGGCACAATGCAAGTGTGTGGCTGTGTATTGGGGTGAGCTTTTTTTTGCAAGTGGACTCTGATGGGGGAATCGCCAATAAACAGGTGAATGTTGTAAAATGTGGATTCTCAATTGGTGGGATGCAATTAGGGCTGCACGATTAATCAAAATAGCAGCTCATGATTCAGTGTTTGCAGTGTCTCAGAGCAGCTCGTTTTGCAGTAAAAGTTGCTCCACACAAACTTGTCTCTGCATCCGCTTAATGTGCATTTTGGAATGCAACATGTGCCAACCATCTTCTCAAACGTATAAAAAAAAAAAAATCTGTCATCATTACTCACCCTCAAGTTGTTCCAAACCTATACAAGTTTCTTTCTTCTATTTAGAACACAAGTCGGGCTTCACAATTTGGGGAAGAACCACAACAGAATATATTTTTAAGAATTTTGGTAACCAAATTTTGGTTTCAATTTTGGCTTGTTTCAATCATGGTGTCCTAACCAGCCCCATCTTCACTAGCTTTTATGGAGGGCATCCTAGTGGATGCTGGGCACATGGGTGGTGATTGAACAGACTCCCAGACACACTATAAAGTGGTTTGAGTGCCAAAGCACTATATAAATTAAGATAATTGCTATTGATTTAATTCATATACCCTTGACCTTCTAATTAAATTTTTGCAAACATACTTCCATTCCATTCTGGTTTCTAAAGCAGATCCAGTTGAGACCCGCAGGTCGAAAACATACAATGCCAGAGAATGAAGAGAGAAAATTGCCTCATGTTGCTCAGTGAAAAGCTTCAACAAGACTGTGTTTAATGAGAAGACTCTGGCATGTCTCGACTCAAACTCCATAACCATGCCACTACAGTCTATGTCTTCACAACACTCTTGTTGCTGAAGCTCCCAGCGGGGTCCTACTTCACATGTTTCTAGCACTTCAGAACAGAGATTGCCTTCTATCACTGATTACATCCATTGTGCACACAGCTAGTTTAAAGATTGCTCTCTCCTGCTACAACGAGAGAAGACCCAGTCCTCAAAAGAACTACCTGATTTCATTCAAGCAGTCTCACATCTTTAATTTCTGGGGTATTTTTAAATCAACTCTAGGTTAGGTTAAATTACTCCTTTCAATCATATTGACTGAGTGCAATTGCCAGTTTGAGTGGTACTGCTGCTGAAATTGAAAGAGAAAATGGATGGAAAAACCAGCCACTCCTGTGCTCTCATGTGGCATTGTGACATCAAGCTGATTGAACAAGAGACTGAATTGCTCTATAATAAGCTGTATTATTTTGGGTCATTTCGTAGTTTGAGTCAACATCAATTTGGGAGATGATGGGGGAAACATTCATTATCAACTAGAGTTGAACCAGAATCTATTGGCAATATGAATCTAAAAGTACAAGTGCTGTGTGAATTTGGAGAAAATACTTTAAGGCTTAATTATGTATGAGAATTCAGATTAACGTCACATAGTGTAATTTACTTTCCAGAAGAGGGCAGCAGAGTATGCAAACTTAAACATTTGCAGCATATCTTGAAATAGTTTAACCATGTAAACCAGCAACCATCATTTTTCACCATGCATTTCAAAACCATATGCTTTTATCTTTATTTATTTTTTTCCCCTGTGGAACAATCTTAATGTCTTGTCCATACAACAACAGTTCATATCATGACCAGTGGGGGCTTGGGGGAAATTTTCAAATTAGGGCTGTGCTCATCCAACAATTTTAGCAACATATTTTAAGTAATGATCATTGTTTTACTAAATTCAGGATTAAGTTTGAGAAGGATTCCCACAAAACAGTATTTTGTGCAAGCTTCTTTCAAGGTAAGATTCGTAATTTACAGTGCAACAACAAAAACTGTGAAGAAAAAATATATAATTATCTTAAAACAATCTACAGTAGACGTAAGATTTGAGGACGCTGATTGGATACATTTTATGTTATATCTTGAATATGTTTATGTCTTCAAACGGCCCCCCCCCCCTCCCCCTCCCCCCCCACCCCCCCCCCCATTGCAAACTGCTACATAGACCGCCTCCTTTCTCTATCGCCGCAGAACTGGGGCAAGTTCAAGCTCAAACCGGTGTGCATCGTTTTGCTACGGTTTCCGGTTTGAACGACATGTTTCCTGAAAACGGTGTGCAACAGTGTGCAATCGAGTTTGAGATACGTTTTCTCTTGTTTGGTGGGTGTCAAAAATGTCAGCCCAATCAGCAGCAGCATGTATATAAACCACACGATATTAAAAGAGACAGCTCGCACAGTGTAATTAACATCAAAATAAATTTACAAGAGCAAGTATATTGTTTGCACATGTTTACATTAAAGGCAAAATAACTGAAATAATAAGGGCACAAGTATAGATCTGGAACTTTTTAAGTCTGTCTTAATATCATTTAGTAATTGTCTTCTGGTCCATATCCTTTCCTTAGGAAGGTGTGCTAGACACTGATTAATGTAACATAAAAATACTATACATATTTATATATTTTGCTATTGCATTGTGGAGTGACACTTTCATAAACTTTTCTATACTGCTCTGATTATATAATGGTAAATATTACAATATCATAGCACAACAACAGTGATCAGCAATAATGATAAGCCGAATACTCACAATAATAATAATAAGGTTATATAGATCATAACACAGTCTCGGAGTTAAGAAGTGGATTATCCTTCACCTGAAATGTTTGTCTTTTCATCCTGAAATGCGAGGCTAATGTTGGATCACAATAATTAGGAACCAGTTTCCACAAATCCCTTCACTCGACTGGGTTGTTCTCTTTTATTCTGGACGGCAAGGGCAATGACTGTAACATCGAGCGTATTTTGCAGTATTAAACACGTATTTATACCGATTTCATCAGACTCAGAAAATTCTTCAAAAAGAACACAAAGATTGACCTTCTCAGCTGTCATAGTTGCAACTCTTGCGTTGCAAGAGTGTGCAACGCACCACCGTTTCCGTAAAAAAACAAAAAACGTTTTGCAGCGTTTTGTCGGGGCTGAACGCAGCCCTGACCTTTAGACAATAGACATGCGCACAGGTAGGGGACATATGGGAAAGACATATATGAATATCAGCTCGTATAATTTATAATAATAATTATTATTATTCTCATTGTGTTGAGACATAAGAGCTGACTAGCGAAGGTTACATTTTCTCAAAAACAGCAGCTGTTCATCTCCTGAGGAAGTGCTATAGGGAGCTTCCTCGCTTTCTCTGTCATTGAGTCATTCCACGAAACCGGTACGATTTGGGTTTTCACATTTTTTGATTTTTTACCCAAAAGTATTACTTTTCTGAACACCCCACAACATTAATGACATATTTAACTTCCAGAAAAACATATTTTCCCACCTCAGGCATCAAATCCCTATTATTATTGGTCATTATTTTAAGATATGGGCACTATTAGTCTTCAACCCTGTTATGGACACTATGGGAGCTCTCTGAATATGTTTATAAAATGTATTTGTAATGAAATCAACATTTTCCTATTAATGAGATGTCCCTCACACTAATTCAGTATTTGTAAATATAAAAGTTACATAAAATCTCACACTTTTGCTATACTAAAGCCTGAAATGGGCACTTTTTGTGACTGCAACCTCATCATTTTTGATCAAAGAAGTGGCTTAACTTCAGAATTTGAGCTAAAATCATATGCTTATGATTGCTCTGAACATTTCAGATTGAGTTCAGCAAACATTAAATTGTTTTTTCATAAACTTAAAATAATTAATAAAAATGTAGGTGTGACGGGGTTGAGACTAGGGTAACGGGGTTAAAGATGGTAACGGGGTTGAAGAGACAAATACATCTTAACAAATAAATAGTTGTTTTTTACTCATTCACTGTAAGATTTTCTATAAACACTGTATTTCATTATGTTACCAAGAAAAACAACATATATACATTGCAACTGAACAGAGTTTTATTATCCTGACTGCAGGAAAAACAACAATAACATAGTATACATTAGAACATTATAAACTGACTGAATACAGTGCATCTGGAAAGTGTTCAGAGCACTTTACTTTTTCCACATTTTGTTATGTTACAGCCTTATTCCAAAATGTCTTAAATTCATTATTTTCCTCAAAATTCTACAAACAATGCCCCATAATGACAATGTAAAAGAAGTTTATTTGAAATCTTTGGAAATTGAATATATATATATATATTATATATATATATATATATATATATATATATATATATATATATATATATATATACAAATGTACATAAATATTCACAAGACTTTGCTCAATACTTTGTTGGAGCACCTTTGGCACAAATTGCAAACAAAGTCTTTTTGAGTATGATGCTATTTTTGTGCAGTTTCTCCCATTCTTCTTTGCAGTACCTCTCAAGCTCCATCAGGTTGGATGGGAGCGTTGGTGCACAGCCATTTTCAGATCTCTCCAGAGACGTTCAATCAGGTTCAAGTCTGGGCCACTCAAGGACATTCACAGAGTTGTCCCGTAGCCACTCCTTTGTTATCTTGGCTGTGTGTTTAGAGTCATTGTCCTGTTGGAAGGTGAACCTTCTGCCCAGTCTGAAGTTCTGAATGCAAAAGCAAGCTTTAGACCCAGCTCTCGCTTTATGTAAGTCTTCTGTTGATATATGAACACTGTAACACCGTCACCTCTCTAGATACTCTGACTCTGGAAACCGGATTTGATGAAGATTCCTGGCATTTTGAAAGGTATTTGACAACTTTTCTGTTTGTTTGATTTTTCTTGTAAGATTTCTTCATCTGTTTGATCTTCAGTCAAGAAAGTTTTTGTCTGTCTTCATCTTTTCATGACGGACAATGTGTTGTGAACTACTGGTTCATTTTCTGTTCTGTTTCTTCATTTTTAAGCAACAAAATACAACCAAAAAAAAATTTGAGATTTTTTTTAAGGCTGTAACATAACAAAATGTGGAATAAGTGAAGTGCTGTGAATACTTTCCGGATGCACTGTAGATGGGTAAAAGGTCTTGAAAAAAGGAATCTGGTTGATGGCTGCCAAAACGGCGAGCAGCTATCAATCGGATGGTTTTTCAGTCAGTAAACTATCACATACAACCTAAACAACTAATATAACTTGTATTAACTACACTTTTAATTTAATAACACTTTCTAACACTCAGCCTTGTCGTTTGCTTACACCCATAACTGCTCATTCCTCTACCTCAGGGGTGGCGAACTCCGGTCCTGGAGTGGCGTGGCGAGGGGGGGGTTGAGGGGTGGGGAGGGGAAGGGGGTGGGATGAGAGACGCGCGGGGTGTAGGGGGAGAGCCGGAGTCCTGCAGAGCTCAGCTCCAACCCTAATTAAAACTCACCTGCCTGTAGCTTCCTAGTAACCCTTCAGGCCTTGATTAGCTTGTTCAGGTGTGTTTGATTAGGGTTGAAGCAAAACTCTGCAGGGCTGCGGCTCTCCAGGACCGACGTTCGCCAACCCTGCTCTATCTGGAAGATCCTGGACATGGATACTGCTCTGGGGCATGATCTGGACTTTGTGGAGGAGTGGTTATTAAGTTCCTCAGTGCTTCTCTCCTCTCCTTGCTTCTTTTGTAAGCTACTCTCCACTTTCTATGCTTCAGCCGATGTTGTCTTTCACTTAACTCATTGATTCCTTTCTTTTTCCCTGTCTCTAAATTTTTTCTCCATCTCTGGCGTTCATTCTGCAGGTATTTCTCCCTTTTTTTTAGGATCAGCATTTAGGCGTGCCGCGTGCACGATACTCATAGATGTCTGTAGATGTTTAAATTGATATCATTAAATCAAATATTCTTTCAGAGCAATTTACTTAACACTGAGATGTGAAAGTCTAGGCAGAACACACATATGCACACACAGCTTTAACATGGACATTACTACATTTAACATATGCATGTGGTATAAGACTCTTGATCAAATATAATAATTCATTTAAATTACTGAATAACTTCAAAACCAAAGTGTTAAAAACCCAACCCCATCACAATCTCACAACCCCGTTATGATCGAATAAGTAACGGGGTTGAGTGTGACGGGGTTGTGATTTTTTACTCAAAATGTCCACTGCTCTAAATGTAGTGAATAACAGGAGAGCACAAGGCATTAACGAAATTATGTATATTGTTGAAATAAAAAGATCATTTTCACAAGTAATAGATTTCTATCTTTATTTGATGTACCGGGGTTGAGTCGTTAAGCTTGACAACCACAATATCACAATATTAATAAGTTATAGTTATAAAAGAAGGTGGGAACTTGCCTATGTCTGCCCACAATGTTGTTCAGAAGACTTATATGATGTCACTTCCTGTTAATGATGTCACATAAGGATCAGTTAATAATTTTTATTGGGGATAATGATTTGTGTAACGGGGTTGAGGGGTTACTGAGGTACGGAACTAAATAATATGATTTTAATGAATAATCATGAATTTACTTATGAAAAAAACATGACCAGCAAAAAAGCACAGATAGATATTTACGAGAATGGCAAAATGTATGGACTTTTTTCTAACTGTATTATTCATATCCCAAGTACACTTTCATAGAAGGCCATGAGGGACATGGCAAAATAGGTGGTGTCAACTGAAAAAAAACAAGATAGTTTCTAATATAAAGATAAAATGTATGTCATGTTTTTAAACCTTATTAAAAGGAGACATTTCAATTAATACAAAAAGCTTTTAAAAATAGATTTTGGGGACCCAATAGATAAAATACACTTAAAAGGTCAGAGGGACTCAAATCGTACCGGTTTCGTGGAATGACTCCATTATGTAAAGTCATTATGTTTAGGTAAAAATAATAACACACCCTCTTAGCGCATGTATGAGTCAGCAAAATGCTCACTTCATGCTGGAGCTCCAGTGAAAGTGAGTCATGTGTGAAAGATGATCCAGGGCTGGTGACTGAAGCAGGCAGACAGAGAAGGACGAGGTAAATCATTGTTTCGTGTTTTGCATGCCCTGTCACACCTCACCATATGTGTCCAAAGGTCTGTACGCTTTGTGTAACTTTACTCAGTAAGACTATTAGAGGAAAAGCAGTTGGAGGAAGGAGTGTAACAACATTTGAAACAACAGTAGGTTTTCCTTTCACTTTTGTAGCCTTTACTCTGATATGTTGCATGTTGTTGAGGAATGTGAGACAGCTTGTAATAATAGTCTTCAATAAGTGCACACAGTTTAACAGAGCAACAGAATACTTAGTAACGAAATTGGAAGTAAAACAGCAAAACTCCCTCTAGCAGCAGAGCTAAACTAATACCATGGTCACATGTTCTTAAAGGTGTACACACATGGATAAACACTCGCCAAATGAGAGTAAGCTGGTGGAATCGTTACCCACTAGTTGGCCATAACTTTATTAGAAACTGCAACATTACAGAGTTTGGAATTCTATAATGTGTGATGTATGAAAGCCAAATGCATACTAACAGTCTACACTTATGAAAGCAGTTTGTGACACACAACTTTAGTGTTTTATGTTATCATTAGATAAGTTTATCTAGGATGCGTTGGTTTCCCCCCTCCATATACTGAGATGTATTGATCTGTTATAAGGGACAAAATCCATTATGCACAAAACCTCTGAAAACAAAATAAGAGTGTAATTACTTTTCTGTTGTAGATGGCATTAGTGTTCCTGCCAGCACTGGCTCGTATGGCCGTATGCGGCGGCACCCATGGGAACGAGCTGTCCGGTGTGTATGTGGTGCAGGAGATGGAGCGACAGCGGAAAGAAAACGGAGAGGGTGTGTGGCCGATTCCTGTAACAACTGTGCTGTCAAACCCAAGGGCTGTGAAAGAGTGCAGAAGATACATTGACACAGATATGAACCGCTGCTTCAACAGAGACACGCTGAGGTGAGATGTGGAACAGACTGCAACTAGGGATATGCCGGTATCAAATTTTCATGTTGCGATTAATTGCTAATGCTTTTATTACGGTATACAGTATTATCACGATATTGAAATTCAGTTTTAAAAAAGTGCTGTCATAATACAGTATAACAGGTTTAATATCTTTTTTCTTATGACAAAAATAACTGAACATTTAAATGCAATAAAGCAATACAGAAACATTTATAAAGTTAAAAGTTTTACACAGATTAAAGTGCAAAAGAACTATAAAGACCAATAGGTATCACTTTACAATAAGACCTCATTAGTTAACCTTAGTTAATGCATTAACATTCACAATGAGCAATAGCTACGTTTGTTACAGAAATTATTAATCTTTGTTTAAAAAAATACAAGTCTTAGTTCATGTCAGCTCATTAAATAATACAGTTGCAACTTTCGATTTTAACAACCTGTTATTAAAAATTGGAATACCTAAGAAAATTTTTCAAGCAATTTTTCATTGGCAGTTTATGTTAACTAATGAACTAATGAAGCCCTAATGTAAAGTGTAACTGAACAATAAAGAATCAAAACACTTTCAAACAACATCTAGGGCATGTTGTAGTCCAGATTAAAATGTAAAAAAAGTTTTAAAATATATAGCCTATTAAGTCTAAATACTTAAGTATTTGGCGCTGTGATGAACATCATAGCAAATACACAAATCTGAATGGCTTTTTAAATCATTTAAACACGATTCAGAAACCGATAAGTAGTGCAGCTGCTTTGTTTACAGTGTTTCCGGGGTAACGGCTACATTTAAATAAATTATTATTATTATTATTATTTCTGCAGTTTAGCGCCATCTGTTGTCAGAGAGTGAAAGAGCGCTTTCATCCAGAGCGTCTCTCACATTTTCCGCCATGTGCTTCTGTCCTGGCTTGTTTACATCAGTGCGCGCACATGTCTTTTACACAGCATACAGCAGTGTTGTGCATTTTGACCAGTTGATGGGAAAAGTATTCTTAAAATGCATTCAAAATTCTGAATAATTTGTAATAAATAATTATTCACAGTATTTTGTATTTTGAAGTGCCCATGATAACAATATCGTGATTTATCGTATTACCGAATACCGGCACAAGTCTAACTGCAACATGGAATGTAGTTTTGTGAGTAAATGTCTTATTTTAAAAAAAGATGGTTAGGCAATTATATGGTAATGGATAAAGAAATAAAAAAATGGGCTCTGTTTAGGACAAGCTTATTTACTAGAATGAATCTGACTTTCCAAAATGAGAAAGAGGTCCCTTTAGGACAAACCAATTCACTTGAATGCATCAGACTTCCTAACACTACACATGAAATAAAAAGAGCCAGAAAAACCCAGAAATGAAAATTCTATCATCATTTAGTCACTCTAAGAAGTTATTTGGAAGAATTTTGGTAACCAAATACTTGACAGTAGTCACTGACATTCATAGTATGGAAAGAAATGATACTATGGTTGCTGTCAGCTGAGTAGATGTTGCGGAGTAGGGGTGGGAGTCACCAGAGGCCCCATGATACGATATTATCACGATACTTGCCTCACGATACAATATTATTGCGATTTTAAATCAATTCCGATATATTGCAATTTATACCTTTTTCCAACTTCAAGGAAAACTTTGGAAACATGCGTTTTAACTAAAAAGAAACATTTCTCAGTTTGTTTATCTCACTTCAGTTTTATTGTTGCAGTGCAAAATGGAATTGTTAAGCAGACAAACTCACCAACACTTTCATGAAAACCTGTCATAAATGTTGTATGCACCTGGCAAACTCAACTATTTGCATTACAGTCTAGTCTAGTCCACCTTAATTAAATGTAAACCGGTATTATGGTGACCATACGTGCCATTTTCCCAGGACGCGTCCTGGCCAAGATTTGTTTTGGCTTTGTTTTCCTGTTTTCATGCTTGCTGAAGGTAATGATCGAAAAGTATTTTGACCAATAACATGCAGGCATTGTATATAATGGACCAATCATGGTGTGTGTGTGTGAGAAGGTGGGTTCTATGGTCAAAGCGATGCAATTACGCGTACATATTAGGTGTGTTCGACTTAAAAGCAGTGCGGCTCAGACCGATCAGTGTTTGACGTCAAAGTACCTCGAGAGCGTTTCGAAAGCATAACCGTCTGTATGGTATTTTGATGTCATACACCGATCGGTCTGCACACGCAAACAAAGCCAAAACCTAGATATTTTAGGCAATATAGAAATCCTGGCCTGGACGCGTCCTGGGAAAATGGCACGTATGGTCACCCTACAGGTATGCACTGCTGTGCTACTACAGGTATTTTGAACAATGCAACTTTAAATTGTACTAAAAAGTTGTGCAGACCCTTTAGCAATTGGGGCATTTGAAAGTAAATTGCTGTTAAATTTAAAATAAATAAAACAGTCTTACATTCGATTTAAACGCAGAAGGGGCTTTCCTGATAACTTTCTGTGATGCCGCCATCTTTATTTTACAAACTTACTGCATGCTGAAGGTGACCCAGCTGACCTCAACAGAAAAAAAAAACTCAACACTACCATCTAGTGGATTGTAAAGAAATTGATTTTATTATTCTACCAAATAGTATATTAAAAGATAGATACTTGGCGTCCATGTATCAATACAGCATTGCCGCGGAAAATATCTGTATTGAATTTTTCCCCCACCCCTATTCAAGTAGAGTTTTTTTTTTTTTTTTTTTTTTAAAGCACTACTATTTAAGAAAATTGAGGAAAGGAAATATATATACAGTTAGGTCCATATATATTTGGACACTGACACAATTTTCACAATTGTATGCTACCAGAATAGAATTAAAACGAAACAATCAAGATTAAATTGAAGTGCATACTTTAAGCTTGGGGTTGAGCAAAAATATAACATAAAATGCTTAGGAATTACAAACCATTTTTATACACAGTCCCCCCATTTTCAGGGACTCAAATGTAATTTGACAAATAAATATAATCATAAATAAAATTTTCATTTTTAATATTTTGTTAACTCATGGACCTCACCAGAGACTGGGTTTCCTCCTTTCTGATGCTTTGCCAGGCCTTTACTGCAGCCAGCTTCAGTTGTTGTTTGTTTGTGGGTCTTTCTGCCTTTAGTTTTGTCTTCAGCAAGTGAAATGCTGCTCAATCGGGTTGAAATCAGGAGACCGACTTGGACATTTTAGAATATTCCACTTTTTACCTTCAAAATCTCCTGGGTTGCTTCTGCTGTATGTTTTGGGTCATCGCACATTTGTACTATGAAGTGCCGCCCAATCAACTTTGCTCAATTTGGCTGAATTTGTGCAGACATTATATCCCTATACACTTCAGAATTCAGTGTGTTTTTGCAGAGTGTTCTTCTCTTGGCTGGATTTTGTGAAAGGGTTTTTCTTCACCATGGAAAGGATTTTCCGATCATCCACCACTGTTGTTCTCCGCGGACATCCAGGCCTTTTTATGTTTCTGAGCTCACCAGTGCTTTCTTTTTTTTCTCAAAATGTACCAAACTGTTGATTTGGCCAGTCCGAATGTTCCTGCTATCTCTGATGGATTTATTTTGTTTTTGAAGCCTAACAATTGTCTGTTTCAGTTGTATGGAGAGATCCTTTGACTGCATAATGTGGGTTTCCCTGTAACAGCTTCCAAATGCAAATGGCACACTTAGAATCAACTCCAGACCTTTTACCTGCTTAATTGACCTATCAGTAAGCCCCTCCCCTCGAACGCAGATGAGCCAATGGCAGTCGAGTATCAGTTGCACGAGGAGCGGAACTCGGACATCTGTAGGTTTCAGCGCCATAGAGAAACATTGGAGGATCGAAGCTCGCATCGGTTTGATGGTGGTTATGCTACAAAAATGGAAAAACGATGTGTCTGGGGTACTTGTAACACTGATTCCAAGTATCCTGAGAGGATGGGCAATAGAATTAATTTTATTACATTTACTAAACCCAAACAAAACAGAGCAAAATGTCCCTAAGCATTCAATCCCAATCCCAATGAAGACAAAAACGTTCATTTTCTGGTTGTAATACTCTCATTAAGTTACATTTTTCATCTACTCAAGCAGAACGTTAATGTCATGTTGCGTTTCAGCAAGGTATCTCTGGCTAAAACTAACATTAAGTTAGTGCGTCCATGCTAAAGTACAAACCTAAATAGCGGACCGTTCTCACGTCATGTACAGTGTAGGTCAAAAACACATAAACGAAGGTCTACATTTCAGTGCCTCTCCATATTAAACTGGTTAAATGTACATGAATTGAATCGTACCCTGCGATACATGAACAGTGTTGATCCTGCATGTTGTCATCCGCTATCGTGATGACCGTAATACGAGACTTCTCCCGCTTGCATTGTGATCTGTAAACATGCTTCGAGTTACCCACCATATTTATTTAAAAATATTGTATATATCCCTCCATGGAATATTTAATTTACACTTGAATGGTGGCCCTTCTGTGTCCAAAATTAACATCGTTCAAAACACAACATGTGTGTCCGAGGGAGCAACAGTAACTAAGAGGGGCGGGGTACATATAAAAGAGCTGTATTTCCTTAACCTTTCCTCCAATTGTGATGAGAATACCCTCAAATTTAAGCTCAGAGTGTGCACTTTAAGCCCATATTCATTATATAACTGTAACTTGAATATGTTTTGGTCAACAGCTAAAATAGCAAAAATTGTGCCTTTGTCCAAATATATATGGGCCTAACTATATTTATACATGTAAAAATGTGGATTGATGTTAATCTAATATCACCTCTCTCTTGCAGTTCTCCTATTACAGACAGCAGCCCGTATGAAGTCCGGCGTGCTCAGGAACTGAACAATCTGCTGGGGCTGAAAGGATCCACCGATGCAGCAGACGTGATCTGTGACCTTCATAACACCACATCCAACATGGGCCTCACACTCATCCGTTACACATCCAGTGACTGGGTGACCCTGCACATCTGCAAATACTTACAGGCAAGAACATTACTAGTGTGCTTCAATAAATGCCGTAATAGAAACTAATAAGGTCAGTCGTTCTCAACTGGTGGGAGGTTTGACCCAAAATTGAACAGACAGCAAGTTGTACATGTCTCAAACAGTTGTACTTAATAGTCAGTGTAAAATCTGGTTCCTGAAGCAAAACCAGTGAAGAACCACACACCTGTGTTGTAAATGTTCCATTATAACTGTTGACCATTCCATGAGTAGAATGTGTTTTGATGCTTTGTGTTGTCATGTACACATTTAAGACTAAGATAACCAAAGTGCCTGTGAGAGTGCTGGTACTGGATGTCCCGATTAGTGACGCACATAACTTGGAGTCGGTATCCAAGCATGGCTTTAGTAAGTGATTGTGATCATCTCAATGCCTTTGCTTTGTGTACTCAACCACAAATGTACATTCAGATGACCTGTGTTTCTGTAGCATTAGAGGTCGGGCCGCAGCCGCATGGTGTCGTCAGAGCAGATATCTATATTATTATGAAAGAGGCCGTCGACTTGACAATAGACTGGATCCACAAATTCAACTCAGGTACTGTAAGACCTGTATAAATTGTGGTTTATATTTGTCTGTTGTAAGTGTGATTTATTTCAAACTATGTTGTCTTCAGGAACGGTGTTTGAAGGCGGGGATGTAGAAGCCTTTAAGTTGATCAAAAGTGTTGATTATCCAAGAGATCCAGAGACTCGGACTCTCACTGCTGCCATTCATCCTCAGCTGCAGGTGCCAATCATTCTGCTATTTATGATATTTACTCACAGAATCGGCAAAGATAATGCTGTGAACAACATGCCTGAGCTCAAGCTCGTTTTAGAACCATTTTTAATTACAGTAATGGAGAAAAAATATCTAATTGAATTACTGTAATGTGGAAAAAATATAAATGATTAAAACTGTAAAGTATTTATTCATCATTTGTTGTACTGCTTTTATGCTAATTTAAATAAAAAAAATGGTGGTATTTTTTGGGGAATTATATAAAATGGGGAAAATGTACAATGTATGTATGCAAGTATGTTTGTAAATTAAAGAATTGTTTAATCTTTTTTGGATTCATTTAAAATGTTTTTTTTTTCTAGGACAGAGACTTCTGTCTCCTCAAGCAGGGAGACCCTTTGTTTTTTAAATTTTCTGGAGAAACCGTGAAGTATGAAGAAGAAGAGACACTTCATCCTTTCTTTATCAATGAGGCTGCCTATTATGAAAAAGGAATTGCTTTTCACTTGGCAAAAAAGTTGACACTGAAAATTCCAACAGTGCAAGTGCAGAAAGACTGAAGGATGGGAGAGGAAAGGATATTAAACTCAGCATGATTGCCAAAAAATCTAACATCAATCAGATGATTTTACAAGACAGAATGCCACCTAAATGATTTTAAAACATTTTCAATCACTTATAACTCAGGTAGACATCATGTACATATTTGTAGCTATATGAAAATGAAAAGCTAATTTAATTGTCAAAATCTATGCGTTCAGTGAGTCACATATTACACATTTTTAAAAATGTAATACAATATTTGGTCCAAAGTGTCTTATACATGTAAGGCTGTAACTTCTGCAGTTTAGGCATGTTAGGTCTGTCATGTTATTAATTTTCATATTGACAACAATCATATTGTCGGGCCTTTGCAGTTTATGGTAATAATACATATAAATGCTTCTTTTAAAAGACATTTTGTTTCTTTGGGTCTTGAAGCAAAACCAGCTGAGAACCTCTAATCAAAGTGATAGTGTGAAAACATGTCTGGCAGTCAGAGCCTTTCATCACAGAGACACAAAACTTGGTGGAATGGTTCCTTATAACACCTGCTATTCAGGCAAGCAAACACATCTTGTGGACACTAGGTGGTGCTATATTAAGGTTAGAAACAATTTTTTTTTATCCCTAAAAAGTTACTAAAAGAATTTGAATTTGTTGAAGTGTTGTGTGTGTATATATATATATATATATATGATATATATATATATATATATAAGCGAATTAATTGGTCTGGTGTCGTTGGTTCTCACAATTAACATACATTTCCTGAATGCAACGTCCAAACTAAAACTTTGATACACAAACTACAGAACATACTGAGGACGCCACGGCCAGTATTCAGAAATTGCCCTATCCACTAACCATCGCACCGCATGATCGTATTTGGTGGATGTCCTATTATATAAAGTGTGTTTGACTGTATGACATCAAAGTACAGCAAGAGTGATTCGAAAGCATGCAGGGCTATCTTCTCTCTATAGGTCTCACGTGCACTGTGTAATGATAATTAACAAATGGATAGACATTTCAATCCGATAGATAAGAGCCCAGCAGCCACCTGAGCAAAATGTCATAATTTAAGTCATTTGATAACTGTCATTGATATGACTTTATAGTAAGCTATTAGGAGCGATAAAGTGCATGCTTCCGCTGAAATCTACTGCACATTCAGCACAGCTAATGAAAACATCGACCTTTGAAATAACGTATGTGAACATTGAGATTACGCCACTAAATATGGTGAGCCCTGGTATTTCATTTAAACCAGTTCTCATGTCGTTACTGTTGCATATTTTCGGAGCGATGACATGCTCTTGACTGCATTTTGCTCCAGCTGTATCAGCCCAGATCCCTAAATGCTACTGCTAATATGCTTAATATTTCGCTCCTGCATACGAATGCAAGACTGCCCACATGAAACTTGTTATGGTTGCTCTTTTTTTAAATTAATTCGGCAGACAACGCAATATGCACAGCGATATGGAGTAAAAGAGCATTCACTTATCTTAGATGTTGATTTCAGATGTTTTCTGAAGCGCACTTCACTGCTACAGCAAGCACTAGCCAAGTATTTGAATGTTGAGCAGAGAGATCATTAGCTGCTGATGCCAAAAGAACCAATCAGCCTTGCCATGTGATAATCATGTCATTATGTCAGATTGAGTTAGAACCTACCAGCCTGTGCCATCTAGAGTTTCATGCCAGAACTTTGGATATAAATACATTTAGACCACTTAACTAATTACGAGTTCACACTGCACGATTTTAGCCCGATTTTTCACTCACCGACAGGTTTTGCGAAATCGCCGACAAATGCCCGAAATCGGAGGGAAATCGGTGTTCGTTCACGCGAGTGACAATCACGCAGTGTGAATTATCAAAGACGCGATCTAAGGGAATCGCCGACACGTCGCCGACGCCTGTGAAATATTTGGCATGCTAAATATTTGGAGCTGTCGGCGATTCACAATCACGTGCAATGATTTCTAATTGAAAACTACATTGGCGATGACCTACAGTCAATGAGAGAACAAGATACAGGGCAGCGTGAAGTTCGGGGAGGAGTTATAGACCATAATATCAGTATTTTAATAGATATATGTACAATTATATCATACAGAATCAAGCACAAACATTTGCTTGACCAGCAACAACATCAGCATAACAGTTACTGCAAAATTATTTACCTTCAACTCTCTTTGCAGAACACCCAATCTCTGTTCCCTTCATCTCCCTCCTGCATAATCTGTTTTCTTTTTCTCCTTGTAGCTGGAAATCAGCTCACAGACAATTTGCGGGCTATATATATATTTTTTAATAATTCCAGTGCTCGAGAACTCCGGTCTGACGCACGCGGGTTCTCGCGTTATTTCCTTATCCCTTCTCGCGTGTGTTTTGTTGTGAAACCTAATTTGCGGACCAGACAGAGCTTTCCTCCCCTCGGCTTTAGCATTAATCTCATCGTTTTATTTGTAATTCGATGCAAATGTAGGTTTAAAATACAGTGTTATAAATGTACATACATTTAAAAAAAAAATTAAAATACAAAAAACTTTATTTACGATGCTGATGACCATTGAAATGCATCATCACAGTCTTGTGAAAAGGGTCTATTGTAAAACAGTTGTGAAATATTAAATGTTTCACTACTTCCATCTTACCTAGCTCTATTTCAATGTGAAAACTGATGCTTCGTGCAGAAATTCGCAGTAGCCCCTCACTGCAGAACACAAGATCCAGGGGGCGTGGTTGGAACCACATCTAGGGGGTGGAGATTGGTAGGTTTAAGGGTCAGGGGGTGGAGACGGGTATGGTTTAGGTATATGTCAGGTGGGAGGAGTTGGATCTGGGTCCAACCACACCCCCTGGATCTTGTGTTCTGCAGTGAGGACCCTTTACATTCGTGGCTCAGTAAACTCATAGACTGTAACAAAACATGGACGTAGTGTCCGTGACATCACCTGTAGGTTTCTAAAGAGCGTGTTTGAAGCTCAAAGTGGGCGGAGCCGGCTGTCGCCATCTTGGCAGCACGTCACCGCGCATCACTCCCGGATAATCGAAAATGGGCAAAGAGGCGGGAGCATGTTGCTGAAGCCACGCCCACCTAGCTCGTCGGTGGTGACAGCAGCGGCAATCCACTTGTCACTCAAATGGCCACGCCCTTAATTATGCAGAACTTTAAGGCTTAATATAATTTAAACGGATGAGTTATAAAAAAGTTCACCCCCCTCACAGTTGTCATGAAGGGCAAAATTAGCTATATAGACCAAAATAATTTTTTGAACCAGGCTGTAAACATGTTTTTCTCTGCTGTAAAGTTGGGCATTTTAACATGGGAGTGTATGGGATTGACTCCCTTTTGCAGCCAGCCTCTAGCGGCCAGTTGATGAATTACAGTTTAAGTCACTTCCGTGTTGGTTTCATGAGAGAGACTGGAAGGTTGCCGCTTGAGTAAACTCTGCCTACTTTGATATGATTGGCCATCTCAAGCATTTTGACACTGACGAGCGTGGTTACACCACTGAGGCAGACCAGCCTAAAAATGTAACTTTTAAAGTTACAAAAAAGTTAGATTTGGGGGGGGGGAAGATCTTATCCCCCTCAGTGTCTATGGTACAGCATAAATAAAGTAACATAAATATGTTACTGTGTAGCTCTAAAATGCTCTGTTTCTTGCAGTTCTCCTATTACAGACAGCAGCCCGTATGAAGTCCGGCGTGCTCAGGAACTGAACAATCTGCTGGGGCTGAAAGGATCCACCGATGCAGCAGACGTGATCTGTGACCTTCATAACACCACATCCAACATGGGCCTCACACTCATCCGTTACACATCCAGTGACTGGGTGACCCTGCACATCTGCAAATACTTACAGGCAAGAACATTACTAGTGTGCTTCAATAAATACCGTAATAGAAACTAAGGTCAGTCGTTCTCAACTGGTGGGTTGTTGTGACCAAAAACTGGACAGACAGCAAGGGAAAAAAACCATGATTAATGCAAAAAAATAAACTGCAACTTAATAGCAAAAAAAGGAATAGTGAGGATAGCAAAATAAAAATGTTTTTGTAACCCGGTTTTGTAATGTATTCTGACTACTTTTGGATTACTTTTAGATTACTTCTGAATTAAGTGCTGTCAAAATGATTAATCGTGAATAATCGTTTGACAGCCCCACTACTTTTTCAAGTTCAATACAAGTTTATTTGTACAGCGCTTTTCACGATACAAATCATTGCAAAGCAACTTTACAGCAAATTAAGCTTCTACAATATTTAGTGGTAGCTTATCAGTGGTGACTGTCAGTCAATGTACATATGGCAGAAATGTACGGAAAAATCAATTAAGGACGCAATCAAACAGACGATGAACACTATTAACAGCAATTATTATATGATGCAATCAAACTTATAGCAAAGTTTGGTAGTTCTGTATGTTGTTTCAGGGTTGGCATTATCTGAGGTCCTATGAGGGGTTGGCATCATCTCTTCTCAGGTGACTGAAGCTTGTGTAAATCCTAGTTGCATCCCGTGGCAAAAACGAGAAACAAATATAGACATAATTAGCGTAGCTGCTGTTCCAAACAAAGCAAAAAATATTTGTTTAACCCAAACTAAAGAATAATAATGTGCATTTGATCAGATATAACTGCAGTACAATATTATGATATGCATTATTTGAATGCTTGGCCAAAGAGATGTGTCTTTAATCTAGATTTAAACAGAGAGAGTGTGTCTGAACCCCGAACGTTATCAGGAAGGCTATTCCAGAGTTTGGGAGCCAAATGCGAAAAAGCTCTACCTCCTTTAGTGACTTTGCTATCCTAGGTACTACCAAAATTCCCGAGTTTTGCGACCTTAGGGAGCGTGATGGATTGTAGCGTGGTAGAAGACTAGTTAGGTACGCAGGAGCTAAACCATTTAGGGCCTTAAAAGTAAGTAGTAATATTTTGTAACTGATACAGAACTTAATAGGTCCAGTGCAGAGACTGTAAAATTGGGGTATTATGATCATATTTTTTTGACCTGGTAAGGACTCTAGCCGCTTTTTGGACTATCTGTAGCTTGTTTATTTAAGATGCAGGACAACCAGCTAGCAGTTCATTACAATAGTCCAGTCTAGAGGTCGTGAATGCATGAACTAGTTTTTCTGCATCAGAAACAGATAACATGTTTCGTAGCTTGGCGATTTTTCTAAGATGGAAGAATGCTGTTTTTTGTAACATGGGAAATATGATTTTCTAAGACAAGTTGCTATCTAATATAACACCCAGATTTTTGACTGTAGAGGAAGTAACAGTACACCCGTCTAGTTGCAAATTGTAATCCAAGAGATTCTGTGCACTGTGTTTTGGTCCAATAAGTAATATCTCTGTCTTATCCGAATTTAATAGGAGAAAATTATTTTTAACACATTCTTGTTAGCTTAGATAATTTAGAAGTTTCTTCTGGTCTTGTTGAGATATTTAGTTGAGTATCATCAGCATAACAGTGGAAACTAATCCCGTATTTTCTAATAATATTACCAAGGGCAACATGTATATCGAAAATAGCAGAGGGCCTAGGACAGATCCTTGTGGCACTCATATTTTACTGGTGATAATTGAGATGACTCCCCATTTAAATGGACAAAATGGTAGCGCTCGGACAGGTAGGATCTAAACCATCTTAAAGCCTGCCCTTGAATACCTGTATAGTTTTGTAATCGATCTATGAGTATGTCATGATCTATAGTGTCGAACGCAGCACTAATATCAAGTAAAACTAGCAATGAGATACAGCCTTGTTCTGATGCAAGAAGCAAGTCATTTGTAATTTAACAAGTGCAGTTTCTGTGCTATGGTGGGGCCTGAAGCCTGACTGAAATTTTTCATAGAGATCATTTTTTTGCAGGAAGAAGAACACAGTTTTGCTGCGCTAAACACACTTTTTCTAACACAATTTTAGACATAAAAGGAAGATTTGAGATGGGTCAGTAATTTGCCATTTCACTAGGATCTAGTTGTGGTTTCTTAAAATAGGGTTAGTAACCGCCAGCTTGAATGGTTTTGGACGTGACCTAAAGACAACAACGAGTTAATAATATTAAGAAGCGGTTCTTCTGCTACAGGTAACAACTCTTTCAGTAATTTAGTGGGTACAGGATCTAACAGGCATGTTGTTGGTTTAGATGCATTGATAAGTTTATTTAGCTCTTCCTGTCCTATAGTTGTAAAGCACTGCAGTTTATCTTTTGGTGCGATGAATGAAGCTAAAGTATTATACGCTGTAGAATCTACATTTGTTATTGTATTTCTGATATCTATTTTATCAGTTAAAAAATTCATAAAGTCATTACTATTAAACCGTGAGGGGATATTTAGATGGTGGCGTCTGGTTATTTGTTAATCTAGCTACTGTGCTAAATAAAAACCTTGGATTTTTTTTGGTTATTTTCTATGAGTTTGTGGACATTTTCGGCCCTGGCAGCTTTTAGAGCCTGTCTATAGCTGGACATACTGTTTTTCCACGCAATTCTAAAAACTTCCAAGTTAGTTTTTCTCCATTTGCGCTCAAGACTACGAGTTTTTTTCTTGAGAGAATGGGTATTACTGTTGTATCATGGCGCAGTACGTTTTTTCTCTAACCTTTTTTAATTTGATGGGGGCAACAGCTTCTTATTTTGGAGAAGATAGTGCCCATGTTGCTAGTAATTTAGTCTAGTTCATGTGTATTTATGGGTACAAAAAGCAGTTGAGATCAATCAGGTAGGTTATTTGTGAATCTGTCTTTGGTGGCTGGAACAATAGTTCTGCCCGGACGATAATGCGGAGCCATATAGTTAATATCAGTAATATGCAGCATGCACGATACAAGGAAATGGTCAGTAACATCATCACTTTGAGGTACGATATCTATATCAGTAAGATCAATTCCATGCGATATAATTAATTCTAGCGTATGATTAAAACGATGAGTGAGCACGGTGACGTTTTGCTTGACTCCAAAAGAGTTTATTATGTCAGTAAACGCAAGTCCTAATGCATATTTTGTATTATCAACGTGAATGTTAAAGTCTCTGAAAATTTGTGCTTTATCAACATTAACCAATAGGTCTGAGAGGAACTCTGCAAATTATTTTAGGAAATCTGTATATGGCCCTGGTGGTCTATACACAGTAGCCAGAGCAAGAGATACGATCGATTTCTTTTGCATATCTGACAGTGTAACATTAAGCAGAAGTATTTCGAATGAGTTAAACATGTATCCTGTCTTCTGAGTAACATTGAGAATATTACTATATATTGTTGCAATACCGCCGCCACGGCCAGTCTGACGGGGTTCATGCTTATAACAGTAGCTTGGGTTGAGTAGACTCATTTAGATCAATATAATCATTTGTTTTTAGCCAGGTTTCAGTCAAGCAGAGTATCAAAACTATTATCTGTGATCATTTATTTTACAATAGCTGCTTTGGGTGCGAGTGATCTAATGTTTAGGAGCCCAAACTTTAAAAATTGTTTTTGTTCATTTATTTTACATTTTTTTTGGTTTAATCACGATCAGATTACTAAACATCAATTCTAGACAATCCTGCATTAATTTATATTTTGACCTCACTATTCGGGGAACAGACACAGTTTTTATAGATTGTACAGTGCAAGTACTTTTATCATTTAAGCGGGTAGAACAAAAGTCATCAGTGCAGTTATTTGAGATTTGACTTACTAATCATATGGTGCGTGCAGCGTCCTGGAGATGTTGTCCGAAAGGAGTTCCGCTACGACTCTGCTGGGGTGCAGGCCATCCGCGCAAAAAGCCTAGGACGCTCCCAGAAAAAAAATCAAATTATTAACAAAGAGCAGTTTCTGTACTTTACACCATGACAATAACCATTCAATTAAAGCAAAAAGCCTACTGAACTTTATGTCCTCGTCGATACGTGGGAAGCGATCCTGACACGATGATCGTCGTCGCGGGCAATGTGCGCGCAACCGTCCGATCACAAAATCTCAAAAAAATAATGAAGAAAAGTCCCTCTTCATATCTCCTTCTGTCTACACCTGAAGACAAAACGCAAACAGCAGCTTGGTGTCGTTAACCCCCGTGTGAAGCACGACCGCTTTTGATCTAACTTGTTTATAGATTTAAATTATAGTTATAGTAAAGAAATATATATGACCATTACTTGTCATCTGAGAACATGCATATGTGTTGTTAAAGGGGTGGTTGATTGCGATTTCACTTTTTTAACGTTAGTTAGTGTGTAAAATTGCTGTTTGAACATAAACAATATCTGCAAAATTACGAAGCTAAAAGTTCAATGCAAACAGAGATACCGTCTTTTAAAATTCTGGCAGTTTAATTCCTACAAAAACGGCTGGTAGGAACTACAACAAGTTACTTCCCGCGTTCGTGACGTAACAAACCCAGATAAAACCCGCCCTCGGGAAAAGGCAGCAAAGGGGGCGAGGCCATGCTGCGCTGCTTTAGAGAAGAGAAAGAGAAAGTAGAGGTGCACGTAAAAATCTATTCATATTCATAGGCTTTCCATTAAAAGCCGTGCTTGCACAGGTTCTGCACGATCCTTTTTAATAATATCCTCTGCTTCTCAATCAGGCTCAAACTGATAAGAAATATAGACGACGCCATTGTTTACTAAGCCTGATCCCAATAATCAATATATCGACTTATCGTGCAATATATGTACATGACCTCAAACATTTTTGGTGATGCAATATATCGGCCATTATATTTACTTAAATTAATGTCACCATGTTTTGTACATTTCCACTTGCGCCTGTGTCTTTTGCAGCGTCTCTTACACGTGACGTGGTGTAGTCATGAGGTGCTAGTAAAAAATAAAAAATGCATCTACAAAAAAAAAGTTTCATTTGCAGATATGGCCTTGTTTAGGGATCTGTGTCTTTGTGCATACGGACATCTGATGGCTACAATAATATCGCTTATCGCAATTGTTTCTGGGGCAATATATCGTACAACAAAATGTTGTTAGCAAAAAAAAGTATGTGTGCCACAGTTCTTTTGTTTACAATACAACCGGAGCACATGCAACTTAGGTGAGGGGCGGGACGATTAGACGTGCACTAGAGGAGGTTTAACCAATCACAACACACTGGGCCAGCTAACCAATCAAAGCCCATCGCCTATTTCTGAGGGCGGGGCTACATAAAAACAGGAAAAGATCAGCCCTTTACTCAGAGAAGGGACAGAGCGGTGTGGAATAAAAGTAAATTATGTGAAAAATAATGTTTTTTTTTTTAAACGAAGCATTACCACATGTTAGACTGCACCCCATAAACAAAATCAAGCCTAGAAAAAAAAAACAGTAAACCACCCCTTTAAAGCTGCATCCGTACCTTTTGTTGTTAAAATTATCCAAACTTATTTTTGGGAATAAGTGGGCAAAAAAGTAGGAAATTTAGTCATCCCACCACTTGTGCAAAGTTCCCCACTTAAAAGATGGAGGAGGCCCCCTTAATTTTCATCATAGGAATACCCCAACTATGAGAGACAAAATGAGAAAAAGAAATCACATTGTAGGATTTTTAAAGAATTAATTTGGTAAATCCTCGGTAAAATAGAATATAATCAAATAGGTTACCCACCACATCACAACAAGCAAATCTGATAATTGACGGTGCGCTAAACAAACACATCCCAGTACCATGAAAACTTCTTTCTTCTTTAAGCGCTCTCTGTCCCCCCTCGTTTACCTGTATTCATGGTCATCTGTTTGAACTCTACATTCTCTCAAGTATAACATACACCACGATCCACAAGAACACCAACATAACAAACAGTCACACTCCTAACTCCACCATGGCCAAGACCAAAGATCTGTCAAAGGACACCAGAAACAAAATGTAGACCTGCACCAGGCTGGGAAGACTGAATCTGCAATAGTAAGCAGCTTGGTGTGAAGAAATCAAAAAACCAACACTATATGAGGTACAGCAATTATTAGATAATGGAAGACATACAAGACCACTGATAATCTCCCTCGATCTTGGGCTCCACGCAAGATCTCACCCCGTGGGGTCATAATGATCACAAGAACTGTGAGCAAAATTCCCAGAACCACACGGGGGGACCTAGTTAATGACCTGCAGAGAGCTGGGACCAAGTAACAAAGGCTACCATCAGTAACACACTGCTCCGCCAGGGACTCAAATCCTGCAGTGCCATACGTGTCCCCCTGCTTAAGCCAGTACATGTCCAGTTCCGTCTGAAGTTTGCTAGAGAGCATTTGTATGATCCAGAAGAGGATTGGGAGAATTTCATATGGTCAGTTGAAACCAAAATATAACTTTTTGGTAACAACTCAACTTGTCGTGTTTGGAGGAGAAAGAATACTGAGTTGCATCCAAAGAACACCATAACTACTGTGAAGCATGGGGGTGGACACATCATGCTTTGGGGCTGTTTTTCTGCAAGGGACCAGGACGACTGATCCGTGAAAAAGAAAGAATGAATGGGGCCATGTATCGTGAGATTTTGAGTGAAAACCTCCTTCCATCAGCAAGGGCATTAAAGATGAAACGTGGCTGGGTCTTTCAGCATGACAATGATCCCAAACACACCGCCCGGGCAACGAAGGAGTGGCTTCGTAAGAAGCATTTCAAGGTCCTGGAGTGGCCTAGCCAGTCTCCAGAACTCAACCCCATAGAAAATCTTTGGAGGGAGTTGAAAATCCGTGTTGCCCAGCCCCAAAACATTACTGCTCTATAGGAGATCTGCATGGAGGAATGGGCAAAAATACCAGCAACAGTGAGTGAAAACCTTGTGAAGACTTACAGAAAACATTTGACCTCTTGTCTTGCCAGCAAAGGGTATATAACAAAGTATTGAGATGAAATTTTGTTATTGACCAAATACTTATTTTCCACCATAATTCCACCTACAATGTGATTTTCTGGATTTTTTATTCTCATTTTGTCTCTCATAGTTGAGGTATACCTATGATGAAAATTACAGGCCTCTCTCATCTTTTTAAGTGGGAGAACTTGCACAATTGGTGGCTGACTAAATACTTTTTTCCCCCACTGTACATAACCAGCCAGTGTTCAAAATCTCCTTACCTTAGCCCGATTCACAACGGTAAAGGGAGTTGACTTGTTAACTGAGGTTCGGGAGCGGGACCACGCCCCAAACAATCACCTGACTTCCCAAAACCTTCATATATATCGGGCCACCTCATACTGTACTGTTTGTCTCTTTCTCTCGAACCCACCCTTTCTCATCCATTCAGCCATCCTTATCCCATATTTCTCTTTCTTTCAGATTGTATCAGGGGGGTTCTAATCATCTGGCCTAAATATACGATCGAGACGATACCCCCACCCTGAGTCTCTCTGGGCCATCAATTCTAGATGCCCTGATCAACCTGACCATCATCCCATTCCCTCTACCCCTTCATCCTCTTTCTACTCTTCCCCAACATCCTGTTCAATTAACTATTCCATAGCTTGTTTGTGGCGTGGTCCTAGCTCGTGAAGCTTATAATAATGTTTTTTAATTTGAGTGGTACTGGTAAGAATTCACAGGAAATTCAAGCATGCAGATTTAATCACCATTGGTAGTGCGATTTATTGTAAAGCTTTTTTCCTCGGTTGGTCAGAACAAAAGTGGCAGACTTGTTACGTTCAGATGACAATATCTGGTGAAACTTCTTATTTGGGTCATATATTCTGAGACGTAGGCTAGAATCTGTGATTCCTAAGTACAGTATCCACACCAGTGCGGTGACTGACAGCCACACATTCACCTCAAAACATTAGATTCATCCGCTGGAGCCATGCATAGATGATAATTCTGCAAATAACTGCAATTGCAGGTTTTCAAACAGAGATGGCAACAAAGAGGCAAAATTTACAGACTGCAGCTTTAAATTATTCAATCCAAAAAGTAACTATAATCTGATTATTAAAATTTTTGAATTAAATATAATTACAAGTACTACATTTATGCAATCTGGTTACGTAACCAGATTACTTGTAATCTGTTACTACCCAGCACTGAAAATACAGAATATTCAGTGTAAAATACAGGTCCTGAAGAAAACCAGTTAAGAACCACAGACCTATGTTTTTGTTTATGTGTCAGTGCACGTGTGTTTTGATGCTGTGTGTTGTCACGTACACATTTAAGACTAAGATTACCAAAGTGCCTGTGAGAGTGCTGGTACTGGATGTCCCGATTAGTGATGCTTATTCCTTGGAGTCTGTGTCCAAGCATGGCTTTTGTAAGTGATGGTGATCATCTCAATGCATTTGCTTTGTTTTTTCAACCACAAATGTACATTCAGATGACCTGTGTTTCTGTAGCATTAGAGGTCGGGCCGCAGGCGCATGGTGTCGTCAGAGCAGATATCTATATTATTATGAAAAAGGCCGTCGACTTGACAATAGACTGGATCCACAAATTCAACTCAGGTACTGTAAGACCTAAACAATTGGGGTTTATATTTGTCTGTTGTAAGTGTGATTTATTTCAAACTATGTTGTCTTCAGGAACGGTGCTTGAAGGCGGGGATGTAGAAGCCTTTAAGTTTATCAAGTGTTGATTATCCAAGAGATCCAGAGACTCGGACTCTCACTGCTGCCATTCATCCTCAGCTGCAGGTGCCAATCGTTCTACTATTTTCTTTCTCCATTTTCTATTACAGTAATGGTGAAAAAAATCGAATTCTAATTATTGAAGTGTGGAAAAAAGATAAATTATTTGGTAAACAGTGCTGGATAGTAACGATTACATGTTGATTACGTAATCAATTCCAAAGTGTAGTACTTGATGGATTACATTTTTAAAATGCTCATATGACATTGTCAGTTCATTTTTTATGGATTGCAGGCCCCCTAAGATATTTAATAACCTATTCACATTTCTCTGATGTCATTAATGGTCATTTTTGACCGGAAGTGAACAAAATATTTCAATTTGGGTGTTGCAAGAGTTTTAATTGCTTTGATTAAAACTTTGTTTATGATTTTTATGATGTAATTAATTATTAGCTCTTCATCAACTAATAAACCCCCTGCAGTTCTTTAATTTACCACATTTTGGGAAACACTACAGTAATGTAATGTTTAATGCCTTTTATGATGTTGACAACACACACACCAACAAACAAATGTTTACTCTAATTCTCTCTCCCCCCCCACTTATATTTTTAACAATAATCCCATTTAAAGTTAGGTCAAAAGTAATCTAAAAGTAGTCAGAATACATTACCTGAAACGAGTAATCTAGATTACATTACTCACTCTTCATCATGTAATCTATAATCAATTAGTAAATAATCTACCCAGCACTGACAGTGATTAATTCATCATGGTAGTATTTGTTGTACTGCCTTTGTTGATTTAAATTTTAAAAAGGTTGAGCTTTTTTTAATGGGAGTTATACAAGATGTCCACATGCAAACATGCTTTGTATATCACGAAATGCAATCTTAATCAGCCTAAAAAATGCTAAATATAATTAAATTTTTTCTTGATTTTGGTTATAATGTGACCTAGATATATTTCTGTGAAATATACCCAAAATCTAAATAGTTTTTTATTATCTTTTTTGTTTTCTAGGACAAAGACTTCTGTCTTCTCAAGCGGGGAGACCCTTTATTTTTGTCATTTTCTGGAGAAACTGTGAACTACGAGGAAGAAGAGACACTTCATCCTTTCTTTATCAATGAGGCTGCTTACTATGAAAAGGGAATCGCTTTTCACTTGGGAAAAAAGATGATGCTGACGATTCCAACGGTGCAAATGCAGAAAGAATGAAGGATGAGAGGAAAAGATATTAAACTCGGCACAATTGCCACCGTCAATCAGTTGATTTCACAAGAATGTCACTGAAATGATTTTGACAATCACTTGTAACTCAGGTATAAGCTATGTATTTATTTTTAGCTATATGACAATGAATGGCTAATTTATCTGCTGCTAAAACACGAGCAAAAGCATTATGGATGAAAGGATATTTATTGTGACCAGCAAAATGTTCACTTGACAGGAACATGTACAAAACTGTATAAAAAGGGCAAAACCGTCTGAAGTACTGACATCATGATGTCACAGTGGAGTGTGAGATATCCTCTTGACTGTATTGCTCATATGCGGTTGCTCTTGCCTGATTGTTTGGAGAAAATTGAGCCTCTCATGGACTCGAAATAAAAGGCAAAACAAAAATTACACTCACTTGAAATAAATGTGATCTCCAATATTACAACACGCAGAATAAACCACATGGCACAATGAAATCAAGTGAAGCTGGATGTGCACAGTGTGATTTTTACCACTGGTACGATTTTTGCAAGATATGATGGCAGTGAAATCTTCAACTGACTGCAAGTCATCTCCAGATTTTTAGTCAAAGTGTGCATGATATACGTGACGAATGACAGCAGTAACTGGATGTTTTAAGTCACTCGTCCACATCATTTGACATACAAAATTAAATTGTGCCCTTGCACTAATTTCACCAATGTTCAGAGTGGCTTTATATGCACTAATTTAGTTGTTATAACATCACATTATGCAATCCTAAACTGCTGAGAAAATCTGCAAAGCATATCGAAAACAACATCATGGTAAAAATCGCATAACGTGCACCAGCTAAATGTTTTAAATGAAGTATAAATAAGAATATAAACCACAGCTGAGATGGTTTTAAATTACTACTTGAACCATCACAAAACATTGTAACTGGATTCTAATCAAGTAACTAAGCAAATGTTAAGTACACAATGAAATACATTCTCAAAGAGAAACTAAATGGTAAACAGAGTATAACCAATGCAAAGCACAAGAAACAATAATAAATATGCAAACCAAATGTTCAGGAAAACACAAAAGGCTCAAGTGGTTAATGCTTAAAACTGACACAAACATTCAGTCTTTCAGGCCAAGGCAAAACCCTATTGCATCTTGGGATTGCAAAGCGCTTCAAGATGTCACTGAGTAGCTACAACACAGGCTGAATAAAAGACACAGAGGTGTTATTTAAAACACGCTGAGGAGATGAAACTAAACCTAACACATCAAAATAAGTTCAGTCTAACACAGGTAAACAAAAGGCGAAGCCCTGAATAACTACTGTTTATAGATGCTTTTCTGTTGAGCGAGTCTGTGGGTGAGAAGTTTAGTTTCTCATCTTCAACAGCACAGATGCTAATAGAGTGGTTAAAAAGGCAGTTATATAGTAGGAAGATCCTTCAAGAAATGAATATATTCACAGGACAGTGCTACAGGTGGACGGCGTTAGTTAACCTACTAACTTTGAGCAGTATGTTCTGACTGTTTCCTTCATAACTTTAGCTTGGTTTGTGGTAAAAGCAGCCGCTGAACGAACATGGATGGGTGCTTTCTGTGAGAGCAGACAATCGCTTCGGTGACTCTATAATCAGTCCTCTATTGCCTAAGCAACCCTGTAGGCTGTCATTCGAGTGTAGTGTTGGCGGTGGCTCCTCGCGGCCCATATGAAGAGCGCGGCAGCCATGATCTGCAGCGGAGACGAGACCAGAGCCAAAAACAAGGACCAGCCCGGTGAATAGTCCATCCCTTCGGGGAGCTCGGATATTTCGTGAAACAAATGCACACCCGCGAGGAAACAGCATACAGTGGCCATGGAACACAGGCCTGAGAAAACAATATACGTCAAATTAAAATGATCTCTGGGAGCTGTGGAAATATAGCCATTAGCTGTTATTAATGTCTTACCGGCCAGCAGATGCAGCAGCCCTACGAATAGTGTAGGAGTGATACTGCGGCAAAGGCAGGCGCACACTCCGATCAACGCCGCGAGAAACACCAGCCCCACAGAGACCAGCGGGAACAGGAACTGACACTTCCACAGGTCTGTGGACACAAACATTCAAAACATAATGACAAAGCAAATGACAAAACATCCTGTTTGCCACTCTGCGGCAGGTTTAACATATTAATCTAAATGAATCTTGCTTAAAGGGGTCCTATTATGCTTTTTCACATTTTCAACTTTAGTTAGTCTGTAATGTTGCTGTTTGAGCATAAAAAAGATCTGCAAAGTTACAAAGCTCAAAGTCCACTTCAAAAGGAGATATTTTATTTAACAGAAATCACTTTTCAAAAACTACAACGAACGACTCATTTGGACTACAATGCATATTTTCCGGGATTTGTGATATCACAAAGATTGACGAATGGGACGAGACCTGGTAGAGCTGCACTAGAGAAGGCAACGAGTGTTATCACTATGTCGGAGACACACTAGCTTTCCCAAGGCAGACGTACTTAGAGTGGTTACAATCATCCGGGTTTAAATCGCGCTCAAATTTATTTGATTTTGAACAATATTTACACCGAAGCTCGCAGGCGGCTATGGTAAGGGGCGGGACATTTCCCGACCAGGCGCCGAGTGCTGCCAATCACAACACACACTGGCCCAGCTAACCAATCACAGCATTTTCCATGCCAGACTGGGGAGAGAGGTGTTGTAATAATGTAAAATATGTGAAAAATAATGTGTTTTTCGAACAACCTAGTATGAGAGCCTGTTCTACACCCCCAAAACAAAATCAAGACTTTGTAAAAGAGCATAATAGGACCCCTTTTTTTCTTGTTAGGACTGTGTCTAGACAATAAACAATTATAAGTGAATGGAATGAGAACTCTTTTCATCGTTTCATTGTCACAGTATGTTTTTATTATTAGTGCTAGTCAAAGATCTGGGCCAATATATATTTAATGTTTTCAATTGTCTTTCAAGATGATGTTAATGGCAATATAGGTTTGACATGATGTATTTGGTCATTAAAGTTACAATGAAATGGTGGATATAATGAAAAGATATACAAATCTTCCCAATATATACACTACCAAGTTTGCAAACTGTATGATTTTTTTTTTTAAATGTTTCTGAAAGAAGACTCACCCAGATTGCATTTATTTGATCAAACATACAGTAACAACAGTAATATTGTGAAATATAACTACAATTTAAAATAACTGTTTTCAATTTTAATATATATTAAAATGTCATTTATTGCTGTGATCAAATCTGTATTTTCAGCATCATTACTCCAGTCTTCAGTGTCACATGATCCTTCAGAAATCATTCTAATATGCTGATTTACTGCTCAAGAAACATGTATTATTATTATCAATGTAGAAAACAGTTGTTCTGCGTCATATTTTTGAGAAAACTGTGATGTATTCCTTTTTTCAGGATTCTTTGATGAATATAGAGTTCAAAAGAGCAGCATTTATTTGAAACAGAAATCTTTTGTATCATAATAAGTGTTTTACTGACACTTTTGATTAATTCAATGCATTTTACTGAATAAATGTGATGATTTAGAAAGACCCCAGCCTTTTAAATGGTAGTGTATAAATCAAATGGAATATCATCTAAAGAATTCCCTAGAAAGTATAGGTGCGAGTAAATGATTGATTGAGAGTCAGGACGTACATGTACGCAGCAGATCTTCTCCACTGTTAATATTGCCAGGAGATTTGTACTTGGATTCCCACTGCTGTGGCAAAGTAAAGGCCTGACATTTAGTCACCATTATCGGATCTGGAAAGGAGGAAGCGGAGAGCGAGAAGAGAGACAAAGCAAAATGTAGTAAGCATCAATTTTTAACCGACTGCACAACTAATAATAATAATAATAATAATACCTAACCATAAGTTCCTCTCCTTACCAGGCTCTTTAGACCAGTATGAGTGTTTGGGCACCAGAATGCAGCGCCACCAGAGACCCAGTGTGCCGTTCAGCCGGAACAGAGCGACGCTGTAGATCCTCTCATCCACGTCCTCTGCCTCAAAGTCCTGCCGCAGCATCTGCAGGTCCGAGCCGTTGTTGGCGTCGTTGCTGGCCGGCTGGCTGTGGTACTGGTACCAGTGCTGCGTTCCCACGGCAACAGAGAGATAGACGGTGGCAAGCAGGCTCAGCACGGAGCCGATGACCAGCGCCGTGGCGTATCGGTTGTCCACCATGGTTTGGATGAAGTAATGCAAAAAGACTTTCTGTAGATGGCCAACAATTAACTCTTTAGCTGATGAGTGTGGTGACTGATGCGAGGAGGACGGTCATATCATTTGTACGGTTTTTGATAACAGAGATTGCTTCTCATCCTCTTACAATATCCAGTGCAGAACGTCAGATCTCATCCTCGTGGAGGTGATCCTTCTTGAGATCCAAAGAAGTGTGTCATCTGAAACAGAGAGGAGGAGTGTGATTAAATCTCAAAGTAGTCAAACAAAGTCATGCTTACATAAGTAACAAGTTAATACACTTTTAAGGAGGAATAAGTCGCTGGATTTGCGAAAGACACTCCCAGTTTCGAGGCATTTAGCCAGGTAGCAAGACATTCGTGAGTAAACCTGTGTATTGTATGACTGTGAAATGATTTGTAGTTATTCATTTCACATAAAAGCCACTAAACCACACACAACAACAAAACAAACGATGACTAGTCACTTCTAATATCAATGGTATAACAACAAAACTTAAAAAAAAAAAAAAAAAAAGTAATAAAGAAAAATATAGGATTTTACATAATCAAAAGTCCAATAAAAAAAGAAAACAACAGTTAAACTCTTCCTGTAAGTGGTCTTTACCACATTATTACTGAGTTAACTATATAATAATAATAATATCATTTTCGCAACACTTAAGTGCACAAAGGAGCATTTCTTTCCAAATATAATTTAGATATATTTAACTGACACAAGAGCCTAACGTTCAATAGTGCGTGCATCAAAGTTGTTTGATGTTGGCTAGCATGAGAGCTAACAGGCTAGGGTGTTTTAGCGACGTGAGACTGGAGACTTTCGCGAATGAAAAACAAAGTATTTAAACTTTAAGTTTTCTGAACTTCATATAGCAATGAAACATCCTATATAGGTTTTTGTTTAAAGCAATAAAAGCTGTTTCGATTGTCACTTACCATATCGCGCACACCCTTGGCGCTGACGGCGACTCCACTTCCGGTTACGACCGCACGTGCACAACCTAAATCCGCACGGGATGCACCACGTTATAAGTTTTACTAGGTTTTAGGTTCTCACACGCCCTTACCAAAACGCAAGGACAAAAATGATAAGAAACTAAACAGGTTTCTTCTGTTCACGCTGTACTTGCCCGTTAAAAGTGGCTTATATCTCTCGCTCCATTTTAGTTGGGTCTCAGCCCACTTTCCATTCAATATTTTAGTTTTTTTGAGACCCAGACAAACAGAATAGAGAATAGTTTTATTTTGTAATTTCACAACAACAGTCATCATCATTATTTTTAAATATTAGAAACTGAAAGAAGAAGCATTCTGTTTGAGAGGACCGGTGTCCTGTCATAATGAGCAGCTCACGTCCTCAGTGTGTGTTTTGCATGCCATCATCTTTATGCAAAATAATGTTTTAAATTATATACATAAGAAAATGTTAACGTGCTTTTGACAGCGATTGACATGAATCGCTGCTCATTTGGAGATTTCACACGTATATATATATATAATAAATATATAAAATATATTGTAAACACCCCTCTTTAGACTCCTGAAATAAACAAATGTGAAAACACCATATATCACTGGTAAAGAATGTATAAAACAGTGCAGTTTATTTTGCACACAATTCCTGGATTTTTATATGGCTTTAACTAGGGCTGTGTATCACCAGCAAAGATACGATACATATCACGATACAGAGGCCACGATACGATACATATCACGATACATAGGCCACGATACGATACGCATCACGATACAGAGGCCACGCTACGATACGTGCCACGATACAGAGTTCACGATACGTAATCACGTAAGAGGCCACGATACTATACGTAGCACGATCAGAGGCCACGATACGTATCACGGTACAGATGCCACGATACGATACGTATCACGATACAGAGGCCACGATACGATACGTATCACGATACAGAGGCCACGATACATAACGTGTCACTGATACAGAGGGCCCACGATACGATAATTGTGCACGATAACGAGGCCCGATACGATACGTATTACGATACAGGACTGCATTGAATTTCACCTCAGAAGAGTTTAGTAAAACGGCTGTTTATTAAACACTGCTTACCATAGTGCCATTTTAACTATTGGCAGAGCAGGCAGCTGAACTCTGCATTATGAAGGGCCTCCATAACTGTACCACAGTACTATATAGGTAATGGCATATGTTTCATGTTTACATCTTGTTTTTAAGCCCATAAATAATAATGTTGTTGTTCTAATAAATTTATATTGTAATGTTCTCATTCTAATATGTTAAAAAAATTATTTACATTGCTAGTAGGTTATCATTGCACAAATTAACACACTCTCTACGTTTAAAAAATAAAAATAAAAATTAGAAGAGTTCTGAACTAATGCGCTGTCTTCTAGTCTACAACATGGGATGCAAAGAATTTACAATCAGAAATGTATTAAATACAAATCAAGGATCAGGTAAAATTATAAAAGCTGTTTTAAAATTCATTAAAAATAATGATCTTAAAGGGGTCCTGTTATGCTCTTTTACAAAGTCTTGATTTTGTTTTGGGGTGTACTTGAACATGCTCTCATGCTTGGTTGTTCGAAAAACGCATTATTTTTCTCATATTTTACATTATTCCAACACCTCTCTCCCCAGTCTGGCAGGAACGGCTCGAATAGTTCCTGTATCACATGAAGGCCCGCCTTCTGAAATACGAAATGTGCTGTGATTGGTTAGCTGGGCCAGTGTGTGCTGTGATCGGTTAGCTGGGCCAGTGTGTGCTGTGATCGGTTAGCTGGGCCAGTGCGTGCTGTGATCGGCTAGCAGGGCCAGTGCGTGCTGTGATCGGCTAGCAGGGCCAGTGCGTGCTGTGATCGGCTAGCAGGGCCAGTGCGTGCTGTGATCGTTAGCTGGTCAGTGTTTCTGTTCCTCTGTTTAGCTTGGGGCCAGTGTGTGCTGGATCGTCACTGGGCCAGTGTGTCTGGTATCGGTTTTTAGCTGGGTCAGTGTGGTGCTGTGAATCGGTTCCACTGGGCCGTGTGTGCGTGCTCGGTTGCTGGGCAGTGTGTGCTGTGATCGGGCCAGCGGGCCAGTGTTTGCTGTGATCTGTTGTAGCTGGTCAGTGGTTGTGCTGTGATCCGTCACTGGGTCCAGTGGGGCTGTGATCGTCAGCTTGGTCAGTGGGTTGGTGCTGTGATCCGGTCCCAGCTGTCCCGTGTGTTGTGATTGGTTTGTTGGGCCAGTGTGTGTTGTGATTGGTTTGTTGGGCCAGTGTGTGTTGTGATTGGTTTGTTGGGCCAGTGTGTGTTGTGATTGGTTTGTTGGGCCAGTGTGTGTTGTGATTGGTTTGTTGGGCCAGTGTGTGTTGTGATTGGCAGCACTCGGCGCCTGGTCGGGAAATATCATGCTCCTTACCATAGCCGCCTGCAAGCTTCAGTGTAAATATTGCGTCAAAATCGAATCAATTTGAGCACGATTTAAACCCGGATGATTGCTACCACTTTAAGTTCGTCTGTCTTGGGAAAGCTATTGTGTCTCCGACATAGTGATAACACTGGTTGCCTTCTCTAGTGCAGCTCAACCAGGTCTCGTCCCATTCGTCAATCTTTGTGATATCACAAATCCCGGAAAATATGCGTTGTAGTCCAAACAAGTCATTTGTAGTAGTTTTTTGAAAAGTGATTTCTGTTCAATAAAATATCTCCTTTTGAAGTGGACTTTAAACTTTGTAACTTTGCAGATCTTTTTTATGCTCAAACAGCAACATTACAGACTAACTAAAGTTGAAAATGTGAAAAAGCATAATAGCATAAAAAGCCCTTTAAGAACAGAATATAGATTTTATCATGCACACCTAGACTGAAATCACTTCACACTCCAGCACAGGAGGTGGCGATATGCACCTAAAAGCTGGTATGCAACTCGCCATTAAACCCACAGAAGAAGAAGAAGAAGCAGCACAGGAGGAATGCACGTGTGTTTCCGCACATGTGTAGATTTTATTACAGTTGAAATATTTTTGTATCGTATTGATCGACACAACGCTGATGATGTCTGCGTCTGTAAACAAGAAAACAAACGGCGGAGATGCTGTTTCAAAGGCAGAAGCTCTCGATAGCGAAGAGGACTCTCCTATTGTGAGCCGCACACGGAGCGGTCGCAGACTGCGGACACCCGCGGCCAAAACCCCCGTCCGCCGGACCAGAAAGTCTATTGTGCGAGAAGATCCGGCAGAAAGCACCGAGTCTCGGCAGGAATCCCCACCCGATGAGTGTACAGCAGATACTCAAGGCGATCAGTGCAGTCCAGAGACAGAACCAGTGTGTCCAGATGTGTCTACATCAGCAGCTGTCAGTCAAGAGTCAGTGCCGGACACTGCAGGTTTGATAGGGTCAGATCAGACCAGTGAGAAGGAAAATGTGGTAAATAATACAGAGACTGAATCCACTGGTCCCACTGACCCTAAGAAAAGGGCCAAAAAAAGGACTCACTCAGAATCCAGTGAGAAGAAAAGTAAGATGGTACCTCTTGGGAAACCTAAATCTGGAAGAGTATGGAAAGACAGAAATAAGCAAAGGTGATTAACACTAAAAAAAGTTTCTTATTACTGTCCTGATAGCACTTGGCTTGTTTAATTTTGGAGTTTTTGTGTCTGTGTTTGCTTTCACGGTCTTGCATGTCTATCAATCCATAATAATACTTAGATACATCAACTTTTTCTCTATGTTTTCTAACCCGTTTTGTGGCTTATTTTTCTAGTCTTGTCTACTCTATTTGTCTATTTACTAATACTAGTACATTTGTGTTTCTTCTGTCTGGTATCTATGTGACGTGTTCAGCGCTGGCTTTGTTTTGTAGGTTCTCCGCTCTGTTGAGAGACAAACCTCTGCGTACATCATGGGAAAAGAAGATGGAGGCCAAGAGAGAGAAGCAGCTGGTGAAGCAGTACCACCAACAGCTGAAAGATGAGCAGGCCAGAGAGAAAGAGGCGAGTTTATGCACCAAAACTGCGCGTTTTTGCCTTTTTATTTTTATTGCATTGTGTCCAACAACCATACGACTTACATGGATAAGTTACAAGTCTCCTATGCTCACCAAGGCTGTGTTTATTTCACTTTTGATTAATGTAATGCTTCCTTGCTCAATAAAAGTGTCCATTTCTGAGAAACCTGGTGATGGTGACATTGTGATCCGTGGACAATATCATGAAGTTTTGAAGTTAAAAGCTTAAATTAAAGTGAACATTGGTCATATGTGCTTTTTCTGCATCTAAATTTGCAGGAGAAAAAGAGGAGGAGAGCAGAAAACCTGAGAAGACGAGCAGAAAATGAAAGAAAAGCAGAGATTGTGCAAGTGGTAAATGCAGAATGTCAATTTGCACCAAAAAAATCAGTTGTTACTAACACTTTTTATCTGTCGAATTCTTCTTTGTTTGTTTTTGTTAAATAACTCATTACTGCTTTGCCCTTTCAGATTAAGAATACGGCTAAGATCAAGAGAATGAAGAAGAAACAGCTGAGGAAGATTGAGAAAAGAGACACGCTCTCGATGGTGCAGAAAACACCACCTAGTGTCAAGAAGGGCGCAGGGAAAACAAACAGCAGCTTGTAGAGAGTTTCAGTGCAGTTATGCGAGAGAATCTCATCAGACCTTAGCATGCTATTGTTGATATACGTACGTGTGTAGTGCCTGTTGAATGGACTGACATGTGAACCTCACAATGGAAAATACTAGGGACGTGTAATAATGTTGGATTGGTGACTCTAAGTAGGGTTGTGAATCTGCTATACGTCTCTGGGTTTGATGTAATATGTTTACAACAAATTAAAAATCAAATATGTTTTGAACTCATGGATAATGTCACAGGTCATGTTTTTTTATGTGATTGTCACATTAAAAAACAATTTAAGTAAATATCTTTATAGATAAATCAGTCAATTCTCCCTGGTTCATGCATGTAAAATTATTTTCTTTTTGTTACTGTTTTGTATAAAGTGGTTTCATTTTCAGTATTAACTTGGGACTTTCCACTCTGTTTCCGCGGTTAGATATGGTAATGTGGTAATATTTATCTAGCTGAGAAGCTTATACACTTTCAGTATCTTGGGTACTTTTTACATGGTGAGGTGGAGTGATCGGTACTTTTCAGTCCAAAACAATACAAAACTACAGCCCTAGAAGGCAAAAACATAATGTTCAGAAGTGGTGATTTAAAGTTGTACTCCTAAAATAAAAAGAAATAAATAATAAAGAAACAAATGAGAGAAATAAAACCTCATGACTTGTCAGGGTTTGTTTTTGGGTAACCCTTTCTGTCAGATAGCCACCCATATTGAATGTTTTTCATAGTTTGTAAATCTCCAGTGGCCTGAGGTGAACCAGGCAGAAAGATGTAACCAAGTTATATGAGGTGACTGTAGGGGGTGGAGTCTGTACTTTCCATGTTTATTTGATCTATAAAAGCAAACCGAGTGTGATAAACACCAAGACACACAGAGGACCAGAAAGATATCCTGTGTAAGACAGCATGGCTACGATTGTTCAGGAAGCATTGGTAAGATTGTTTGAAATGCATTTTAAAGCAGACAATCATTGAACATAATATGCCAACATTTTGCATATGACTTAACAAGAAAGTGTTGTAACTTGTCACTTGTGTCCAGCCTTATGTTTGTTTTATTGTCACTAATGTCTTGGTTCTCTTTCAGGCTCGATACTTTCTGTTTCAGCCTGAAGCATGTGGACCCAGGCAATGTGTTAAAGGAGACCCCAAAGACACTGTGCCTGTTCCTTTCCATGAGCCGCTGGAAAACACCACCCACGCTGTTCTCCAGGTTCAAGGGCCAGTTTCACCAGGACCTAAACGCTTTCCTGTGAATATCTTCAATGGCTCTAATGGCATGAAGATTCCTGTGATTGTGAGGAGCACTGATACCATCGAGAAACTGCAGCAGGAGGTTTTGAAACTCAGCCCTGACCTCGGAGCAAGCCTGAATCTGGTCTACAATGGCAAACCGGTTCAGCTGTACCAGACACTGTCCGAGCTGCAGGTGAAGCCAGGAGCCACGTTCATCACCTACCAGAAATGCCGTGGAGGTTAACAAGGACATTGTCCTTGTATTTTGTCATTACGCTCAATGGTAAATCATCCTGTATCATAATGTTCCTTAGATACAAACTTATGCTTGTTACATCTTCTATTAGGCCTACCGTTAACTAGTTAGATGTATCAGGATGCACATAACTTGATTTAATTATCAGTAATGCAACAAGCCCTGTTGAATGAAAGTGAAACAAAAAATATATTTTATTTGCAAGAAAACATGATTAGAAATTTTCCTTCGCTTAAATAAGTGTTTTATTTAACCTGATCATTAACCTTTATCATATGCAACCTCATAGCATGTATGAACAGATGTTATAAAATAAATTTACTAAATGAATACGTTAACGGAGGCATTAAACCTTCAGATTAAAATGTCAATATGTTTCTTTTAAATGCACTGTAACTGTGATTTGCACTATATGTAAATTTGTTTCTGTTTCAATGAAAATAAATACAAGAATCTGAAACAAATAAATTCTATTTTGCATTGTTTTCTAATTCAATACCATTTTAATATGTTATTTAAAATGATAGCTGTGATATGAGTTGATATTCAACACTTGAAAAGTTGCAATGAAACATACAAATGAAGTTCAGAATTTCTTCATAGAATTGAGCTGCTCTCATGTCAGCAGCACTGGAGCTACATGAACAAATCCTGATATTGTTCTCCATCTTGATCTTGGATATTCTAAAGAATATCATGAGCTTCAGTTGAAGCAAGAACATCTGATCGTCTGTACAAAGAGTACAGACATGTTAGTGTCCCAAAGAAATAGAGCAGAATCTTAAATATTTCTTCATTTTTTACCATTTACATTTTAAAATTTATTTCCAGATTGAAATGTCCAATATGAAGGTGGTTTTAACACTCAGTTAAATTCAACAGGCCTGTTATGATCCAGGTTATCTCATTATGAGTTTATTAACAGTACAATTATTTTTGACACATACAATGTCTTATACTAAAGGCTGGCAAGTAGTAGTCTATGCAATTACAATTACCCCTTAACTTCCCTGTGGTTAGCAGGGTCATGGACTGCCTTGCACAAAAGTTAAATAACAATATCAGGAAAACTAAGTTCTTCTGTCATCTATATATAGGTTTGATTCTTTGACTTAAAACTCGATGTAGAACCCTAATCATGTAACCATCACCACATAAAAACAACTACCACTGCTTAAAATGAAAATGAATTAAAACACTATGAAACTAATTGTTTTGGACTGCAACTAAAGTACGGTGATTCCCGTTTTTTGTGTTGTGGTAGTTACGCAGCAGTATGCTGTTCCTGTAAATGGATGTTTGATGAAAATCAACCTAGCAGGGTTGGGATGGGCATGTTTACTTTTACCACAACGCATGGAAAGTCAGGTACATTCCCCAAGATGACTATAAATTAATTGATCAGCAATAAGAGAACATCATTTCTGGATTGTCGATGGTTGGCAGCACAAACCAGCATGGCTACAGACATTCAAGCAGCACCGGTAAGATTATTTCAAATACATTTTATAGGAACGGTACATTTTTAACATGATAGTGTTATGTATGGCCTTATGAAAATGCTGTCACTTTTGTTTTGTTTTGTTGTCATAAGGTGCCATGCTTGCATTCTCTGAATATCCTGATTCTCTTTCAGGCTCCAATCCTTCTTCAGCCTGAAGCATGTGGACCCAAGCAGTGTGTCAAAGGAGATCCCAAACATCCCAAAGGAGACCCTGTTCTCCTCCCTGAACCGTTAGAAAAGACCACCCACACCGTTCTCCAGGTTCAAAGGCCAGTTTCACCAGGACCTAAACGCTTTTCTGTGAATGTCTTAAATGGTTCTGACGGCATGAAGATTTCTGTGACCGTGAGGAGCATCGACACTATCAGGAAACTGCAGCAGAAGGTCCTGAAGCTCAGACCAGATCTAGGATGTGGGAATCTGGCCTATAATGGTAAACCTGTTCAGCCGCACAAGAAGCTGTCTGAGCTCCAGGTGATGCCCGGAGCCATGTTTGTCACCTACCAGAAATGTCATGGAGGTTAAGAGACTTTTCTTGTATATGTTTTTGTATTTGCTTGTATTTGTACATTTAATACTCTGGGGCTGTACATTTACGTAAAACTGTGCTTTTATTATATTATCAATATGTTATGATGTGCTATCTTACATTTCCTTTAGCTCATATGATGCATCATATAGCCTATCATCAAAGTTATGGAAGCATTGTACTGAATTTGTTTTATCTAATGCCTAAATTATTAGATTGTGTTTGTGCATAATTTATACATTTCTATATAAAAACAAACATTTTAATTAAAAATGGACCAGATATTGAAGGAAAATCAGTTAAAAGTATATAAAAATACATAATATTATATAATCTGTAGTTGTAATTTTATTGTTTTAAAAAGTTTACTATACACATGTGAAAAAATTAGAAATGTATGCACAGCCATGCTAAATATCACATTGTTACTGTACAAGATATTTACAGTTTACACGTTTAGTAACAAAGCTGTGTAAAATGTTTTTTTTTTTATTGTTTCTAAAACAAAACAACAACAACACAAGCCCAGTGCATGCAAGCGAAAATAAAAGCAATCAAATAAAACCGAAAGCAATTGTGCGAGTTGTGATAATGCATGAGCAGACCGTTCTGTTTAAGCTGCCATTGAACTTGACTGACTTAAAAAAGAATGATAATTTAAAAGATTAAAATATTATACTTTGTATTGTCTTGTGTTCTGTATAAAAATGGACCAGGAAGGGTTGTGAAGCCAGAACACATGGAGGTTGTAGTCTATATTGACAGCAAAACAGTTTCACTTTCAGTCTGCAAGTTTATCGTCCACAATTTCTGCATAATGTGATCAAACGACCACCAAACAAATACCAATAACTACGAAAAGCACAACAAGATGGCTAAACTACTAACTATTGTCAACTTTAATAGTAGCCTACAGTATCACCTGTATAAGTTTGATCCTTTGACTTGTGACTAATGTAGATCCTTAATCACTGTGGATCAAATATACTAGAAATAAAGCGACGTACTGTAAAACACAGTGAGGGAAACTAGTTTGTTTTGAACTGTAAGACAAAGTACAGTGATTTCCAGGAATCTGTCACAGGTGTGTTTCTCATAATGGGCCGGTCCAGTCACTTGAACACATTTGGTTAGTTCAGTGGCAGTGCTGAGCTCTTCTTGTAAATCATGTGTTTGATGAGAATCTGGAGTGCTGCATGTGCTTATTAATGCCATAACAGAAGAAGGGTAGATAGGTGAATTCCCAAACAAAGTTTCTCTTTCACTTTATAATTTTCAGGTACATTGCGTAGGGCTAGCATTATAATTTGTGGGTTGTAGCATAGCAGGAAACATATCATGAGAACTGCAATGGTATGAATATTTGTGTGCCAGACATTCCATTATCTGACATTTCACAGCTTTAAATGAACGGGACACACTGAATGTAAGCAAACTAATAATGTCATGTAGTCAGCAGTTTCAGTAACAATAAGGTTTTGAAAACAGCTTAAAAAAAAGTCTGATAACCACTGTGTGGTTTCAAATACCTAAAAGAATAATTATAAAACACTTATAGAATTGTTAAAAAATTGTCAAGTATGTCATTAGTCTTTGTTAAAAAATTATTCAAATAGTTTTTTTTAAAAATTGTTCATTATTACTATAGCTAATACAATAATAAGTGTATACAAACATTTTAATGTTTTGTCTAATTATGTTCTGAACATATGTTGCCTTATTTAATTCTAAATGTAAATGACAAGATGCACATGAAGGTCTGATAAGTCTTATTTTAATAGACATCTCTTCTCCTTTTCCTGCGAATGAAGCTTAATATGCTGTTAGGGCGACCTCTGCAGTTAATGTTTTAAAATTGCACTTTGAACTAAAGAGAGTAAGACGCTCTCGACCTTAAAATAACCCTCGATTATTATTCAGTAATTCTAAGAATAAAGAATTTTTTTAAAAATCATAAAAAAAATATATTATTTGCTAGGCCCTATGTTATTTTTGTTATTGTCACGTCCCTTCCATTTTTAGACATAGGCTAAATTTAGATTTGATGTGTAGGCCTATCTCTCTCTCTCTGTGATTTGACTGCTCTGTCAATGATAGTTTATTCAGTTTGATTAAACTAATCTGTTAAGATGCAATCTTTCTATAAATGTGAAATATTTTAGCGTATTGATTAAAATGTTAAAGTCCCCCTGTAGTCAAAAATGTTATCCTTTAAAACTCATCTTTGATCATCAAAATGACATATTTAAATGTTTTTTCTTGCGAAAATAATTCTCATGCCGTAAAATAGCTTGAATGTAACTCTACACCTTTGCCTCATTTATTATACGCGGATCTATGAATATGCAAATTAGTCCCGCCTCCACTCAGTCACAAACCAGTCAGCCATGAGCCAGCACCTCCTGATCCACTAACTGAACTGTAGTAAACGCGATACAATGGCAATGGCAAGTGGAAATATTGGTTTAATTAAACCATATGTGTTTGAACCAGAAATCAAGCGTAGCGTTAGTTCTGGCAGGTCACGTTAGTCAAGCTCGCATCAGCTGACCGTAGCTTTATCCCAATCTACCATGGGGGACTACAGACACCTATATAAAGCATTCATATATAGTGGGTACGGAGAGTATTCAGACCCCTTAAATTTTTCACTCTTTGTTATATTGCAGCCATTTGCTAAAACAATCAAGTTAATTTTTTTTCCTCAATGTACAAACAGCAACCCATATTGACAGAAAAACAAAGAATTTTTGACATTTTTGCAGATTTAATAAAAAAGAAAAAATGAAATATCACATGGTACTAAGTATTCAGACCATTTGCTCAGTATTTAGTAGAAGAACCCTTTTGATCTAATACACCCATGAGTCTTTTTGGGAAAGATGCAACAAGTCTTTCACACCTGGAGGGATCCTCTGCCATTCCTCCTTGCAGATCCTCTTCCAGTTCTGTCAGGTTGGATGGTAAAAATTGGTGGACAGCCATTTTTAGGTCTATCCAGAGATACTCAATTGGGTTTAAGTCAGAGCTCTGGCTGGGCCATTCAAGAACAGTAAAAGAGTTGTTGTGAAGCCACTTCTTTGTTATTTTAGCTGTGTGCTTAGTGTCATTGTTTTGTTGGAAGGTAAACCTTCGGCCCAGTGTGAGGTCCTGAGCACTATGGAGAAGGTTTTCGTCCAGGATATAACTGTACTTGGCCGCATTCATCTTTCAACCATTGCAACCAGTCGTCCTGTCCCTGCAAAACACCCCCACAGCATGATGCTGCAACCACCATGCTTCACTGTTGGGACTATATTGGACAGGTGATGAGCAGTGCCTGGTTTTCTCCACACATACCACTTATAATTAAGGCCAAAAAGTTTCTATCTTGGTATCACAGACCAGAGAAATATATTCTCACCATCTTGGAGGTCTTTTAAGGTGGTTTTTTTAGCAAACTCATGCGGGCTTTCATGTGTCTTGCACTGAGGAGAGGATTCCGTCGGGCCACTCTGCCATAAAGCCCCGAATGGTGGAGGGCTGCAGTGATGGTTGATTTTCTACAACTTTCTCCCATCTCCCGACTGCATCTCTGAGCTCAGCCACAGTGATCTTTGGGTTATTCTTTACCTCTCTCACCAAGGCTCTTCTCCCACGATAGCTCAGTTTGGCAAGACGGCCAGCTCTAGGAAGGGTTCTGGTAGTCCCAAACGTCTTCCATTTAAGGAGTATGGAGGCCACTGTGCTCTTCTTAAGAACCTTAAGTGCAGCAGAAATTTTTGTAACCATGGCCAGATCTGTGCCTTGCCACAATTCTGTCTCTGAGCTCTTCAGGCAGTTCCTTTGAACTCATGATTCTCATTTGCTCTGACATAAACTGTGAGCTGTAAGGTCTTATATAGAAAGGTGTGTGGCTTTCCTAATCAAGTCCAATAGTATAATCAAACACAGCTGGACTCAAATGAAGGTGTATAACCATCTCAAGGATGATCAGAAGAAAAGGACAGCACCTGAGTTAAATATATGAGTGTCACAGCAAAAGGGTCTGAATACTTATGACCATGTGATATTTAAGTTTTTCTTTTTTTAATAAATCTGCAAAAATGTCAACAATTCTGTGTTTTCTGTCAATATGGGGTGCTGTGTGTACATTAATGAGGAAAAAAAAACTAACTTAAATGATTTTAGCAAATGGCTGCAATATAACAAAGATGGAAAAAAATTAAGGGGGGTTGAATACTTTCCGTACCCACTGTATAAGGTCCCTCAGTATATCAGCAGTTTTCACATTGCTCAATAGATAATTACCCTCCTCCCCCAGCCTATCCACTGTTTTTTTTTTTTTTTTTTTTTTTTTTTTTATAACTTACTCCTCTGTCAGCGGGAGTAAGACTTCTGATTCTCCTTGAATCAGAGTAATTCTAAAATGTGTACATAAAATGATTGAACTTTAACAATAACTGCAATACATTTATGTTGGTTCTGTCCTGTTTACCCTGGGGGGGTTATCGCTGCTCTCCATGCTCTCATCCATGCTAGGCTGCATGGAGGCGCAGGGAGTTCTTGCCCAGAACAGAACCATACCCCGCCAATCCAAACTGTATGCTAATTGTCAATCATCTTTGACGATAGTGGTCCCGACAGAAATTAAGATGGTATGCGCAAAACGTAAGGAGACTGATGGTAAATTCCGTGAGGGAAACAGTATCTGTTTGCCGTCGTTCGTACCCGGCAATGACTGATAAAACTTTTTTACTAGCGGACAACTACAGTGGATACTGTAACATTCGCTAAAGTTACTTACTTGACGATGTTGTGTCCTCAAAATACCTTGAAGACTCAAATGCAGCCAAGTATGTGATTCCAAATCGCGCCCGCGATCAAATGCTTGTGACGCGCGGATGTCAATGCGGGGGAAGTGCGTCTGACTCCGGGCTACTTTTACACTGCTGCCGCGGGTTATTATTCAAGTCAGCGGTTCTAAATACAAACAAATAAGCGCTAACAGCACATGACATCGTGAAAATAGGGGGAAATATTAACAGTTAGCGAAACATCTACAGAAAAAATATAACTGTTACCGGAAAATGCTGCCTTCTCTCTAGAGTCTAGACCAGGGCTGCCCAAACTCAGTCCTGGAGGGCCAGTGTCTTGCAGAGTTTAGCTCCAACTTGCCTCAACACACCTGCTTGGAAGTTTCTAGTAATCCTGAAGAGCTTGATAGCTGGTTCAGGTGTGTTTAATTGGGGTTGGAGCTAAACTCTGCAGGACACTGGCCCTCCAGGACCGAGTTTGGGCGGCCCTGGTCTAGACCCTCTGCTTTGCAGCACAGTTAATGATATGCTAAGGATAGGACCCCTTGACGCGATTGATTATTGAATTTTGGACGTAGCAAAAAAAAGCCTGTTTCAAACCGCATTTCTGTGACTGCCTTTGGGAAACTACAGTTTTAAGGAGAAAATACTCAGCAATGGTGTTGATAAATGGATTGACACATGGTTTGTCTAAAAGCATATTAAAAACACCACATAGACAAATAAACAACATAAAAAAACTTGATTTTCACCACAAGGGGACTTTAAATATATAGCCGAATTTATTCAGTACCGCAGTCTGAATTATAGATATATACGAATTCGTGTGGAGGACCAACCCTAACCCCGCCCCTAAACAACCCCTCACAGAAATCGTACAAAATCGCACGATTTCGTATGAATTAGCCACCTCATAAAATACGACTTGGCCATGATATATAGGCTACAGTGCGTTGGAAGTTAACCTGAGGCTTCTCATGTTGTGCAAAATTACTGTGATTACAGCCCTAGATTAATCAGCAATAGCCCTTTATAGGGTCCCTTGCAAGAAGACCATCATATTTAGTGGTTCTTGCCATCAAAAAGCTCAATGACACGTTCGTGTTAAACAGAAATAAACCACAAGGTGCCTCTCTTTTACTGACACACCTACAAACAGCTGATTAAATAACCCTCAACCTCTGCACAATCATGCATGAAGTAAACAGTGGCCTAATGAATGTACAAGTAAACCACTTTTATTCTTTGAGCTATGTGGGCATTTCATCTTATGGCACTTTTAATATTTTTATTTGAACTAACAGTTTAAATGTCATTAAAACCATCTTGAAACTTTTTTTTATTAACTATACGCTTACATTAGTGTTCAGTACTTTTCAAACGTCTGTACACATTTTTATCTGCTACAATTTTTCCAAATGCTGACATTCAATCTTAAACTGAAAAGTCATTATATTAATATGAATGAATTAAAGTTTAAAAATGTGATGATCTAAACAGAAACAAACATACATTTCAGTTTACTTATTTCATTTTATAAATTTCAATTTATACATTTGGAATTATTTATTATTTTATAAATTTAATAAAAAAATATCAAAGCAAATGTGAATTCTGCATTTGCATGTCACTGTAATTTAGCTTTGCTTGATCGTCTGCATTCAGATATGTAAATACATTTGCAATATATGCTGTATGCAACATTCAGTTTTTTAAAATGTAAAGGTTATTATTTAAAAATTAACTTACATGGCTTAAATCATATTTCTAAAAGCATTAAACCAGGGGCCGTGTGTACGAGTGATTCTAGCATGAGGAAGAGGGGATCTTAAGCACACAAGTAAAGGAAGTTCCTCTGAATTTCAAAGGGATTTGCCCATATAGATGCTTCAGGCTTTCTCTTTCTTCACGGTGCATACACCTGCAAAATTGCAGTAAATTCTCTCAGGTAATTAAATCAGAGCCACTCCCTGCTCTTACGCAAACTCAAATATTCATTGCTGGTAAACATCACATGATAGAGTAAACAATTGTAAATTTCTAAACAGTGTGCGCTCTTCAGACACAGCGCTGCCAATCACAACAGCCATGAACTTGATGTTACATGTCACGAATACATCAGATTCCCCGAGAGTAAATCACTCCAAAACAGAGACTTGCTTGTCTGTTGGACAGAAAACAGAAAATCCTAAAAACTTAAAATGTACCTCTACGTATTTGTTCACAATGTGTCCAAATGTTCTCCCAACTCTTCAAATTGAGTCATCTGAACAAACAATTTTACGTTGAACAGTATTGTGCACGTTCCCAGCATGCACTGCAGCTTGAAAACATTTTGTGGTAATTATTATTAATATATTATCATTGTTTCACATTTTACTGGCTTAATTTATGCTGCTGATTCTGTTGTCATTGTCAGTAAAGCTGTGAATCAGAGTTCATATTTTTACCAAGTTAATATTTGTTGATCCTCCCAACATGTTCGAGAATCATGGTATCTGCATCTCATTGCAACTTCTGGATTGAATACATTTGTCTATCAGCATAAATGGTTGCCTTTACTTTTAAAAGGTATACTAGCCATATTATGCGGTGGGCTTTGAAAATGAAATAAAAACAAAAGAAAAAGGGTTTCTAAAGACGAGTGGCATTGCTAGAGGCTAAATGAACTTTAGTTGATCTGGCAGATCTTTTACAATTCAATACACTCCCTTTTATTCATTAGAGGAAATAAAGTTTTTAAGTTGTCTGTTGCTGGTTGAGTTAAGAAGCTGACTGCATTAGGTTGCTTTATTTTATTTTTTATTTTTTTAGTTAGGTCAATTTTTTTTTCTTCTTCAGTGTATAGGATATCTTGAGGTGACCTGGATAATAAGTTCAGAAATCATTCTTTTAATTGTTCTGTTTATTCAATACAAACTTTCTTTAATTGCAGCACAAAATACATCCTAAAACAATTTAATGTTTCATTAAAAAAATGATATAGGCCTATATATATATATACTAATTACAGTAATTCTTCAAGATTTTCATAGGATATTTGTAAATTGATTAATGAGAATTCAAACCTTTCACTGCTTACACTGTTCCCCCTTCCCTTAACATTACTGTCATGAAGGACTAATTGATATTATGTGAAAACACTTCCCACTGACTAGTCTATAATAAATCAATTATAGCAATAAATCCTTTTTTAATCAAATCTTTCACACAAACATTAAATGAAACCAATTATATGTTTAAATAAAACAATATGAAAAAATCAACAATTAAATATATTTTTTTTTCAACAAGGTGGGTAAATCAACAACAGCCTCTTCATACTCTCAACTTTGTCCATAGAAATACATTTTGCACTTTATTTTTTTTTAAAGTTTTTAACATTGAGAACATCAATGTCAAATAATAATAATAATAATTTTCAAATCATTAAAACTATTTTTTTTTTGCTTTTCTGCACACTTGTTAGACTTAATACTAATGTTTACCCAAGAAAAAAAAACTGATTAAAACAATTAATAAATAAATGTCAAAAAGGAGCAGTTTTGTTTTATTTAATAAATTTATAGTTTAATGTGTTTTTTAAGGTGTTGTGTTGTTAGTTTATTTGGAAACGTTCTCATGAAGTCAAATATGGTTGTCATTGGGTTGTCATTATAGGTCATATATAATTATTACAGCTTTCAGTAAACTTCCTGTTTCTTTCATTGAAACCTGTTGGCTCTTGATGTCACAGCTGCTGTGCACAACATCAGTTCAGCAATCAAAGAGAAGCCGCATGACATGGAAAACAAGACTTTGTTATGCAAAATGGGGAAAAATCCAGTCTCTTCTTAATACTGTTATGTTTCTAAGGGTCAGAGAATGCGGATGTCGCGCTAGTTTGGAGAGTTTGTGCGCAGGCATGTGACACGATGAGAATAGACTTTGGGTGTGTCAGTCATTGTTGTATTGTTACATTTCTCTGCTTTTGAAAGCATGCAGCTTATCAGAAATCTCTTACCAGGACATTAAAGCCGTAATAGGAAGCCCAAGGTAGTATGTTGGGTAATTTCTTTAATATCCTGAGATCTGATAAGGAAAGGAGTGTGTAATACATGACATCACATAATCTCATATTGTTGCCAAGCAGGAAGCACTGGACTGCACTTTCCATCCATTCATTTCCCAAAACTCTTGTCCTATATATAGGGTTGCAGGATTTTTTTTGGAGCTTATCCCAGTGTCTTAGGATGTAGGCAGAAAAAATACCCTGGACTATATGGATTGTTTACAATCTATTTGAAATCTGTTACTAAATGAATGGAAGTTAATTTTTAACAATTAACCATAAGGAACTACTTGAATATCAAAATAAAACAGGTTAAAAATAGTACATTTCAGAATAAAAAAAAATACAAATCTCATTAAAAAACTGTACACAAAGAAATGAATAGTGTGTTTTGAATTGTGTATTTTAAATAATGTACAGCAGAAATCTTCTCATTTGAGATGAAGGCTTATGAAATCGCTAAATAAAAGTTTTATTTCTAGCTTTTAATTTTGTTTTTTTTAATTAAAATTATGCTTAATAATTACATTTTTACTACTTTACTTATATTTATTACTACCGCATTTCTACAATAGCATCTGGATCAGCTGATTCGGCTGAATTGACTGATTCATTGGAAAGCTTCAGTGACTCAATAATGTTTTTTTTGGACATCAAGTTCACATACTTCTCCTATCTAATGACCTCACAAAATCATATGTCATATGTCTTCAAAACGACTTCAATAAAAATAAAAACAGCACATGTGTTGTATAAACTACTTTTATAATAATAAATAGAATTGGTCAAAAACAAGTTCCAATTTTGGAGGTTGACAGCCAAGTCCTCATTCACAAACAATGTTTTTTTTAAAAAAAAGCAAATAAACGATATAAAATGATCTTATTTATATAAAAATAGTGGCCAAAATATTCTTCAGAAATACATTTATTCCCCACAGAAGAAATAGTCAAATGGGTTTCATTTATTTTTGAGTACATTTTAAAATCACTGTTTACTGCGCAAGACAGTAATTATGTCAACATGACTGCAGAAATCATACTTAAAATAGTGGGACTGTGGCCAACAACAATGAGAAAGCAGCAATGAAAAACAAAAAGCCCAAAAGTCCTGCTTTTCTTCCTCTACACTGAATTATGCAGAAAGATGGCAGGGAACATCTCTGTTTATGTATAATCACACCCTCGTCTGCCATTTCAAAGTTCCCTCGAGCTGTGAGACTAATCAACTTTATCTGACCAACCTACAAATTGACATTCCACCTCCACCCGGCTCATCAAATACCTGACTGTAATTAACACTCTGCCTTTGCACAGTTCTGGCTCATGCACTGCACTTACGAAACAAAAATACATGGAAAATATAATACTATATATGCAGTACATTTCCATATGGGACATTAGTGCTTATATTTTTCAATATATTGCAATAAATGTACAGACCAAGTATGGCTATATATATATGCTAGTATATATTCACATTTCATATAGGCCTATTATGTAATGCATATAAGAAAAACATATTGAGAAAAAAAGACAATGAAGAGATTTGATTTGATTTGAAATATTAACATTTTAAAAATGTGTTAAAGTCATGGCAACACAGACACACACATACAGACGTATATATCACAATATACCACAATACATACATGTTCCTATATTGTACATATGTTAAATACATACTCAAATAGTACCATATATTATTCATGTAATACAACTTTGTGAGATGTATTACTGAATATAAAACTACACACATTATGATAGCCTATATAAGCAAATATATTGTTACATACATTTCAAGACATGAAAAGTGGCAATTTATACATTTTGTAGTATATTAAAACAACGTAGCCTATGTGTTTCAGCCAAAAATAAATGTGATGGTTACTATGAGTTTTGTTTAATTGCTGAAAACTATTTTACATATTTGTAAGTTAACTAATTTGTCAAATAATTAATATTCAACAAGTTCCAAGTTGGAGCAATGGCACAGATAACATGTACAGTATATTATACAGGCTAGGAGCCATATACTGTATGTACTGAATCCACTCCTACAATTCACTCCTGTCAAATCAACACTGTCCAAGATAATAAATGAGAAATTTTAAGGTACAGTCATGGGACGTGGAAGTTTTTGTGCAACCGATTTCGAGTGCAAAATCAATGTAGGCTTGTTATAATTAGCATGGACGTGACGTGAATATCGTGCATTACGCGTGACATTACCAGTTCTGCAACTTCCATTGAGTTGTAGAGCAATTTGCTGTCATGGTGACGAAGATGACAACACCGTTTCATTATCATCATGCAGCACATACCCTATGATTGCAATCAAATATGATAAATTATAAGGGATAAAATATAGCATATTTATTTTTATAAAAGCGTTTTTATTAATTTTTTTATAATTTATTAGTTTCACCTGTACTTAAATCACTCATTAATCACTTTGTTTAAATAAGTTTAATTTCAGTAGAATTATATTCCAGTTTAATATGCAGAGAAGGTTGATATCCCTGAAAATTGTAAACACTGGGTTTTCAAAAAGTGCTTTTACAAAAAAAAACAAAAAAAAAAAACCCCCGGATTATCGCCCTTCTAATCTCCGTTTTTAACCCTGGGAAGAGGAATTTAACATTTATAATTTGGAAGCGGGGTAGCACCACTTCTTAGCCAGGGACCCAGGGTTATGAAACCCTGCTCCTGTTCACATAAAGGCTCTAGCACTGCGCTTCTATATTAGCATAGCCTATATGTTGCCGACTGTACGATCAAATTTTGAATTAATTGTTTTGGTTTAAAGAACACTACAAAGCACTTTCTTCCCTCCAGCAACAAGTTTTACATCAATGATGGTGTGAGCTTGGGGCGGAACTATTTATTTGGCCGACCAATGGCAGATGGGGGAAACTTATTCGAAAACAATCCATTTGTGCAGTTCAGTTTGGTGACGCTGGGTTGTGCAAAAATTAATTACACACCATTGATCAATAACGGAGTCATTTGTATGGATCAGTGTTACACAATTCAGCCTAAAATCGAGGTAGGCTACCAATATGTGCTTTTAAGCAAAGTTGTAACAATTCAGAGTCTCAAAACAGTACAGATTATCAAGCGTAGCATTAGTTCTGGCAGGTCACGTTAGTCAAGCTCGCATCAGCTGACTCTCAGCTGATCCCCATCAACCTATGGGAATACGACACCTATCTAAGCATTCATATATAAGGTCCCGCAGTAGTATCAGCAGTTTTCGCATTGCTCAATAGCTAATTACCCTCCTCCATCCCCAGCTCCTCCTCTGTCAGTCAGGATTCAGCTCTCTGGTTCTCCTTTGAATCAGACTAATTCTAAAATGTGTACATAACATTATTGAACTTTAACAATATCTGCAATACATTTATGTTGGTTCTGTTCTGTTTACCCTGGGGGGGTTATCGCTGCTCTCCCTGCTCTCATCCATGCTAGGCTGCATGGATGCGCAGGGAGTTCTTGCCCAGAACGGAACCATACCGCTAATCCAAACTGTATGCTAATTGTCAATCATCTTTGACGATAGTGGTCCTGACAGAAATATAAAATACTGTAAAAAACAATGAGCCTATGTGATGGCAAAGGAAGCAGAAGCAGCTGCTGATGAAAGCAATATATGAGGTAGGGATTACAGAGATTTTAATATGCAGTTTTTTGAAGAACAGAGTTTCCTCATCATGAATTAGTCTCTTTAAGTTATTTAACCCTTCAATACCACCAGGGATGGGCAGTAGCCTATTTATGATACATGTATTTCAAATGCGTATTTCAAATACAAAATAGGATTTTGTCATTTGTATTTGATAGGGTTGGTGAAAATGGCTTCATATGTTATATCAAAATACTTAAGTGTTTAGTATTTTTGTAGTTTTAAAATACTGTAAAATACTTTGGAAGAAGTCTACATGATGACATCATAAAAATGCTCCCTCTGATTGGTGCCTACCATAGACTGTATAAAAACATGGACGTAGTGTCCGTGACATCACCTGTAGGTTTCCGAAGAGCGTTTTTGAAGCCTAAAGTAGGCGGAGACAGCCGTCGCCATCTTGGCAGCGCGTCGTCATCTTGGCAGGACAATAGAAAATGGGCAAAGAGGCGGGAGCTGGTTGCTGAAACCACGCCCACCTAGCTTGACGGTGGTGACAGCAGCGGCAATCCACCTGTCACTCAAGTGGCCACACCCTTAATTATGCAGAACTTTAAGGCTTAATATAATTTAAACGGATGAGTTATAAAAAAATGCACCCCCCTCACAGTTGTCATGAAGGGCAAAATTAGCTATATAGACCAAAACCACTTTTTGTACCAGGCTGTAAACATATTTTTTTCTGCTGTAAAGTTGGGCATTTTAACATGGGGGGTCTATAGGATTGACTCCCTTTTGCAGCCAGCCTCTAGCGGTCAGCAGATGAATTGCAGTTTTAGTCATTCCGTGTTGGTGCACGAGAGAGCAGAGCAGAGAGCGGAGAGGAAGGTGGCGAGAGAGAGAGAGAGAGAGAGAGAGAGAGAGAGAGAGAGAGAAGGTGGCCGCTTGGTGCCTGCTACTCAGTAGTGTGCCAAGACTTGTTACCACACTATTAATGTGTGTTGTCCTTCTACTTCTATGGCTCTCAATAGATTCAGTGGTTGGAGTTGGGTTAATACTTCTTGACAAGTTGTGTTGCTACTTTCTGATTACGTTTCAGCCTACATTTAAAATCAAAACATATTGATCATTTGATAATTGTTGAAATGCTAAAATGTTTGTTTTCAACTTCCAAATAGGTGTCCAATTACTGATAAATAAATATTTGATTTGTGAATAGTGTACCGTAATTGAAGTAATTGTTTAGTAGGATCGTGATTTTGCATACCATTGCATGAATGACTGCCTGACACATAATATATTATATTTATGATTAACAATCAAATGATTAATTAGTTAGAAACAAGTTGCTATGAATACAGGTGCCATCAGTTGTCTTCTTATGAACGACTTGTTTGTCATTGAGTCAGTGTTGCTGATGCAAAGTAGGCCTTTCATTACCAAACACCAAGTAACTAAATTAGGATACATTTTTTAGTCATTCACAAACTGTTAAACATTAAACAGTTGGTTACTTTAAAACTAACCTTCATCTTGGAGATCAGAGGGATATGTGAATATTTGATCTGTTAACTGGTTGCATATGTTAGATTTATTGCATGACTCGGGCAGAGAAAAGCTGTTGCTATCAAACATTGTTCACTTAATCAACTGTGTCAGTGTAATGGTGAAGGGATAGATCAAATAAGCCAGTCGATGGAAGGTTTGCGAAAAAATTTCATTTTCCCTTGTAAAAGTATTTTTTAGTATTTTTAAAATACAAAAATACAGTAGTTTATTTTGATACATGGTGTGGCTGCTGTATTTTGTAGTTTATTTTGATGCACTTAAAATTAAAGTATTTGGTATTTTATTTTAAAATAGATTTTGATGTATCTTTGCCCAACCCTGAATACCACCCTAATACAATGACAGTGTTAATAGGCTACAATAAGGGTCTATAGGTTTAATGTGAGAAATAATTTGATGTAGAGTTTACTTTCGGAATGCATGTGAAGTCCAAATATTAGTCAACCAGGTAGCTGAAATTGTCTGCACACTGGAAAAATACAATCAGACCAACAAAAAAAAAGGTCTATCAAAATATCTTTTATTTTCCATACAGTGCATCCGGAAAGTATTCACAGCGCTTCACTTTTTCCACATTTTGTTATGTTACAGCCTTATTCTAAAATTGATTAAATTCATTATTTTCCTCAAAATTCTACAAACAATACCCCATAATGACATGAAAGAAGTTTGTTTGAAATCTTTGCAAATTTATATTTTAAAAAAAACCTCACACGTACATAGGTATTCACAGCCTTTGCTCAATATTTTGTTGAAGCACCTTTGGTACCAATTACAGCCTCAAGTCTTTTTGAGTATGATGCTACAAGCTTGACACACCTATTTTTGGGCAGTTTCTCCCATTCTTCTTTGCAGGACTTCTCAAACTCCATCAGGTCGGATGGGGAGCGTCGGTGCAAAGCCATTTTCAGATCCAGTTCACGAGATGTTCATAGGCGTTCAAGTCTGGGCTCTTGGCTGGGCCACTCAAGGACATTCACAGAGTTGTCCCGTAGCCACTCCTTTGTTATCTTGGCTGTGTGCTTAGGGTCGTTGTCCTGTTGAAAGATGAACCTTCGCCCCCAGTCTGAGGTCCAGAGAGCTCTGGAACAGTTTATCAAGGATGTCTCGGTACATTGCTGCATTCACCTTTCCCTCGATCTTGACTAGTCTCCCAGTTCCTGCCGCTGAAAAAAAAACATCCCCACAGCATGATGCTACCACCACCATGCTTCAATGTTGGGACTGTACTGGACAGGTGATGAGCAGTGCCTGGTATTCTCCAGAACCCCACCACCCAACCATGACGCTTGACATTTAGGCCCAAAGAGTTCAATCTTGTTCATCAGACAGAGAATTTTGGTGCTCATAGTCTGAGAGGCCCTTCAGGTGCTTTGGCAACTACTATGTAGGTTGTCATGTGCCTTTTACTGAGGAGTGGCTTCCGTCTGGCCACTCTGCCATACAGGCCTGATTGGTGGAGTGCTGCATAGATGGTTGTTCTTCTGGAAGGTTCTCATCTCTCCACAGAGAAATGCTGGAGCTCTGTCAGAGTGACCATCGGGTTCTTGGTCACCTCCCTGACTAATGGCGCTTTTCCACTGCATGGTGCAGCACGGTACGGTTCACTTTTGGTGGTTTTTCCACTCGGTACAGTACCTGGTACCTGGTACTTTTTTTAGTACCACCTCGGTTGAGGTTCCAAGCGAACCGTACCATTACCAAAACGTGACGTGTAAACTCTGCTGATCACTGATTGGCCGGAGAGAATCGTCACTACTGCGTCACTGAACTTGCGACATGAGACACAAAAGAACCGCTAGATTTAAATCCGCACAGCCATCGAAGGATCAGACGCAACTGTTTTGAACGAGCGCACCATTTTTTAACAACCAAAAAATGGCTGTTTCGTTGTTTGCTGAGAAAGTACAGATGCTCCTCTCATTGATAGCAGAGGAGCGGAATCCAGCGGCTTGATGGGCAACGGGGAGATGCGGAATGAAAAAGTTTTTCAGGAGTCGCGGCAGTAGAGGCGCCGCAAATATAACGACATGTGAATAATCCCACCCACTCTAAAGAGGCACTACACTGCAGTGGAAACGCAAACCGAGACGAGCCGAGCCGTGCCGAGTCGTACCACGCAGTGGAAAAGCGCCATCAGACCTTCTCCCTCGATGCTCAGTTTGACGGGTGGCCGCTCTTAGAGGAATGGTGGTTCCAAAACTCTTCCATTACGGAATGATTGGAGGCCAATGTGCTCATTGGCAATTCAATGTCTGGCAGACAATGTTCTGTACCCTTTCCCAGATCTGTTAATCCAGAATGATTTCAACTCAAAAGGCAAAGCTTTCTTTGAATAAAGTTCGTTTAGGGGAAAGGAAGAAGTCGGAGTGACTGAGGCTCGTGGACAATTTTACCCCATTGGGTGGACCGCACAATTACAATGATACAGGGAAAGCAAGGCGAGAAGAGTCAGAGTCAGAGGTGGCCTAATAGTGACTTTCTATGGGTAACACAGAGTTCGGCGAAACGTGCCAGTGCGACGAGGAAAACCAGGGCGGTATAGGCTCTCAGTCCACCAGAGCCACCAGGACATTGTATACACTGTGGCCTTTTACGGTCTCCCCACGCCAATCACTGTAAGCAGAAGCAGGTGAATGTCATTCTGCACTTTACCTACTTACGCTCGTCTCTAACCGCTCACTCCCGCTGCAGACCCCGCTAAACCACGCCCCCTCGCCACACTTCTCTTTGTAAGAGTTTTCTATCACAGTTACCGCCTCTCCTATGCAACAGATCCCTCTCAATGCCCAGGAATTTGAATTAGTCCAAATATGAATCATATCCACCTGACAATATAGCAGCTTTTTCTCTCTAGTACCTGTCATAGGTTAAATATGGTTTAACAATGGTTTGAGAAAACAATGAGGTTATACAAAGCATCTAAAATCAGAATAAAAAAGAGCTTTATTGCCAGGTATGTTTACACATACGAGGAATTTGTTTTGGTGACAGATTCTTCCACAGCACAAAAAGAATGACAGTGACATGACAGAATAAAAAGAATAAAAATAGGATAAGTAAATAGTAAATAACAAAAAATAAATAAATAAAAAAATAAATAAATAAATACACAATATACAAAGTAGACGATATATGGTATTTGTGTGTACAGGTGTGTTATGAACAAATGCAAGGAAATGTAAAAAGAGGTATGTGTGTTAAATAAAGAAATGTATAAATACAAAGTTCTGGCATGAAATTAGATGGCGCAGTCCGATAGGTCTAACTCAATCTGACATAATGACATCATTATTACACGGCACAGTTGATTGGTTCTCTCCTGTATCAGTAGCCAATGAACTCGCTGCTCAACATTCAAATATTTGGCTATTGTTTGCTGTAGCAGTTGCAGCATGCTTCAGACACACTCCACCCTGCTTCCCCAGCTCCACCTGTATAGATCATGCTACGAGGTGATTCATGTATGCTATATGGGGGTTATTTCATGTATGTTATATGTGCAGCAGCAGTATTTCTTACATGCTCACAGCAGCATGTTGTGGTTGTATTGGCAGTAGCAAGTCTCAGTACTTGCTCTGCCAGAGCAGCAGCGTTTCAGTAGGGGTGTGCGATATATATCATCTGCAATAATATCGTAGTTGTTGTTTTAACTATGTGTGATTTGAAAAACTATGAGTATTTTGCAAAAACCATTCAAAACACCTGCAGAGAGCATTACTTGAAATCTAGACTAGTGTGAGTGCGCATTTAGTGCATTCTTTCACTGCATGATTCAGCCTATTAAAATACATTCAGAATGTTTAAAATGTAACAATTTCAAAGACATGTATGGCGTGAAAATGTATATATTATACCACTTCATTCAATTCTAACATTAAGAGTGTCGTTTTTTCCCCAAAAATTACCATGATTACAAATGTGATATTGATTTTTTTTTTTACAACAGTTCAATAAACAAGAAGTTAATTAAGAGACTTACATTTTAGACCCCATATTACCTGTTTTTGCTCTATTTCGCCAACAAAAATAATTCCAAACACAGCCACAGCACTGTTTTGCATCTCTGAACAACATGACCGTGTTTTGTTCCTGAATGAAACAACCGTTTGAATAAATCGGTTGGATCTCAATGACTCACTCATTAACAGTGACTTGCTGCCACCTACTGGCAGGTTTAGTTTGACATTTACATTGTATTTTTATTATTTAAATAATTTCAAAAATAAATGTTAACGTTTTATGTTTAATATATCAAAACAGTATTAATGCATTTGTATCTGCAGGTTAAATGCATTCATGTCCGGCATTAAACAGTGTGTAAATACATCTAAATGCCACTTCAGATGAAGCTTCTGTGTTTCCTCTGCATTGCAAAGATGAATTTTGTTGATACTGATTTAATTTGCTTGGTAACAGTCCAAATGTCTTATTATTCTAATTCACTGATTAAATGTAAAAATTTGATTCAAAAGATAATGCAGGTTTTATAAAGGTAAAATGCTCATAAAATGTAAAAATCCATTAAAACTTACTGGAAAAGATTAATTTCTATCAGTGTGAACTGACCACAACACAGAATAGGAAAAATATCAAAAACTTTAGGAGTCAGCTGTCCACAGTAGTCCTTAAGATAACAGCACAATAACACACTTAGAAAAATATCATCTAATTATCATTATCGATAAAATCACAGAAAATATCGAGATTTTTTTTTTGTCAATATCGCTCACCCATACGTTGCAGAACCAGACCATTATAGAAGTGCAGAGGACGGATTCAATGACTGCAGAGTAATACTGTTTCAGCAGCTCCTGTGGAAGGTTGAACTTCATCAGCTGGCAAAGGAAGAACAGCCTCTGCTGGGCCTTCTTGACAATGGAGTCTATGTGAGTGTCCCACTTCAGGTCCTGAGAGATGGTGGTTGTAAATGACCGCAAAACGGTTGTGTCACTTTAAATTTGTTCTGAGCATTTTACGTGCTTTATGCAGTAGGGGGGTAATGCAAAGTAGTCAGCTCAGCAGACAGCAGAGTGAAGATTCATGTTCCTCCTCAGTGAATGAAGATAAAATTGAGTTTTCCTGTGAACAGTGCCTTGATTCTGCTTAATTTCAACTTAGTACCCTTTGGTAAAACGGAGCGAGTTTCACGGTGTTACGCAAACTGACGCTTAATGGCGCTCTTCGCCCGTCAGAAACTCTCTGTGTCCCATTTATGGGTGCCAAAGAGCAGCTACAGCGGTGCCAATGAAACTGCATGATTCTACTGTTGTTACAGTGCTGTTCATGATGGTGAGTGGGGGAGTGCAGGGGGGTTCCTCCTGAAATCCACAATCATCTCCACTTTTTTGAGCATGTTCAGCTCCAGGTTGTTAAGACAGCACCAAACAGCCTTAAACCTCCTCTCTGTAAGCAGACTCATCACCATCCTGTATGATTCCAATAAGTGTGGTGTCATCTGTGAACTTCAGGAGCTTGACAGAGGGGTCTTTAGAGGTGCAGTCGTTGGTGTACAGGGAGAAGAGCAGTGGGGAGAGAACACATCCCTGGGGGGCGCCAGTGCTGATGGTGCGGGTGCTGGATGAGAATTTTCCCAGCCTTACCAGCTGCTGCCTGTCTGTCTTTTCTTTGGGATGGGGATGATGGTGAAGCGTTTGAAGCAGGAAGGGACTTCACACAGCTCCAGTGATTTGTTGAAGATCTGTGTGAAGATGGGAGCCAGCTGGTCAGCACAGGTTTTCAGACAGGCTGGTGACACACCATCTGGGCCTGGTGCCTTTCTTCTCTTGCTCTTTCTGAAGACCTGGCACACATCCTTTTCACAGACCTGAAGTGCAGGAGGGGGGAGAGGGGGTTGCTGGAGGTCTTAGTGGATCCATGAAGGTCAACATGGGTGTGAGACAGGGTTTTTCAAACCTGGAATAAAACTCATTCAAATCGTAAGCCAGTGGATTCTCCACGGTGCTGGGAGATGGTGTCTTTACAGGTGATAATAAAGAAATTAACAATTCAATTTGTTAAATTACACAACTGTTTATCTTTTTTTAAATATGGAGTGGAACTGCTTTTTGGCTCTTTTCTTAACATAATCACTCCATCATTACATCTCCTGATCATTTCAAAGTAATTCAACCAAATCACTTCAACAGGGATGGCATAAATTGTGAAATATGATGTGTACCGGACCCATTTTTATTTAATATGTCACAGCAGATTTTTTCAAGTCAGGGCCTATACAATATTCTCGGTTGCTCCATACCCCGTGCAATACCTCCTATGTTCAATAAACAATGCTAATTTAAAAAAAAAAGCAATTATCCATAAAATCATATATTTATAACATAAACATACATTTTTAAAAAAGAAGACAAAATGCTTCCCATAGTTTTGCTTTTGTGGTTAAAGCCTGTGTCACGTTCTTGTGTGGCGAGTTATTGTCGTTATTGTTTTTAATTGTCCAATATTTTCATTATTACATTGTTTAATATCATATTGATTAACACATTTCAGAGTTTCCTTTAAAGGTCAATTCTTAATTTTTTTTACGCAATTGTGGTAGTGTGCTTGATCACCTCTTGATGTCTCATCTAAAATCTGGGTCCCACAACAAAACCAGAATCACTGCTCTAGGGTGTTTTCTGCTGGGTTCAGTGTGCAAGTGAATGTCAGGGTGTTGTCCCCATTGTATCACACAATTCAAGACAATTGTTCAACAACAATTCAAGAGCCTCCCTAAAACTCATTGCAGAGATGTAAAATGCAAAGATGCTGTACTGGTTTTAAAATAAAATGGGTGTAATATTGTGTCCATCATTCACATACCAAATACAGTATGATACAATAGCTAATTCTGCTCTGGAATAAATGGCACAATCATACGAGCTTTAGGCCTGAAGGTGAGATTTGAGTTCCTTTTCACATTATAATTGTTGTAGAAGTTCGTTTTTACTTATGTTACTTATGCTAATTTAGGGAGCTTTTGAGGGGATTCTCCATTCTTTGACTTTTGGGTACAAAATTAGGGCACAATGAGACATTTGTTAGCTATTTACTAAATATATATACCATGGGTAAATATAGTTAGGAGGTTATTAGCAGTCCAGTTAGCTACAGAGAAATGGGAATTTAGGTAAAAGAACACCCATACAATTAAATAATTTACCAGGCAACATTTTGTAGAGAACAAAAAGCACTGAAAATAAGGATATATTAAACATAAATATGCAAAGTGATGCGTAATGTAGTGTAATGTAGGTAATTCTCTATAATGTTGAATAACTTACATTTTCTTCCAGGCTAAATATATATTTGATACAAAATTAATTTTGTATGAATTTATACAAAATAATATGGATTTGTTTGCATTGATACAAGATGGTTTAATAGAATTATAAAATTGTAAGAATTTGGCTCACATATTGAATTCTTTGTTGCTACCAGGCTTATTGTTGTGATAGAAAATAGATTGTCTAAGAAAATACAATTCGATAACCCTTCAAAATTAATTAATTATATGATTTTTTTTGTCAGTTGTTATACTCAGCATACTAGAAGTTTACTCACAATAACAATATTTTTCTTGAGTTGTGCCATGTGGATACTACCAGTTTCTTTTAACAACCATTTTAAATGCTGTTACGACCTAATAAAGGATGTTACGTATTTGTAATTGTAATATTGCTTTTGATTTTAAAAGCAGAACAGGTGAGCCAGAGTTGTTGTGGGGTGTTGTTTTGCTTTACTGAGCAACACCCAAAACTAAGCACAAAGGATAAACAATATGGGAGGCTGGGTTTTGAATATTTCTCTTTTGTGAGATATTGGGTTGGTTTTGATGTAATATGGGTGTGATACTGGTTTGTCAAATGAGTCTGTTATACGTACAGTATGTTGTCATTTAGAATCATGGGAGTGATGTTGGATAGATGTCTTAAAACTGTTGGATTTGTTGGAGTTAGTCACAGTCAGTGTTGGTAAGACCTTATTCAGTTATTTATTTGTAGAATATTATGGCTACAGTTGCCTTAAACTGTAAATTGTAAAAATAAAAAAAAAAGTATTATCTGTGTGTTGTTGTTGTCTCTGTGAACTGGAAGCTTGTGACACGATAACAAATTCCTTGTATGTGCAAACATACTTGGCAATAAAGCTCTTTCTGATTCTGATTCTGAAATGTAGTGAGACTCAAAACTGATAAACATGTAAAAGAATGCAGATCTGAAAACTTGACACCTTAGCAGTACGATGACAGTTGAAGTTGAAGAGTAGCTGGAGTAGTTTGGTTACTGTAAAAATAGGAGGAGCTGTTGTTAATGCTCTAGGTAGCTGTAGTTGTATGGATTTTAATTCAGGCTGTGAAACATGAAGCAAACTCTGTGTGTGCTGGTTGAGAAAACATAACACTGTAAAAAAATGTCAGGTAACCTAAACTATGCTACATGTGGTATAAATAAAATTTAGTAAAGATACATTATTGTTGTGAGTGTGTTTTGTTAGTTCTTAAAAAAAATTTTGTTGTGTAAAATGTATATTCATGTTGTTTGCTGATATGTCACAGAATAAGTATATTCTTGGCTTTTTTGTCACTTCTGTTTAGAGCCTGTATTATTTAAGGCAAGTTTTATAATGTTCTATATTATTACATGGTTGTATTTTCTTACAATTTTGTAGGGGCCACTGATTCTTGTTTTATGTGGTGTGTAGACAATGACGTCTGGATATACTCGTACCACCACATTCCCTGGGTAAGCATAAATAAATTAAGCAGCATTGCAATATACTACATTAACCTGAATCCTAGAACAATCACTTTGAGGAAGTTAGCATACTTTGGTCTATAGACTGCCTCAAGATAACAGATAACAAACTATTAGAGACATCACTTAAAATAGGGTAATATCTGAGTCTTTGTTACATAATTGTTGTATCTTTTGTTAACTATATGTTTAAAAACCAAAAAAAGCATCACCAGTTTCCAGTAAATACAATAAATGGATTTAACTCCCCTCATCCCTGACAAGCTTAGCCCTACTCTTGAACTCTGCAGAGTTTGAATAATTGAGTGCATTTATAAATCTGTCAAAAGAGTGAAACTCCAGATCTGTTAGCACCTCAGGTACTATTTTTGAAGTAGTTGTTGTGGAAGATGTAGATACTGTAGATGTTGTAGACTCTATAGATGCTGTAGACTCTGTAGATGTTGTAGATGTTGTAGAAGCTGTAGAAACTGTAGACTCTGTAGAAGCTGTAGACTCCATAGATTCTGTAGACTCCGTAGATTCTGTAGATGTTATAGAAACTGTAGACGCTGTAGAAGCTGTAGAAACTGTAGACTCTGTAGAAGCTGTAGACTCTGTAGAAGCTGTAGACTCTGTAGAAGCTGTTGACACCGTAGAAGCTGTAGAAGCTGTAGACTCTGTAGATGTTATTTTTTTTTTTTTTTTTCTGTAGATGCAGTAGAAGCTGTAGACTCTGTAGAAGCTGTCGATTCTGTAGAAGCTGTAGACTCTGTAGATGCTGTAGAATCTGTAGACTCTGTAGAAGCTGTAGACTCTGTAGAAGCTGTAGACTCTGTAGAAGCTGTAGACTCTGTAGAAGCTGTAGACTCTGTAGAAGCTGTAGACTCTGTAGAAGCTGTAGACTCTGTAGAAGCTGTAGACTCTGTAGAAGCTGTCGACTCTGTAGATGCTGTAGAAGCTGTAGACTCTGTAGAAGCTGTCGACTCTGTAGATGCTGTAGAAGCTGTCGATTCTGTAGATGCTGTAGAAACTGTAGACTCTGTAGATGCTGTAGACATTGTCAACTCTGTAGATTCTGTAGAAGCTGTAGACTCTGTAGATGCTATAGAAGCTGTAGACTCTGTAGATGCTGAAGACGCTGTAGTCTGTAGATGCTGTAGACGCTGTCGACTCTGTAGATGCTGTAGAAGCTGTCGACTCTGTAGATGCTGTAGAAGCTGTAGACTCTGTAGATGCTGTAGACGCTGTCGACTCTGTAGATGCTGTAGAAGCTGTCGACTCTGTAGATGCTGTAGACTCTGTAGACTCTGTAGAAGCTGTAGACTCTGTAGAAGCTGTAGACTCTGTAGAAGCTGTAGACTCTGTAGAAGCTGTAGACTCTGTAGAAGCTGTCGACTCTGTAGATGCTGTAGAAGCTGTCGATTCTGTAGATGCTGTAGAAACTGTAGACTCTGTAGAAGCTGTAGACTCTGTAGAAGCTGTAGACTCTGTAGAAGCTGTAGACTCTGTAGAAGCTGTAGACTCTGTAGATGCTGAAGACGCTGTAGACTGTAGATGCTGTAGACGCTGTAGACTCTGTAGATGCTGTAGACACTGTCGACTCTGTAGATGCTGTAGAAGCTGTAGACTCTGTAGATGCTGTAGACGCTGTCGACTCTGTAGATGCTGTAGACACTGTCGACTCTGTAGATGCTGTAGAAGCTGTAGACTCTGTAGATGCTGTAGACGCTGTCGACTCTGTAGATGATGTAGAAGCTGTCGACTCTGTAGATGCTGTAGAAGCTGTAGACTCTGTAGATGCTGTAGACGCTGTCGACTCTGTAGATGATGTAGAAGCTGTCGACTCTGTAGATGCTGTAGACTCTGTATACTCTGTAGAGGCTGTAGAGCCTGTAGAAGCTGTAGACTCTGTAATTGCTGTCGACTCTGTAGATGTTGTAGACTCTGTATACTCTGTAGAGGCTGTAGAGCCTGTAGAAGCTGTAGACTCTGTAATTGCTGTAGAAACTGTAGACTCTGTAGATGTATGGGCAGATACAGTACATATGTCTTGGCAATAGATCTGCTTGTTCTGGGGGGGTTTATCTTTTATATTCCTTCTGCCTTATAGGGATGATTTTAAGCATATTATTGTATAGCAGCAGCATACATATTTAATTGTTTTGTTTTCTTCCAGCTTTGTTGGGGGGTTATTTTATATGCTATTTGTGCAGCAGCAGTATGTCTTAAATATTCACGGCACCCCTATCATCGTATGCATTGGCAGTAGCAAGTTCCTGTACTTGCTTGGTGCAGCAGTAATAATCTACAACTACAGCAATAACAAACAGCAGCAGCAATTCAGCAGCAGCGTAGCAGATCTATTCCGCCAAGACCAAATACATTAACATTGTCATATCCATCACCATGCTAAAATTTTCAGAGAGTTGTCATGATTAAAATATATAGTTTAGTCATGAAACTCTAGATGGCGCAGGCTGATGGTTGTTAACGTAACTGATGATATTCAGAGAGTTAAACGACTTGGCACAAGCTGATATGCAGCCAATGAGCTTACTGCCTTGCATTTATATGGCTGGCTAGCATTCACTAGAGATTATTATACAGCGAGCTTTTCAGAGTTTCTCTGAAACTCTCCACCTTCCCCAGCTCCACCTGTATATATCTGCTATGGGTTATTTTATATGCTATTTGTGCAGCAGCAGTATGTCTTAAATACTCATGGCACCGTATCGCCATATGCATTGGCAGTAGCAAGTTCCTGTACTTGCTTGCAGCAGCAGCAATAATCTACAACTACCGCAATAACCAACAGCAGCAGCAATTCAGCAGCAGCGTAGCAGATCTGTTCCGCCAAGACCAAATACATTAACATTGTCATATCCATCACCATGCTAAAATCTTCAGGGAGGTCTGATTAAATATATTGTTTAGTCATGAAACTCTAGATGGTGCAGACTGACGGGGTGTTAATGTAACTGATGATATTCAGAGAGTTAAATGACTTGGCACAAGCGGATTGGTTCATGCTGCATATGCAGCCAATGAGCTTACTGCCTTGCATTTATATTGCATTTGTCCTTTTTTTTTTATTTTTTTTTTTTAGAATTTACTGTATTTTATTATTGGTTTTGTTCAGCACTTTGGTCAGTGTAACACTGAATTTTAAATGTGCTCTATAAATAAAACTTACTTACTTACTTACTATATGGTTGGCTAGCATTCACTTGAGATTCCTGCAGTGTGCTTTTCAGAGTTTCTCTGAAAACCTCCACCTTCCCCAGCTCCACCTGTATAGATCTGCTACGGGTTATTTTATATGCTATTTGTGCAGCAGCAGTATGTCTTAAATACTCATGGCACCGTATCGCCATATGCATTGGCAGTAGCAAGTTCCTGTACTTGCTTGCAGCAGCAGCAATAATCTACAACTACAGCAATAAAAAAACAGCAGCAGCAATTCAGCAGCAGCAGCAGTAGTGTAGCAGATCTATTCCGCCAAGACCAAATACATTAACATTGTCATTTTCATCACCATGCTAAAATATTCAGAGAGTTGTCATGATTAAAATATTTTTATTTAATTAAAATACAGTATGACATTGCAATGTTGGAAATTATTAGATAAAAAAAGAAAAAGAAGTATGACCAGTATTTAACCTCAAAACAGTTAAACAGCAATTACAATGTTTACATTTGAAAACATACATTTGAAAATGCATGAGGAAAAAGATCCACTTCTCCCTCCCAGAACAGCCTGCTGTTAAACAAATATCTGCAATTATGTTCTTGAGGAACAATGCATCATCAAACTTATCTTTATATTACTCTATACCATTATTTCAGAGTGTGCTGCAATGGGAAGAATGTTGTACCAGTATACCATGTAATAATAATAAATACATTTGTTGTTTAATTATTTGTTATAGCGTTTATTATTGAACTCTCATATTTGTTTGATATATGTTTAAGGGATCTATAGGAAAAGCCTTAATATTTTAGACATAATAATGAGGCATGTTGCTTGGAGCAGACTAGATTCAATCTTTAATCCACCTGAAGTTATAGTTGCTGTGGTTGCTGCAGGAGTGACAGTGGTAGCTGAAGCTGTAATAAAAAACATAATCAAATTAGCTAGATATCTCTATAAACCTATAGTTATAGATAGGTTACAGGAATAGAAGACTATAAAGCTACTGAGTAATAGAGTTTACCTGAACCATTGACTGAAATTGATTGAGGAATTATGTTCAATTGTTTGGCATCTCCGGTTCCCACTGCTGTCAAGAGGGTGCTCGAAATCTCTTCAACAGATGGGATAGTTTGATTTAAGCTGAAAGCTAGTTGTGTTGATGTGATGATTGACCCTCGTCTAGAATATATAAATGTTGAAATTAATGTTACCTTTAAAAATTCAGTTTATTGCAAGTTTTTTTCTCTCTCTCTCTCTCTCTTTCAAACACAAACACACACACACACACACACACACACACACACACACACACACACACAGCATGCATAAAATTAGCAACATTTCAATATGCTGCATTTACCTGAATCCTAGGACAATCACTCTGAGGAAGTTAGCATGCTTGATTTTGTAGATAGGCTCAAGCTGGAATAAATAACACATAATTATGGACATCACTTAAAACAGGGTAATCTAGGTTAAGTGTTTGTTACATAATTGTCTCTTCTATTAATTAAATGTTTAAAAGTCAAGAAAAGTATCATCAATGTGCTTCAGTATATATAATAAATGGATTTTAACTCACCTCATCTTTGACAAGCTTAGACCTGTCCTTGAATTCCTCAGTGCTGCTATTGCTGAGTGCATCTATAAATGTGTCCAAAGAACGAAACTCCAGATCTGTTAGCACCTCAGGTATTGTTTGTGCAGTAGTTACTGTAGAAGTTGTAGATGTTGTAGAGACCGTAGATGCTGTAGAAGCTGTAGACTCTGTAGATGCTGTAAAAGCTATAGAATATGTAGATGCTGTAGACTGAGCAGATGTGGATGACACTGTAGAAGCTGTAGACAATGTAGAAGCTGTAGGCTCTGTAGATGCTGCAGAAGCTGTAGACTTTGTAGAGACTGTAGACTCTGTAGATGCTGTAGGCGCTGTAGACTGAGCAAATGTGGATGACACTGTAGAAGCTATAGACACTGTAGTCTCTGTAGATGTTGTAGACTCTGTTGATGCTACTGTAGATGCAGTAAACTGAGCAGATGTGGATGACACTGTAGAAGCTGTAGACACTGTAGAGACTGTAGAAGGAATGACTGTTGTAGCACTAGTGGTGGATGTGTCAGCAGCTGGTGAAGAGGAACTGACTGAAGTCAAGGTAGAAGTTGTTGATTGTACCACTGTTGTGGTTACTGCTTCACTGCTGGTGGATGTTCCAGTAATAGATGTTGAGGCTGTGGATGAACCTGTTGGTGTTGTGAATGTTTCAGCTGTGCTAACAGCTGTACTATGAGAAGCAGCTGAAGAGGGATTAGTCAAAGAGGACTGTGTGGTTTGAGATGCTGTGGCAGTGACTGGTGCACTAATGGTGGATGACTCAGTAAGAGTTGTTGTGACAGAGGAAGAACCTGTTGGGGTTGAAGTTGTTGGTATTGTGCATGGACTGTAATTTGGACAAAGTATAGTTGAGGGCATCGCGGTTGTTGTAGCTGTTGTGGAAGATTCAGCTGTTGTAACACTAGTTTGTGCAGCTGTTGTGGTTACTCTTGCAGTAGTGGTGGACGATTCAGCAAGAGTAGTGGTTGTTAAGGGCACTGCTGTTGTTGTAGCTGTTGTGGAAGATTCAGTTGTTGTAACAGTAGTTTGTGGTTCTGTTGTGGTAACTCCTGTAGTAGTGGTGGATGATTCAGTAAGAGTTGTAGTGGTTGTTGAGGGCACAGCTGTTGTGGAGGATTCAGTTGTTGTAACACTAGTTTGTGGTGCTGTTGTGGTAAATCCAGCAGTAGTGGTGGATGATTCAGCAAGAGTTGTAGTGATTGTTGAGGGCACTGCTGTTGTGGAGGATTCAGTTGTTGTAACAGTAGTTTGTGGTGCTGTTGTGGTTACTCCTGCAGTAGTGGTGGATGATTCAGTAACAGTTGTAGTGGTTGTTGAGGGCACTGCTGTTGTTGTAGCTGTTGTGGAGGATTCAGTTGTTGTAACACTAGTTTGTGGTGCTGTTGTGGTTACTCCTGCAGTAGTGGTGGATGATTCAGTAACAGTTGTAGTGGTTTTTGAGGGTGCTGCTGTTGTTGTAGCTGTTGTGGAGGATTCATTTGTTGTAACAGTAGTTTGTGGTGCTGTTGTGGTAACTCCTGCGGTAGTGGTGGATGATTCAGCAAGAGTTGTAGTGGTTGATGAGGGCACTGCTGTTGTAGCCGTTGTGGAGGATTCAGTTGTTGTAACACTAGTTTGTGGTGCTGTTGTGGTAAATCCAGCAGTAGTGGTGGATGATTCAGCAAGAGTTGTAGTGATTGTTGAGGGCACTGCTGTTGTGGAGGATTCATCTGTTGTAACACTAGTTTGTGGTGCTGTTGTGGTAAATCCAGCAGTAGTGGTGGATGATTCAGCAAGAGTTGTAGTGGTTGATGAGGGCACTGCTGTTGTAGCCGTTGTGGAGGATTCAGTTGTTGTAACACTAGTTTGTGGTGCTGTTGTGGTAACTCCTGCAGTAGTGGTGGATGTTTCAGAAACAGTTGTAGTGGTTTTTGAGGGCACTGCTGTTGTTGTAGCTGTTGTGGAGGATTCAGTTGTTGTAACACTAGTTTGTGGTGCTGTTGTGGTAACTCCTGCAGTAGTGGTGGATGATTCAGTAAAAGTTGTAGTGGTTGTTGAGGGCACTGCTGTTGTTGTAGCTGTTGTGGAGGATTCATTTGTTGTAACAGTAGTTTGTGGTGCTGTTGTGGTAACTCCAGCAGCAGTGGTGGATGATTCAGCAAGAGTTGTAGTGGTTGTTGAGGGCACTGCTGTTGTTGTAGCTGTTGTGGAGGATTCAGTTGTTGTAACAGTAGTTTGTGGTGCTGTTGTGGTAACTCCTGGAGTAGTGGTGGATGATTCAGTAACAGTTGTAGTGGTTTTTGAGGGTGCTGCTGTTGTTGTAGCGTGTAGAAGATTCAGTTGTTTTTTTTTTTTTTTTTTTTTTCTTGTAACCAATAGTTGTGGTGATGTGTGTAACTACTGCAGTAGTGTGGATGTTCAGAAAACCGTTGTGAGGGTTTTTGAGGGGCATGCTGTTGTGTAGCTGTTGTGGAGGATTCAGTTGTTGTAACACTAGTTTGTGGTGCTGTTGTGGTAACTCCTGCAGTAGTGGTGGATGATTCAGTAACAGTTGTAGTGGTTGTTGAGGGCACTGCTGTTGTTGTAGCTGTTGTGGAGGATTCATTTGTTGTAACAGTAGTTTGTGGTGCTGTTGTGGTAACTCCTGGAGTAGTGGTGGATGATTCAGTAACAGTTGTAGTGGTTTTTGAGGGTGCTGCTGTTGTTGTAGCTGTTGTGGAGGATTCATTTGTTGTAACAGTAGTTTGTGGTGCTGTTGTGGTAACTCCTGGAGTAGTGGTGGATGATTCAGTAACAGTTGTAGTGGTTGTTGAGGGCACTGCTGTTGTTGTAGCTGTTGTAGAAGATTCAGTTGTTGTAACACTAGTTTGTGGTGCTGTTGTGGTAACTCCTGCAGTAGTGGTGGATGTTTCAGCAAGAGCTGTAGTGGTTGTTGAAGACGTCGTTGTAGCTGTGGGTGTTGCGGAGGTGTCGGTTGTACTAACAGATGATGGTGATGATGTTGAATCTGTTGTGGAGTTTGTTGTACTTTGGGATTGGACTGTTGCTAGAGAAGACAAAAAGTTGGTGTGCTGTTAAAGTTATATATTTTAAACATGTATATATTACGTTTAAGTCAATTCGAGAATTGTTGTTGTTGTTTTGTACAATTAGTTTTACATTTGATTCACCTACCAATGAAAATGCACATTATAATAAAAGCTTTTCCCTCCATTCTGGAAAGAGTCCAGTGGGTATAATAAGAGTCTGCAAAGCAAGCAATATACACAACGTTTAAATACACACACACACACATTCATATATATATATACAGTGCCCTCCACTAATATTGGCACCCTTGGTAAATATGAGCAAAGGCGGCTGTGAAAATAAATCTGCATTGTTTATCCTTTTGATCTTTTATTTAAAAAATTCACAAAAATCTAACCTTTCATTGGATAATAACAATTGAAAGTGGGGGGAAATCTCATTGTGAAATAAATGCTTTCTCAAGTTCACATTGGCCAGAATTATTGGTATCCAATTATTGAAAAATCCTTTTCCTTTTTCTCCTGTAACAGAGTTTTCTCCTATAATGCCTGAAGAGTTTGGAGAACACCTGATAAGAGATCAGAGACCATTCCTTCGTACAGAATCTCTCCAGATCCTACGGATTCCCAGCTCCATGTTGGTGCTTCTTCTCTTCAGTTCACCACACTCATTTTCTATAGGGTTCAGGTCAGAGGACTGGGACAGCCATGGCAGAAGCTTCATTTTGTGCTCAGTGATCTATTTTTGTATCGATTTTGATGTTTGTTTTGGATTATTGTCCTGATGGAAGATTTAACCACGGCCCATTATAAGATTTCTTACAGAGGCAGTCAGGTTTAGATTTTTATCTGCTGGTATTTGATAGAATCCATGATACCAGGCATGAACAAGATGTCCAGCAGAAATATAGGCCCACAACATTAAAGATCCAGCAATATATGTAACCGTGGGCATGGGGTACTTTTATCCCTGTTTGTACTAAACCCATCTGGTGGGTTTTCTGCCAAAAAGCTATTTTTTTAGTTTCATCTGACCAAAGAAGCCAGTGCTATTTGAAGTTCCAGTCATGTCTGACAACTGAATATTCTTTTTGGATGAGCGAGGAGAATTTTTCTTGAAACCCTCCTGAACAACATGTGGTGACTTTTTTAGGCTTTCTGGCCCTAAGACTCAACTAAACTCTGCAATTCTCCAGCTGTGATCCTTGGAGAGTCTTTGGCCACTCAAACTCTCCTCCTCACTGTGCATTAGGACTATATAGACACACATCCTCTTCCAGGCAGGTTTGTAACATTTTCTGTTTATTGGAAATTCTTAATTATTGCCCTGGTGGTGGAAATGGGAATTTTCAATGCTTTGGCTCTTTTCTTACAGCCACTTTCTATTTTGTGAAACTCAACAATCTTGTTCTGCACATAAGAACTATATTCGTTGGTTTTACTCCTTGTGATGAAAGATTAAGGGAATTTGGCCTTTGTGTTCCTCATATTTATAATCCTGTGGAGCAGGAAGTCATGGCTGGACGATTTCATGCTCCTAGTCACCCTGGTGTGCTACAAATGTAAATATGAATGGGATTATACTTCAGAGATGTTTTACTCATAAGAATTTCTAGGAGTGCCAATAATTATGGCCAACATGCATTGGAGAAAAACAATGAGATTATCTCCCCACTTTCAATTGTTTTACTTCAATGAAAGGTTAGACATTTTGCAAATTTTCTGAATGAAAGATCAAAAAGATCAGGGAAGCAGATTTATTTGGACAGCCGCCTTTGCTCATATTTACCAAGGGTAAAAGTACCAAATTTAGTGGAGTGCACTATGTAAGCCTCCTATCCCAAGGCTACATTTATTTAATAAATGTACAAAAATACAGAAAAACAATAATTTTGTAAAATATTAATACAACTGGCTTCGATTTGAATATATTTGAAAATAATATATTTTCATATTCTTGCTGCAAAAGACTGAATTTTTTAGCAGCCATTACTCCATTCTTCAGCGTCACATGATTCTTCAGAAACATAGAAGAATTATTTCAAAACATGAACAACTGAATGATTCCAACTTGACCCGTATTATAATAATATAATAATAAAAGCAAAACATTAAATAAGATATCTTATATATATATTATATATATTATATCTAATTATTAAACAATCACTGCATCCAACAGATGTCAGAGGGTACCAGCATCAGCTGTGGAAGAGAATAAAATAACCTTTACAAACATATTTTCATGGTTTCAGTAGTACCATGCAAAAACTGCACTCTGATTTAACCGTGACTACTCTGTCTGAAAAAAAAATGTATATACTAATACTATTTTATTATGATCTGAATATTAAACACAAAATGGCTCAGTAAACAAATCTAGAAATCTAGCGTCTAGTAAACGATTACTTCTTATAAATGTTTGACACCTTAATTTAATATAAAAGCTTTAACAGTAACAGAAAACCGAAGACTACTACAAAAAATGACAAAAACATTACATTGTATCCATTACTACATTAGTGAAATTAAATAGTAGTCCTTTGATTGTTATGCCCGATATACAATATTTTCAGCAATTAAACTATATAATATAAATATAATTAAGACAAATATATGTAGTTAATTAAAGTGCTCTTACCAGTCCTTTAGCAGTATATTATGCTGAACACGTTGATCGGTAATCCGCTGTTGTCTCAGTGATCCAATAGTTATTCTATGCTTCAGTTCTTCCACTTCTCTTTAATCACCTGTGACGCTGCCTCTTAAATCCACTTAGTGACGTCCTGGACGTGGTTTGTTACTTCACTGATATGCACAGATAAGGCATAGCCTATGGAATGCTTTTGGCAAACACCGTGACGATATTTTTTCGTAAATCTTTTGTATTGTGCCCGTCTAAAGTGTCTGGAGTGCGCAACCATTTATTATAGGAAGGCTTATTTATAGAAACTGTTAAGTAACTTGATAACGCCATATAGTTGCACATTTTAATTTATAATCGTATGCCATTCTCATACCGTGATTATGTTTTCATTTCAATCAGACATTGTTTTAAATGTATAAAAAAAAAAAAAAAATTTTGAGGGCACATCATTTGTTTCAATGTATTAATTTGTTGATATTACTGCACGAATGTTAGTGTAATAAATACAAAATGGAATTGCATTAGCAGTTTATACAAAAACAACATCAAACTCAGAGATTCCCATGAGTTTAATAATTGATCAGCACGTGATCTTTTTATGGATCCTACATCAACTGATCCCGATAACCGCACATGTGAGATGTCAAAAGGGACCAACACAAAAGACACTAGGTTTACCTATATGCATTCTTCACATACTGGCACTTAGTTTCACTGGCTTCCTTGACGTTTTTGAGAAAGTTTGCCCTCACTAATGAAGCATCACTAGCCCAATACTCAACAACTGAACTGGTAGTGCCGAGACGCGCATATTTAGTAGCTAGAATATTTCACATAGTTGTTTTTCTGCCGATAAGTATTTCTGCCGACTCATTGTAAATTAGAAATAGAGATAGAGAGAACCCTTTCTAAATTGCTATCTTTTTTATTTGTAACAGTTGATGTAGCCAAGCCATTTCTAATAATAGATATATTTTAATTATTCAGGCGGACAGTATGTTTTAATTATCGGCATAACAATATTTGAAATAAAAGGATAATAACACATGTGTTTTGTTTGGCTAGAAAAAAATGTTTTCACAAAAGTAAAATTTTTTTTTAAATAATAATCAGTGGAACTTCTGAAGCTTTAATGGTTGATATCTATTGCTGGTGTGCTTACATCACGTAATTTGTTTTCAGTTGCGACCTATTGTCTATATGGTTTTATTTCGTTAAAATCGTTAGGGCTATTGGACATTTCTGAAAAAAAATCAATGAGCTTACAAATTTCAAGAAAATTATAGTTGTATTTATATTATAATTATACTTTATTGAAAAGACAATTACTCTCTTGAAAGAATCTTCTTGAAATGGGTTTGGTTATAATAAGAAAAAACTTCTTTTTTAATATATATATATTTCATAATCAGAAACAACGTTTGTTGAAACGGCGAGACGCCAGTATATAGCTAGTAAGTGGGCTATAATAATAGCATAAGCACAGTCATTGTATTTGAAGTGCCATCTTTGATAATCAAGTCAAGTGAAGTAGTAGCCATTCCTCGCATTACAGTCAAGTCTAAGAAATGAATCCTTGAGTGTGGTAGAGGTGAACACCCTTCACTTTATTTCCAGAAATTGTACAGTGATGCTTAAGGTGTTACACATCATTTATTTCCTCAATGGATGATTTTTATGCCTTTTTTTTGTCATTATGTATTATTCAGTGTAAATGTAGTGAAACTGTAGCAAAAAAAGGGGTCAAGTTTGCCTTGTAGAGAGAATTAAGAATTTAAATAATCAGATTCTTGAAAACAGAACACCCCTTAGTAAAGTATTGATGATAGCTCGATTGACGGGGAGCGCTCTCTACTGGCGAAATTGGCACAGTGCAAGTGGACTTGGAAAACGGTAAAAACAAATGAAGAAAAGAAAACTATTATTGCTAAGCAGCAATGAACGAACATTCACAATGAAACACTCTTTCTAGATTAGATTTTTCTGAAGAAAATGTATCATTGCAAATATTCTGTGCAAATGTGCTACACTCTCAGACAAAAAAGGTACAAAAAGCTGTCTCTTGGAGGATACCTTTTTTAAAGAAACATTTTCTACCTTATTTACCACTAAAGGGTGCATATTAGTACCTTATTAGTACCTTAAAAGTACACATTAGTACCTAACGTGTACATATTATTACCCAATTGGTATATATTAGTATATAAAAAAGAGTACCACCCTAGTGACAGCTTTTGAACCTTTTTGGCCTCTTTTGTACCTGTCTTTTGTCTGTTTGTTCATATCACAACACCTATATAAAGTATTTTGATAATACTTGCCTAAGTTTCCATAGCTGTTAGTCTGCTGTGTTATTATTTATGCCACGCACTTACTTGCACTTTTGATACTTCAGTAGATTTAATGTAAGTTACTGTACCTTAAGTATTACTTCTCATAAACTAATTTAACATTTAAAAAAAAAAAAAGCTTGAGCATGGCTGGGTATTTTATGCAGTGCTTGTTATCTGGGACACTGTATTGAGCAAGAAGAAACATTGGGAATTAGAAAGAATAAAAGTCTTGCTACATCAGCAGTTCATGGGATAGCAAAATCACAGAGTTGTGCCTGCTGTCCCAGTTACTCTCTGTCCTCATATGACCTACTCTTGGACTTTTTAAAAAAAGATAAGCTTGTATTTGGCCAGCAGAGGGCAGGCATGAATTTGCTTTAAAATACTGCTAGTGGATGACACCTGCCTAAAAATACATCTTCTTTAAGCTCTTATTAGCACCTGTAATACTGACATTGAAACACTTAAAGATATAGTTCACCCACAAATCTGTCATTTACTCACCCCATGGCGTTCCAGACCTGTATGACTTTCTTTTTTCTGTGAAGCACAAAATAATATATTTTGAAGGTTAGTTGACTTTCATTGGTTTCATTCTCAGGTTTTTTAACAACATGAGGGTGAATGAATAATGACCTAATTTTCATTTTTTAAAGTGAACTATCACTTTAAATTGTGTTCTGCAGGCAGGTACAAAGAAAATAAATCTTGTATTCAAAACTTTTCCATTTCAGCTGTGTAATTTAACTACTTAGGCCGATCACAATGAAGTACCATAGTTTATATCAGTTCACTGTCATTTAATAGTCTCACTTTAAAATAAAAACAGTACAGCACAAATAACCACAAAGATTCTCACTTTGAAGTCCCATTCATCAGAAAACTTCACAGTCTTCACAGAGAGATAAAGGCAGCCTAGAATTGTCTGGGGCGAACAAAATAGGTTGTGCAATGTTATTCAACAGCAAAGAATGTGATCGTGTGACATTCCATTCATGGTGACACTCTGAAAATATGGGCGTTTTATTTACCCTTAATTGTTACCACTTTAATCTTAGCAGATCATTTTATAAAAGACTGTCAACACCTAGAATTATACAGAAGGTGTTAAGGCGGAAGAATGTCAGAGTAGTAGAATCCCTTAGGCATTGACCTAAGACCTGTTTCAACAATACTAAGACCTATTACAGAAATGCTTTGTTAGGTCATACTTAAGACCTCCTAACACCTTAAAGATATATGTATGCATAGACTTTATTTCATTTTTTTCACACATTCTCTGAAACACAATAACATGACGTACATAGTTAAAAGAAGCAAAACTGTTATGCAAGACAAGTCTCTTGTCAAATGAATGAATGAAAACAAAAGACAAACAGATGTGGACAAAGTAAAATCCAGTCATCTCAGTACACACGCATGAAGACGTGGGTTTACTTGTGGTAATAGCTAACATCACCTTCTCTATAACAGCAAAGATGAGTAAAAATAAAGTAAAATAGGACTGATGTAAAGCTATGCTCCCTTTAAAAAAAAGCCTACTCACAACTTATCTTTATATTATAAAAGGTGAGTTGCATATCACAAATCACAAGCATGTCACAAAATAAGTTTCGAGTTAAGCCTGTTATGCAAACAAGCAAGCAAGACTGGTCAAGTCAGTGGTTCACTGCAACAAATCAACAAACCTGCCAAAGAAAAGGTCAAGTTATTTCTGCCATATGTACATTAACTGACAGTCACCACTGATAAGTTACTACTAAATATTGTAGAAGCTTCATTTTCTGTAAGTTGCTTTGCAACGATTTGTATCGTAAAAAGCGCTATACAAATAAACTTGAATTGAATTGAATTGAAGTCACAGTACTTGAAACGAGTCAAAGAAATTAACTGTTTGATTCTGTAAGCTGTCACAAAAACACCGTACTTGATAGTGCTGTACATAAACGTCACCCAGACATCTATTCAGTGTAATAGCCATGCATGTAGACATGAAATCTAGAAATTAAAAAGTTTCTAGTATTAAATGTAACTGACGTCTGTCTTGAAAGCATACATGGCTCTTGCATATCACACTGCTATGGGGGCAAACAATCCCATCAATTATTTTTAACTGTACTGTATGTCTGTTTCAGACACGCACAGTAAGATGATTCCACAAAATTAAAGACACTGAACCATAAGGAGGATTTTGCTTGTGGTTAATGTACTTTTGGTCATTAAAACTTTCTGACAAACATCCCTTGCACCCCAGAACAAACACAGGCAATTATATAGAGAAAAGAGGTCATGTGCTCTAATTATGTCACCTGACAAAGATCAAGAGACATTTCTTTTTCACGGCACGAGAAGGAGATATTTTCCCACTGCATGCAATTTGTCAATCTGTAATCATGCAGTATATGAAAAAGTCATACACTTTCAGCAAAAAGATGATTTTAAAATACCCTATGCAGTATACAGTACATAAGGAATTGTAGAGTTTTTAGGGACATCTGACAAATGATTATTACATTCAGTTAAATTAGTGAGTGTACAACACACTTGTTTTGTGACTAGCACAATAAAAATGTTTTAAAGCTTTGCATTGTTTGCGAGCATTACATATCTGAAGTGGAAGATAAAAACCTCTGCATGACTGTTTGTTCCAGGTTATTACAGTTTTGTGTGTGGTGTGTGTGTGTGTGTGTGTGTTTGTGTTGTGTGTGTGTGTGTGTGTGTGTGTGTGTGTGTGTGTGTGTTTAAAGACACTTTCATTGTTTTTACTAGCCATAACCCACTCTGGATATTTTTTTTCCCAAAATATAAATATATATACAGTACTTGCTAGTAAGGTGGATTAATACAGTAGCTATTATTATGTAAAGTAAGGTATAAAATGTGAGCCACCCAGCTGTCAGATATGCTGTCAGTGTGCAGTATTTACATTTCAGGAAAAAAACTAAAGTTTTAGTGAAACTCACGGATGTCTCATTACTTGTCATTTTGCTATAAAGAAAGAACAAAATAGGTCTCATTAATGCATACTATCTAATAGGCCTCATTAATCATACCATCTTGAATTTATGCCAGTTTTGATAATTAGGCTATAAAGAATTTGCAATGAAAGAATTATGCAAGTTAAAGTTGCATTAAGACTTTATTTAATTCATTTAATATAAAACCCTTGTACATTTTAAATAAATGTAAATACTAACAATCATACAATTTTGGACCATATGAACTTAATAAATATGTTTATTTGATTATAATAAGATAGAATAAGGTCTTGCACTGTTAACACATACTAGAAAAAAGAGAATTACTGTATAAATAGTCTTTAACCTGCAGACAGGTGAACAAAAGCATTACATTTAAAATACTGAGGAAATAGGAATTTTCCTTATTTGATTGATTACAACAACCTGCTGATAAATAAAAAAATATATATAATTTTTTCTAATTACAAATTGTGCCCTGAGAATCAATGCAATTTTAGGCCTATGTTTATATTGCCATATTTCGAGAGTGTGCTACAATACTAAATTACACAATACACATACAAAAATAATATAATTTGCTAATATAATTTGTGCCTTGCACATGCCATTCATTTCTCGCAACTCACATTCATTGTTAAGGGATCTATAGGAAAAGATGTAATATTTTTGCCATAATAATGAGCCATGTTGCTTGGAGCAGGCTGGATTCAATCTTCAGTCCACTTGAAGCTGTAGTTACAGCTGCAGTTGTAGTTGTAGTTGTAGTTGCAGCTACAGTCGTAGCTATGACTGTGAGAAAAAGATGCATGAAATAGATTAACAAAGTGTCTCTTTTTTTGCTTCATTAAAGTCCAAATGTACCGAATATGTTGTGTTATTCGTATATTCATATAATCAACTAGTGACTAGTGCTATAGAAGGTTAGAAATTCCACAAGATCTATTGAGCCAAAGTACTAGCTACAGATGTTGTAAGACTTTCAGAATATGTAGCAAGATAGGTTTTGAAATGCAATCAAACTTACCTGAACCATTGACTGAAACTGTTGAAGGGATTATGTTAAGTGGATCGACACCTCCTGTTACCACTGCTGTCAGGAGGGAGTCTGAAATCTCTTGAACGGTTGGAACTGGTTGTGTGGAGTTAAAAACTAGTTGGGTTTCTGTGATGATTGACCCAGGACTGGAAAAAATAGAAGGATGCCAAATAAGATTCCTTAATAACATATATGTTAACATATATATATATATACCCAAAATGCCCATAAATTCCATATTTACCGGAAACTTATGACAATCACTCTGATAAAGGAAGGATATTTTGCTCTGTAGATTGGTTCAAGCTGTAACATACAATAACAGGCAGTCACAACCACAATCAGAATGGTCTTTTTTATTTGTTAAATTACATTGATAGCCGTTGAGGACTTTTTTACTTTATGAGGGGGGGAAACAAAATGTGTCACTTATTTATGTATTAAACTAAACAATTTAAATATAGCAATCATTATTATTCCCCCCAATTCCCCCCCCCCCCCCCCCCCCCCCGCCACCCCCCTTATACAATATGCTTGGCTTTGGTCTAAAATATCTGTATTATTTTCTCTTAAGTACAAGATATTTTCTGTGTGTCATATGTGAATCTTGTAAGTTTATTTTAACTCACCTGAGATCTGACAACCTCCGATCTTGACTTGAAGGCCTGAGAGCTTTGATTACTGAGCTCAATTATAAATATGTCAAAAGAACGGTACACAAGAACTGTTAGATACACGGGTACAGATTTTGTAGTTGTAGTTGCAGGCACTTTAGTTGTAGATGTCAAGGGTCTTGTAGATGTCAAGGGTCGTGTTGTTGTTGTTGTTGTTGTCGTTGTTGTTATTGTTGTCATTGCTGTTGTTGTTGTTGTTGATGCTGTAGTTGAAGTAGTCATGTTAATAACTGTAAGAAAAAAGGTGTACAAATTAGGTAAACAAAATGCACTGTGTTTTGTTTGTCAGTATACATAGTGATATGAAGGTTGTACATTTTACAAGATCTACTGAGCAAAAGTGGTAGGCACAGTTTTTCTAAGACTTTCAGAATTTGTAAGATGTTTTCTGAAATGCAAGCAAACTTACTCGAACCATTGACTGAAATTGAATAAGGAGTTATGTTCAGTGGATCGACACCTCCTGTTATCACTGCTGTAAAGAGGGTGTTTGAAATCTCTTGAACAGTTGGAACAGGTTGTGTGGAGTTGAAAGCTAGCTGTGTTTCCGTGATTACTGACCCTTGTCTGGAAAATATAAAAGAATGTCATAGGATTCCTCAACATGAGCAAATTACCTTTATTTTAAGGTTACTACATGGTTATTTTTTTAACCCACAATGCACATAAATTCCTTATTTACCTGAAAAGCAACACAGTCACTTCAATAAAGGAAAGATATTTTGCTTTGTAGATTGTTTCAAGCTGCAAGAGTAAAAGTACAATAACAGGCAGTCAAAATCGCAATCAGATTATTATTATAATTTTTTTTGTTAAATTACATTGATTACTGATGAAGATTTTTTTACTTCATGGGTACAGGCAAGATATTTTCTGTGTGTCACCTGTGAAACTTGTTAAGTTTATTTTAACTCACCTGAGATTTGACAAGCTGAGCCCTTTTCGTGAAGGCCTGAGAGGTTGGATCACTGAGTTCAACTGTAAAGTTATCTAAAGAGCGGAACACCAGAACTGTTAGATACACGGGTGCAGATTTTGTAGTTGTAGTCGCAGGCACTTGAGTTGTAGATGTCAAGAGTCTTGTTGTTGCTGTTGCATTAGTGATTGAGACAGTGGTTTTATTAGTGGTTGAGGCAAATGAATGTGTTGATGTTCCAGCTGTGCTACCATTTGTAGTGTTTAAGGGAGTTGAAGAGGGAGTTGCTGAAGTAAAAACAGAAGTTTCTGTTTTTAGGGCAGAGAATCCTGTTGTTGTTGTTGTTGCAGATGTTTGAATGGTACTAACAGTTGTGCTCTCAGAGACATTTAAAGATGGAGAGGATGACATAAATGTCGGTGGTGCTGTCATGGTAACTGCTCCACTAGTAGTTGTTATTTGTGGCACTGTTGTGATAACTGCTTCACTGGTGGTGGATGTTCCAGCAGCAGTTGTTGTGGTAGCTGAGGGCACTGTTGTTGTAGCTGTTGGTGTCGTGGATGTTGTTGCTGAACTGACAGTGGTGCTTTCAGTAGTGGTTGAAGTGGGAATCACAACAGGTTCTGCGGTAGATGTTGTTGGTAATGCTGTTGTAGAAACGCCTGCAGTAGTAGTTCCAGCAGGAGTTGATGTCACTGTTGAAGGATGTGGTGTTGTAGCTGTTGGTGTTGTGGATGTTGTTGCTGTACTGACAGTGGTGCTTTCAGTAGTGGATGAAGTGGGAATCACAGAAGTTACTGCTGTAGATGTCGTTTGGGGTGCTGTTGTAGAAACTCCTGCAGTAGTAGTTCCAGCAGGAGTTGATGTCACTGTTGAAGGATGTGGTGTTTTAGCTGTTGGTGTTGTGGATGTTGTTGCTGTACTGACAGTGGTGCTTTCAGTAGTGGTTGAAGTGGGAATCACAACAGGTTCTGCTGTAGATGTTGTTTGTGGTGCTGTTGTGGAAACTCCTGCAGTAGTAGTTACAGCAGCAGTTGATGTCACTGTTGAAGGATGTGGTGTTTTAGCTGTTGGTGTTGTGGATGTTGTTGCTGTACTGACAGTGGTGCTTTCAGTAGTGGTTGAAGTGGGAATCACAGAAGTTACTGCTGTAGATGTAGTTGGTGGTGCTGTTGTAGAAACTCCTGCAGTAGTAGTTCCAGCAGGAGTTGATGTCACTGTTGAAAGATGTGGTGTTGTAGCTGTTGGTGTTGTGGATGTTGTTGCTGTACTGACAGTGGTGCTTTCAGTAGTGGATGAAGTGGGAATCACAGAAGTTACTGCTGTAGATGTCGTTTGGGGTGCTGTTGTAGAAACTCCTGCAGTAGTAGTTCCAGCAGGAGTTGATGTCACTGTTGAAGGATGTGGTGTTTTAGCTGTTGGTGTTGTGGATGTTGTTGCTGTACTGACAGTGGTGCTTTCAGTAGTGGATGAAGTGGGAATCACAACAGGTTCTGCTGTAGATGTTGTTTGTGGTGCTGTTGTGGAAACTCCTGCAGTAGTAGTTCCAGCAAGAGTTGTGACTACTGTTGTTGTTATAGATGTTTCTGTGACAATTGTGCTGGATGTTTCAGCAGGACTTGTTGTGATTGTGGAAATCTCATTTGTTCTAGATGTTTCTGCTGCACTAGTGGTTGATGTTTCAGCTGCAGTTGTTGTGATCGTGGAAGTCTCTGTTGTTGTAGATGTTTCTGCTGCACTAGTGGTGGATTTTTCAGGAGGAGTCCTGATTGTGGAAGTCTCTGTTGTTCTAGAGGTTTCTTGTACACTAGTGCTGGATGTTTCAGCAGGAGTTGTTGTGATTGTGGTAGTCTCTGTTGTTGTAGATGTTTCTGCTGCACTAGTGGTGGATGTTTCAGCAGGAGTTGATGTGATTGTGGAAGTCTCTGTTGTTGTAGATGTTTCTGCAGCACTAGTGGTGGATGTTTCAGCAGGATTCGTGATTGTGGAAGTCTCTGTTGTTCTAGAGGTTTCTTGCACACTAGTGGTGGGTGTTTCAGCAGGAGTTGATGTGATTGTGGAAGTCTCTGTTGTTGTAGATGTTTCTGCTGCACTAGTGGTGGATGTTTCAGCAGGATTCGTGATTGTGGAAGTCTCTGTTGTTCTAGAGCTTTCTTGTGCACTAGTGGTGGGTGTTTCAGCAGGAGTCGTGATTGTGGAAGTCTTTCTTGTTCTAGAGGTTTCTTGCACACTAGTGGTGGGTGTTTCAGAAGGAGTTGTTCTGATTGTGGAAGTCTCTGTAGTTGTAGATGTTTTTACTGCACTAGTGGTGGATGTTTCAGGAGCAGTTGTTGTGATCGTGGAAGTCTCTGTTGTTGTAGATGTTTCTGCTGCACTAGTGGTGGATGTTTCAGGAGCAGTTGTTGTGATTGTGGAAGTCTCTGTTGTTGTAGATGTTCCTGCTGCACTAGTGGTGGATGTTTCAGCAGCTGTTGTGATTGTGGAAGTCTCTGTTGTTGTAGATTTTTCTGCTGCATTAGTGGTGGATGTTTCAGCAGGAGTTGATGTGATTGTGGAAGTCTCTGTTGTTGTGGATGTTTCTGCTACCCTAGTGGTGGATGTTTTAGCAGGAGTCGAGATTGTGGAAGTCTCGGTTGTTATAGAGGTTTCTTGTACACTAGTGCTGGATGTTTCATCAGGAGTTGTTGTGATTGTGGAAGTCTCTGTTGTTGTAGATGTTTCTGCTGCACTAGTAGTGGATGTTTCAGGAGCAGTTGTTGTGATCGTGGAAGTCTCTGTTGTTGTAGATGTTTCTGCTAGACTTGTGGTGGATGTTTCAGCTGCAGCTGTTGTGATTGTGGAAGTCTCTGTTGTTGTGGATGTTTCTGCTACACTACTGGTAGATGTTTCAGCAGGAGTCGTGATTGTGGAAGTCTCTGTTGTTGTAGATGTTTCTGCTGCACTAGTGGTGTATGTTTCAGCTGGAGTTGTTGTGATTGTGGAAGTCTCTGTTGTTGTAGATGTTTCTGCTGCACTAGTGGTGGATGTTTCAGCTGCAGTTGTTGTGATCGTGGAAGTCTCTGTTGTTGTAGATGTTTCAGCTGCACTAGTGGTGGATGCTTCAGCAGGAGTTGTAATTGTGGAAGTCTCTGTTGTTGTAGATGTTCTGCTGCAGTAGTGGTGGATGTTTCAGCAGGAGTTGTGATTGTGGTAGTCTCTGTTGTTGTAGATGTTTTTGCTGCACTAGTGGTGGATGTTTCAGTAGGAGTTGTTGTGATTGTGGAAGTTTCTGTTGTTGTTGTTTCTGCTGCACTAGTGGTGGATGTATCATCAGGAGTCGTTATTTTGGAAGTCTCTGTTGTTGTAGATGTTTCTGCTGCACTAGTGGTGGATGTTTCAGCTGCAGTTGTTGTGATTGTGGAAGTCTCTGTTGTTGTAGATGTTTCTGCTTCACTAGTGGTGGATGTTTCAGCAGGAGTTGTTGTGATTGTGGAGGTCTCTGTTGTTGTAGATGTTTCTGCTGCCCTAGTGGTGGATGTTTCAGAAGGAGTTGTTGTGATTGTGGAGGTCTCTGTTGTTGTAGATGTTTCTGCTGCACTAGTGGTGGATGTTTCAGCAGCAGTTGTGATTGTGGAAGTCTCTGTTGTTGTAGATGTTTCTGCTAGACTTGTGGTGGATGTTTCAGCTGCAGCTGTTGTGATTGTGGAAGTCTCTGTTGTTGTAGATATTTTTGCTGCTCTAGTGGAGTATGTTTCAGCTGCAATTGTTGTGATTGTGGAAGTCTCTGTTGTTGTAGATGTTTCTGCTGCACTAGTGGTGGGTGTTTCAGAAGGAGTTGTGATTGTGGAGGTCTCTGTTGTAATAGATGTTTCTGCTGCACTAGTGGTGGATGTTTCAGCAGGAGTTGTGATTGTGGAGGTCTCTGTTGTTGTAGATGTTTCTGCTGCACTAGTGGTGGATGTTTCAGCTGCAGTTTTTGTGATTTTGGAAGTCTCTGTTGTTGTAGATGTTTTTGCTGCACTAGTGGTGGATGTTTCAGCAGGAGTTGTTGTGATTGTGGAGGTCTCTGTTGTTGTAGATGTTTCTGCTGCACTAGTGGTGGATGTTTCATCAGGAGTCGTGATTGTGGAAGTCTCTTTTGTTGTAGTTGTTTCTGCTGCACTAGTAGTGGATGTTTCATCAGGAGTCATTTTTGTGGAAGTCTCTGTTGTTGTAGATTTTTCTGGTGTACTAGTGGTGGATGTTTCAGCCGGAGTCGTGATTGTTGAGGTCTCTGTTGTTGTAGATGTTTCCGCTGCACTAGTGGTGGATGTTTCAGCAGGAGTTGTGATTGTGGAAGTCTCTGTTGTTCTAAATGTTCCTGCTGCACTAGTGGTGTATGTTTCAGCAGGAGTCGTGATTGTGAAAGTCTCTGTTGTTGTAGATGTTTCTGCTGCACTAGTGGTGGATGTTTCAGCTGCAGTTGTTGGGATTGTGGAAGTCTCTATGGTTGTAGATGATTCTGCTGCACTACTGGAGGATGTTTCAGCTGGAGTTGTTGTGATTGTGGAAGTCTCTGTCGTTGTAGATGTTTCTGCTTCACTATTGGTGGATGTTTCAGGAGTAGTTGTTGTGATCGTGGAAGTCTCTGTCGTTGTAGATGTTTCTGCTGCACTAGTGGTGGATGTTTCAGCAGAGTTGTGATTGAGATGTCCTCTGTTGTTGTAGAGGTTTCGGTCTGCCCTAGTGTTGGATGTTTCAGCAGCAGTTGTTGTGATTGTGGAAGTCTCTGTTGTTGTTGTAGTGATTTCTGCTGCAATACTGGTGGATGTTTCAGCAGAAGTCGTGATTGTGGAATTTTCTGTTGTTGTAGATGTTTCTGCTGCAGTAGTGGTGGATGTTTCAGCAGGAGTTGTTGTGATTGTGGAAGTCTCTGTTGTTGTAGATGTTTCTGCTGCACTAGTGGTGGATGTTTCAGGAGTAGTTGGTGTGATTGAGGAGGTCTCTGTCGTTGTAGATGTTTCTTCTTCACTAGTGGTGGATGTTTCAGGAGTTGTTTTGATCGTGGAAGTCTCTGTTGTTGTAGATGTTTCTGCTGCACTAGTGGTGGATGTTTCAGCTGCAGTTGTTGTGATCGTGGAAGTCTCTGTTGTTGTAGATGTTTCTGCTGCACTAGTGGTGGATGTTTCAGGAGCAGGTGTTGTGATCGTGGAAGTCTCTCTTGTAGATGTTTCTGCTGCACTAGTGGTGGATATTTCAGCTGCAGTTTTTGTGATTGTGGAAGTCTCTGTTGTAGATGTTTCTGCTGCACTAGTGGTGGATGTTTCAGCTGCAGTTTTTGTGATTGTGGAAGTCTCTGTTGTTCTAGATGTTTCTGCTACACTAGTGGTGGATGCTTCAGCAGGAGTTGTTGTGATTGTGGAGGTCTCTGTTGTTGTAGATGTTTCTGCTGCACTAGTGGTGGATGTTTCAGCAGGAGTTGTTGTGATTGTGGAGGTCTCTGTTGTTGTAGATGCTTCTGCTGGAGTTGTTGTGATTGTGGAGGTCTCTGTTGTTGTAGATGTTTCTGTTGCACTAGTGGTGGATGTTTCAGCCGGAGTCGTGATTGTTGAGGTCTCTGTTGTTGTAGATGTTTCTTCTGCACTAGTGGTGGATGTTTCAGTTGCAGTTGTTGTGATTGTGGAAGTCTCTGTTGTTGTAGATGTTTCTGCAGCACTAGTGGTGGATGTTTCAGCAGGACTCGTGATTGTGGAAGTCTCTGCTGTTGAAGATGTTTCTGCTGCACTAGTGATGGATGTTTCAGCAGGAGTCGTGATTGTGGAAGTCTCTGTTGTTGTAGATGTTTCTGCTGCACTAGTGATGGATGTTTCAGCAGGATTCGTGATTGTGGAAGTCTCTGTTGTTGTAGATGTTTCTGGTGCACTAGTGGTGGATGTTTCAGTAGAAGTTGTTGTGATTGTGGAAGTTTCTGTTGTTGTAGATGTTTCTGCTGCACTAGTGGTGGGTGTTTCAGAAGGAGTTGTTCTGATTGTGGAAGTCTCTGTAGTTGTAGATGTTTTTACTGCACTAGTGGTGGATGTTTCAGCAAGACTCGTGATTGTGGAAGTCTCTGTTGTTATAGATGTTTCTGCTTCACTAGTGGTGGATGTTTCAGCTGCAGTTGTTGTGATCGTGGAAGTCTCTGTTGTTGTAGATGTTTCTGCTGCACTAGTGGTGGATGTTTCAACTGCAGCTGTTGGATCGTGGAAGTCCCTCTGTTGTCGTCGCTGTTTCTGCTGCCTATGGTGGATGTTTTCAACAGGAGTTGTTGTGATTGTGTAAGTCTCTGTTGTTGTGGATGTTTCTGCTACACTACTGGTAGATGTTTCAGCAGGAGTCGTGATTGTTGAAGTCTCTGTTGTTGTTTCTGCTGCACTAGTGGTGGATGCTTCAGCAGGAGTTGTTGTGATTGTGGAAGTCTCTGTTGTCGTAGATGTTTCTGCTGCACTAGTGGTGGATGTTTCAGAAGGAGTTGTTGTGATTGTGGAGGTCTCTGTTGTTGTAGATGTTTCTGCTTCACTAGTGGTGGATGTTTCAGCTGAAGCTGTTGTGATTGTGGAAGTCTCTGTTGTTGTGGATGTTTCTGCTGCACTAGTGGTGGATGTTTCAGCAGGAGTCGTGATTGTGGAAGTTTCTGTTGTTGTAGATGTTTCTGCTGCAGTAGTGGTGGATGTTTCAGCAGGAGTTGTTGTGATTTTGGAAGTATCTGTTGTTGTAGATGTTTCTGGTGCACTAGTGGTGGATGTTTCAGTAGAAGTTGTGATTGTGGAATTCTCTGTTGTTGTAGATGTTTCTGCTAGACTTGTGGTGGATGTTTCAGCTGCAGCTGTTGGGATCGTGGAAGTCTCTGTGGTTGTAGATGTTTCTGCTGCACTAGTGGTGGATGTTTCAGCTGCAGCTGTTGTGATTGTGGAAGTCGCTGTTGCTGTATATGTTTCTGCTGCACTAGTGGTGGATATTTCTGCAGCAGTTGTGATTTTGGAAGTCTCTGTTGTTGTAGATGTTGCTGCTGCACTAGTGGTGAATGTTTCAGCAGGAGATGTTGTGATTGTGGAAGTCTCTGTTGTTGTAGATTTTTCTGCTGCATTAGTGGTGGATGTTTCAGCTGCAGTTTTTGTGATTGTGGAAGTCTCTGTTGTTCTAGATGTTTCTGCTGCACTAGTGGTGGATGTTTCAGCAGGAGTTGTGATTGTGGAAGTCTCTGTTTTTGTAGATGTTTCTGCTGCACTAGTGGTGGATGTTTCAGCAGGAGTTGTTGTGATTGTGGAAGTCTCTGTTGTTGTAGATGTTTCTGCTGCACTAGTGGTGGATGTTTCAGCAGGAGTTGTTGTGATTGTGGAGGTCTCTGTTGTTGTAGATGCTTCTGCTGCCCTAGTGGTGGATGTTTCAGAAGGAGTTGTTGTGATTGTGGAGGTCTCTGTTGTTGTAGATGTTTCTTCTGCACTAGTGGTGGATGTTTCAGTAGAAGTTGTGATTGTGGAATTCTCTGTTGTTGTAGATGTTTCTGCTCCACTAGTGGTGGATGTTTCATTAGTAGTTGTTGTGATTGTGGAAGTCTCTGTGGTTGTAGATGTTTCTGCTGCACTAGTGGTGGATGTTTCAGCTGCAGCTGTTGTGATTGTGGAAGTCTCTGTTGTTGTAGATATTTCTGCTCCACTAGTGGTGGATGTTTCAGCTGCAGTTGTTGTGATTGTGGAAGTCTCTGTTGTTCTAGATGTTTCTGCTACACTAGTGGTGGATGCTTCAGCAGGAGTTGTAATTGTGGAAGTCTCTGTTGTTGTAGAAGTTTCTGCTGCACTAGTGGTGGATGTTTCAGCAGGAGTTGTGATTGTGGAGGTCTCTGTTGTTGTAGATGTTTCTGCTGCACTGGTGGTGAATGTTTCAGCTGGAGTTGTGATTGAGGAGGTCTCTGTGGTTGTAGATGTTTCTGCTGCACTAGTGGTGGATGTTTCAACAGGAGTCGTGATTGAGGAGGTCTCTGTTGTTGTAGATGTTTCTTCTGCACTAGTAGTGGATGTTTCAACTGCAGTTGTTGGGATTGTGGAAGTCTCTGTTGTTGTAGATGTTTCTGCTGCACTAGTGGTGGATGTTTCAGCAGGAGATGTTGTGATTGTGGAAGTCTCTGTTGATGTAGATGTTTCTGCTTCACTAGTGGTGGATGTTTCAGGAGCAGTTGTTGTGATTGTGGAAGTCTCTGTTGTTGTAGATGTTTCTGCTGCACTAGTGGTGAATGTTTCAGCAGGAGATGTTGTGATTGTGGAAGTCTCTGTTGATGTAGATGTTTCTGCTTCACTAGTGGCGGATGTTTCAGGAGCAGTTGTTCTGATTGTGGAAGTCTCTGTAGTTGTAGATGTTTTTACTGCACTAGTGGTGGATGTTTCAGCAGGAGTTGTTGTGATTGTGGAGGTCTCTGTTGTTGTAGATGCTTCTGCTGGAGTTGTTGTGATTGTGGAGGTCTCTGTTGTTGTAGATGTTTCTGCTGCACTTGTGGTGGATGTTTCAGCAGGAGTCGTGATTGAGGAAGTCTCTTTTGTAGTAGTTGTTTCTTCTGCACTAGTGGTGGATGTTTCAGTTGCAGTTGTTGTGATTGTGGAAGTCTCTGTTGTTGTAGATGTTTCTGCAGCACTAGTGGTGGATGTTTCAGCAGGAGTTGTGATTGTGGAGGTCTCTGTTGTTGTAGATGTTTCTGCTGCACTAGTGGTGGATGTTTCAGGAGCAGTTGTGATTGTGGAAGTCTCTGTTGTTGTAGATGTTTCTGGTGCACTAGTGGTGGATGTTTCAGCAGGAGTCGTGATTGTGGAGGTCTCTGTTGTTGTAGATGTTTCTGCTGCACTAGTGGTGGATGTTTCAGGAGCAGTTGTGATTGTGGAAGTCTCTGTTGTTGTAGATGTTCCTGCTGCACTAGTGGTGGATGGTTCAGCAGGAGTTGTTGTGATTGTGGCGGTCTCTATTGTTGTAGATGTTTCTGCTGCAGTAGTGGTGGATGTTTCAGCAGGAGTTGTTGTGATTGTGGAAGTCTCTGTTGTTGTAGATGTTTCTGCTGCACTAGTGGTGGATGTTTCAGAAGGAGTTGTTGTGATTGTGGAGGTCTCTGTTGTTGTAGATGTTTCTGCAGCACTAGTGGGGGATGTTTCAGCAGGAGTTGTTGTGATTGTGGAAGTATCTGTTGTTGCAGATGTTTCTGCTGCACTAGTGGTGGATGTTTCAGCAGGAGTTGTGATTGTGGAGGTCTCTATTGTTGTAGATGTTTCTGCTGCACTAGTGGTGGATGTTTCAGCAGCAGTTGTGATCGTGGAAGTCTCTGTTGTTGTAGATGTTTCTGCTGCACTAGTGGTTGATGTTTCAGCTGCAGCTGTTGTGATTGTGGAAGTCTCTGTTGTTGTAGATGTTTCTGCTGCACTAGTGGTGGATGTTTCTGCAGCAGTTGTGATTGTGGAGGTCTCTGTTGATGTAGATGTTTCTGCTGCACTAGTGGTGGATGTTTCAGCAGGAGTTGTTGTGATTGTGGAAGTCTCTGTTGTTGTAGATGTTTCTGCTGCACTAGTGGTGGATGTTTCAGTAGGAGTTGTTGTGATTGTGGAAGTTTCTGTTGTTGTTGTTTCTGCTGCACTAGTGGTGGATGTTTCAGCAGGAGTTGTTGTGATTGTGGAGGTCTCTGTTGTTGTAGATGTTTCTGCTGCACTAGTGGTGGATGTTTCAGCAGCAGTTGTTGTGATTGTGGAAGGCTCTGTTGTTGCTGTAGATGTTGCAGCAGGAGTTGTTGTTGTTAATGAATAATCTGTTGTTGGTTCATAAGGAAACTCTTATCAGTTTAGATGGCACTTGCAAAAGCAATGACAAAAAAAACAATTGTGTGTAGAATTCGTATGTAGGTTTTTACTGAATACTTGGTTAAAAACCATCATTACTGACCAAAGTTTATTTAAAATCATGTCTAAACTGACCATTTTACCAGTCTGTACTGTGTCTCACACATGTACAATACAAGATTTTATCAAACATTTGCCTTTTATGTTTTGTCAGACGTACCTGTATTATTAACTGTGAAATAAGTTATGTTCAGGTTATTGATAGTGTCTGTGTCACTCAGTAATGCTTCTGCTATTTGGCCTTCTGATGGGACATCCTCTGTAGAGTTGAAAACGAGTTCCGATGTGGTAATGACCGACCCCTTGCTGAAATACATTTTGTTTTAGAAATACTGTAATATTAGAATTATTTCTTTATATCCCCACCTGAGTAATAAATGGGTTAATCGCAAGTATGTGTTATCTCTCATAGTTTTAAACAAACACAAAGGCATTGTATTTAAAATAATTAACATTGAAGTTTATATTATTTACCTGAAATTTAGTACAATGACTCTAAGGAAGGACGTAAACTTCTTGAAAATGGTTTCAAGCTGTAACAAAATACAAACAGTTACAATGAACTCTTATAAATCTATGACAAATTTAAAGTATTTATGAATAAATGTAATTGCTGTTTATACATTAATGGATTATGTAGTGAATACAGTATGTTGGCCTGAACTCACATAAAACCGGACAACCCTAGCCCTATTTTTGAAAGATGTAGACTGTGAATCACTGAGGTCCTCTATAAATGCATCTTTAGAGCGGAACACCAGCTTTATTTTCACTTCATTTACAAGCTCCGTTGTTGTAGATGTTTCTGCTGCATTAGTGGTAGATATTTCTGCAGGAGTTGTTGTGATCGTGGAAGTCTCTGTTGTTGTAGATGTTTCTGCAGCACTAGTGGTGGACGTTTCAGGAGCAGTTGTTATTGTGGAGGTCTCTGTGTTTGTAGATGTTTCTGCTGCACTAGTGGTGGATGTTTCAGCAGGAGTTGTTGTGATTGTGGAAGTCTCTGTTGTTGTAGATGCTTCTGCTGCACTAGTGGTGGATGTTTCAGCAGGAGTTGTTGTGATTGTGGAAGTCTCTGTTGTTGTAGATGTTTCTGGTGCACTAGTGGTGGAGGTTTCAGAAGGAGTCGTGATTTTGGATGTCTCTGTTTTTGTAGATGTTTCTGCTGCACTAGTGGTGGATGTTTCAGAAGGAGTTGTTGTGATTGTGGAAGTCTCTGTTTTTGTAGATGTTTCTGCTGCACTAGTGGTGGATGTTTCAGCAGGAGTTGTTGTGATTGTGGAGGTCTCTGTTGTTGCAGATGTTTCTGCTGCACTAGTGGTGGACATTTCAGCAGGAGTCGTTATTGTGGAAGTCTCTGTTGTTGTAGATGCTTCTGCTGCACTAGTGGTGGATGTTTCAGAAGGAGTTGTTGTGATTGTGGAAGTCTCTGTTGTTGTAGATGTTTCTGCTGTACTAGTGGTGGATGTTTCAGCAGCAGTTGTTGTGATTGTGGAAGTCTCTGTTGTTGTAGATGTTTCTGCTGCACTAGTGGTGGAGGTTTCAGAAGGAGTCGTGATTTTGGATGTCTCTGTTTTTGTAGATGTTTCTGCTGCACTAGTGTTGGATGTTTCAGCAGCAGTTGTTGTGATCGTGGAAGTCTCTGTTTTCTTAGATGTTTCTGCTGCACTAGTGGTGGATGTTTCAGCTGGAGTTGTTGTGATCGTGGAAGTCTCTGTGTTTGTAGATGTTTCTGCTGCACTAGTGGTGGATGGTTCAGGAGCAGTTCTTGTGATCGTGGAAGTCTCTGTTGTTGTAGATGTTTCTGCTGGCGTTGTTGTGGTTGTTGTAATTCTCGATTGTAGAGATGTTTCTGCTGCACTAGTGGTGAATGTTTCAGCAGGAGTTGTGATTGAGGAGGTCTCTGTTGTTGTAGATGTTTCTGCTGCACTAGTGGTGGATGTTTCAGCTGCAGTCGTGATTGTGGAAGTCTGTGTTGTTGTTGTTTCTGCTGCACTAGTGGTGGATGTTTCAACAGGAGTTGTTGTGATTGTGGAGGTCTCTGTTGTTGTAGACGTTTCTGCTGCACTAGTGGTGGATGTTTCAGGAGCTTTTGTTGTGATTGTGGAAGTCTCTGTTGTTGTAGTTGTTTCTGCTGCACTAGTGGTGGATGTTTCAGCTGCAGTTGTTGTGATCGTGGAAGTCTCTGTTGCTGTAGATGTTTCTGCTGCACTAGTGGTGGATGGTTCAGCTGCAGCTGTTGTGATTGTGGAAGTCTCTGTTGCTGTAGATGTTTCTGCTTCACTAGTGGTGGATGTTTCAGCTGAAGCTGTTGTGATTGTGGAAGTCTCTGTTGTTGTAGATGTTTCTTCTGCACTATTGGTGGATGTTTCAGCAGGAGTCGTAATTGTGTAAGTCTCTGTTGTTGTAGATGTTTCTGCAGCACTAGTGGTGGATGTTTCAGGAGCAGTTGTGATTGTGGAAGTCTCTGTTGTTGTAGATGTGTCTGTTTCACTATTGGTGGATGTTTCAGCAGGAGTTGTGATTGTGGAGGTCTCTGTTGTTGTAGATGTTTCTGCTGCACTAGTGGTGGATGTTTCAGCAGGAGTTGTTGTGATTGTGGAAGTCTCTGTTGTTGTAGATGTTTCTGCTGCACTAGTGGTGGATGTTTCAGCAGGAGTTGTGATTGTGGAGGTCTCTGTTGTTGTAGATGTTTCTGCTGCACTAGTGGTGGATGTTTCAGCAGCTGTTGTGATTGTGGAAGTCTCTGTTGTTGTAGATGTTCCTGCTGCACTAGTGGTGGATGTTTCAGCATTTGTTGTGATTGTGGAAGTCTCTGTTGTTGTTGATGTTTCTGCTGCACTAGTGGTGGAAGTTTCAGCAGAAGTCGTGATTGTGGAATTTTCTGTTGTTGTAGATGTTTCTGCTGCACTAGTGGTGGATGTTTCAGCAGGAGTTGTTGTGATTTTGGAAGTCTCTGTTGTTGTAGATGTTTCTGCTGCACTAGTGGTGGATGTTTCAGTAGAAGTTGTGATTGTGGAATTCTCTGTTGTTGTAGATGTTTCTGCTTCACTAGTGGTGGATGTTTCATGAGTAGTTGTTGTGATTGTGGAAGTCTCTGTGGTTGTAGATGTTTCTGCTGCACTAGTGGGGGATGTTTCAAGCTGCAGTTGTTGTGATTGTGTAAGTCTCTGTTGTTGTAGATGTTTCTGCTGCACTAGTGGTGGATGTTTCAGGAGCAGTTGTTGTGATTGTGGAAGTCTCTGTTGTTGTAGATGTTTCTGCTGCACTAGTGGTGGATGTTTCAGGAGGAGTTGTTGTGATTGTGGAGGTCTCTGTTGTTGTAGATGTTTCTGCTGCACTAGTGGTGGATGTTTCAGCAGGAGTTGTTGTGATTGTGGAGGTCTCTGTTGTTGTAGATGTTTCTGCTGCACTAGTGGTGGATTTTTCATAAGAGTTTGTTGTGATCTTGGAGCTCTCTGTTGTTGTAGATGTTTCTGCTGCACTAGTGGTGGATGTTTCAGCAGCAGTTGTTGTGATTGTGGAAGTCTCTGTTGTTGTAGATGTTTCTGCTGCACTAGTGGTGGATGTTTCAGCTGGAGTCGTGATTGTGGAAGTCTGTGTTGTTGTTGTTTCTGCTGCACTAGTGGTGGATGTTTCAACTGCAGTTGTTGGGATTGTGGAAGTCTCTGTTGTTGTAGATGTTTCTGCTGCACTAGTGGTGGATGTTTCAGCAGGAGTTGTTGTGATTGTGGAAGTCTCTGTTGTTGTAGATGTTTCTGCTGCACTAGTGGTGGATGTTTCAGCAGGAGATGTGATTGTTGAAGTCTCTGTTGTCATAGATGTTTCTGGTGCAGTTGTTATTGTGGAAGTCTCTGTTGTTGTAGATGTTTCTGCTGCACTAGTGGTGGATGTTTCAGCAGCAGTTGTTGTGATTGTGGAGGTCTCTGTTGTTGTAGATGTTTCTGCTGCACTAGTGGTGGATGTTTCAGCAGAAGTCGTGATTGTGGAATTTTCTGTTGTTGTAGATGTTTCTGCTGCAGTAGTGGTGGATGTTTCAGCAGGAGTTGTAATTGTGGAAGTCTCTGTTGTTGTATATGTTTTTGCTAAATTAGTGGTGGATGTTTCACCAGGAGTCGTGACTGTGAAAGTCTCTTTTGTTGTAGATGTTTCTGCTGCACTATTGGTGGTTGTTTTCCACAGTAGTTGTTGTGATTGTGGAGGTCTCTGTTGTTGTAGATGCTTCTGCTGGAGTTGTTGTGATTGTGGAGGTCTCTGTTGTTGTAGATGTTTCTGCTGCACTAGTGGTGGATGTTTCAGCAGGAGTTGTTGTGATTGTGGAAGTCTCTGTTGTTGTAGATGTTTCTGCTGCACTAGTGGTGGATGTTTCAGCTGCAGCTGTTGTGATTGTGGAAGTCTCTGTTGTTGTTGTAGTGATTTCTGCTGCAATACTGGTGGATGTTTCAGCAGAAGTCGTGATTGTGGAATTTTCTGTTGTTGTAGATGTTTCTGCTGCAGTAGTGGTGGATGTTTCAGTTGCAGTTGTTGTGATTGTGGAAGTCTCTGTTGTTGTAGATGTTTCTGGAGCACTAGTGGTGGATGTTTCAGCAGGACTTGTTGTGATTGTGGAAGTATCTGTTGTTGTAGATGTTTCTGCTGCACTAGTGGTGGATGTTTCAGCAGGAGTTGTGATCGTGGAAGTCTCTGTTGTTGTAGATGTTTCTGCTGAACTAGTGGTGGATGTTTCATCAGGAGTCGTAATTGTTGAAGTCTTTGTTGTTGTAGATGTTTCTGCTGCACTTGTGGTGGATGTTTCAGGAGCAGTTGTAATTGTGGAAATGTATGTTGTTGTAGATGTTTCTGCTTCACTAGTGGTGGATGTTTCAAGAGCAGTTGTTGTGATTGTGGAAGTCTCTGTTGCTGTAGATGTTTCTGTTGCACTTGTGGTGGATGTTTCAGCCGCAGCTGTTGTGATTGTGGAAGTCTCTGTTGTTGTAGATGTTTCTGCTGCACTAGTGGTGGATGTTTCAGCTGCAATTGTTGTGATTGTGGAAGTCTCTGTGGTTGTAGATGTTTCTGCTGCACTAGTGGTGGATGTTTCAGCTGCAGTTGTTGTGATTGTGGAAGTCTCTGTTGTTGTAGATGTTTCTGGAGCACTAGTGGTGGATGTTTCAGCAGGAGTCGTGGTTGTGGAAGTCTCTGTTGTTGTAGATGTGTCTGCTGCACTAGTGGTGGATGTTTCAACAGGAGTCGTGATTGAGGAGGTCTCTGTTGTTGTATATGTTTCTGCTGCACTAATGGTGGATGTTTCATTAGGAGTCGTGATTGTGGAAGTCTCTGTTTTTGTAGATGTTTCTGCTGCACTAGTGGTGGATGTTTCAGCAGGAGTTGTTGTGATTGTGGAAGTATCTGTTGTTGTAGATGTTTCTGGTCACTAGTGTGGATGTTTCAGCAGGATTGTGATTGTGGGGTCTTTATGTTGTAGATGTTTCAGGAGCAGTTGTGATTGTGGAGGTCTCTGATGATGTAGATGTTTCTGCTGCACTAGTGGAAGACTTTTCTTCAGGAGTTCTGATTGTGGAAGTCTCTGTTGTTGTAAATGTTTCTGCTGCACTAGAGGTGGATGTTTCAGCAGGAGATGTGATTGTGGAAGTCTCTATTGTAGATGTTTCTGCTGCACTAGTTTTGGATGTTTCCACAGGAGTTGTTGTGATTGTGGAAGTCTCTGTTGTTGTAGATGTTTCTGCTGCACTAGTGGTGGATGTTTCAGCAGGAGTTGTGATTGTGGAGGTCTCTGTTGTTGTAGATGTTTCTGCTGCACTAGTGGTGGATGTTTCAGCTGCAGTTGTTGTGATTGTGGAAGTTTCTGTTGTTGTAGATATTTCAGCAGGAGTTGTGATTTTGGAAGTTTCTGTTGTTGTAGATGTTTCTGCTGCAGTAGTGGTGGATGTTTCAGCAGGAGTTGTTGTGATTGTGGCGGTCTCTGTTGTTGTAGATGTTTCTGCTGCAGTAGTGGTGGATGGTTCAGCAGGAGTTGTTGTGATTGTGGAGGTCTCTGTTGTTGTAGATGTTTCTGCTGCAGTAGTGGTGGATGTTTCAGCAGGAGTTGTTGTGATTGTGGAAGGCTCTGTTGTTGCTGTAGATGTTGCAGCAGGAGTTGTTGTTGCTGATGAATAATCTGTTGTTGGTTCATAAGGAAACTCTTATCAGTTTAGATGGCACTTGCAAAAGCAATGACAAAAAAAAACAATTGTGTGTAGAATTCGTATGTAGGTTTTTACTGAATACTTGGTTAAAAACCATCATTACTGACCAAAGTTTATTTAAAATCATGTCTAATCTGACCATTTTACCAGTCTGTACTGTGTCTCACACATGTACAATACAAGATTTTATCAAACATTTGCCTTTAATGTTTTGTCAGACGTACCTGTATTATTAACTGTGAAATAAGTTATGTTCAGGTTATTGATAGTGTCTGTGTCACTCAGTAATGCTTCTGCTATTTGGCCTTCTGATGGGACATCCTCTGTAGAGTTGAAAACGAGTTCCGATGTGGTAATGACCGACCCCTTGTGGTGTCCCCTCAGGTCTGGCAAGAAGGTGCGAAGGCCCAGACACACTGCCAGCATCTCCAGGCAGTTGATGTGTAGCCGTCCTTCTTCTTTCGACCAGAGGCCAAAAGCTGGTTTGCCTTCGCACAGCGCTCGCCAACCCGTGTTGGAAGCGTCTGTCGAGACTACCTTCCTTCTGCAAACCATTCCCAGGTTCCCACGCCATTCCATCCAATGAGAGTCTTTCCAAGGGGCAAGGAGGAGCTGGCACACAGGCCACAAGACCTAGCATCTTCTGCCGTCGGCTCCTGGAACTGAACAGGGTGCTTGGAGGCATAACAGAGGCTGTTTGGGGGGTGGTCCAGCTGTAGCGAGACTTGGCCCCCTCCTCTTCCTTTCCCGCAGATCACGCAGATGCCTGAGGTGCTGGGTCCAGCACTAACTTGGGCCTGGGGTCCCTGACTCTTTGGAAATGGGTAGCATCTGGCAGAGAGAGAGCGCTGGCGAGGCTCAGGCTTGGGAGCCGCCTAAGCGACTGGAGGCGTGGGCTTCGTGGGCTGCTGAGTCGGCACTGACTTGGGGCAACTAGAAGCAGCCGTAGAGCTGGAGCGCTTGGGAAGGAAGTGTCGCGTGGCCTGGGACGACTTCTGTGCAGCAGTGAAGTGCTTGGCGAATACCTCAACCGCGGGTCCGAACAGACCAGAGGGGGAGACTGGGGAGTCCAGGAAGGGGACCTTTTCCACATCCTTAATTTCCATTAAGGCCAACCATAAGTGGCGCTCGAGCACCACTAAGCTGGTCATTGACCTGCCAATGGCCTGGGCCATGGTCTTGGTGGCACGTAAAGCCAGGTCGGTCTCGCTGCGCAGCTCCTTGAAAGCTGAGAGGTCTGGGCCGGACTCATCCATGCTTTGGGAGAGTTTGGCCTCATAGACCTGTAGGACCACAATATAATGACGCACCAAGGCTGCCGGTGTGAGATCGCTCGTCTCAGGGCACCGAGGTCCTCTGCCCTGCTGTTTTTTCCTCGCAGGTTCCAGGGAGGAAGAAAATGGGAGGGCGTGATGGGCGGGGTCGCTTTCTGGAAAGAAAGCTAGCTGCAAGCGCAGAGATGAGAGACTCATATCCTCGCAATGAGGACATTTGCTAAAAATTTGTTCTTGCAAGATCGCCGGATGGTGGCAGGGGATCAGGAAGACCGGCGCTGCTGCGGGCGCTGAAGGCGGCTGCGAGAAGTGGCGAGATCAGTCGAGCAGAGGGTCCTTGATCCCTGCGATTGTCATTGTTTGCTGAAGGAGAAAAAATCTGAGAATCCTGTGTCGAGCGCCCGCTTATATAGCCAGATGGCCCGCCCATATGGCGGGTTCTGGCGGGCTTCATCACCATTGGCTTGTGCAGCTCCACTGCATCTTAAGGTGTTGTTGAAAGTAAAAATAACTTCCTTGTTTCAGGAAATTCCTGCTTAAGTCTGCCATCTAATTGCGGAACACTGTAACTAAAATCATCATCATGAACAGGCACAGACCCAAAACGAATTACAGTATATCTCATGTTTAACCACTACAGAAAAACATCAGAGCCAACGGCGAATTTCCAAAGAACTGGCCAAGGTAAGGCTGTTCTCGGCGGGTTCGTGAGCGGGTTT
>JADLZN010000213.1:0-40064 GCA_018155175.1 Sinocyclocheilus anophthalmus
TATTTTTTTATTTCAGTTTTAGTTTTACTTATTTTAGTACATAAAGTTAAACTAAATTAAAACGAGAAATGTTGCCTTGGCAACTAGCTATTTTTAAACATACAACCTTTTTTTTAAAATTTAAAAACACATTTTTACAGTTCATAAATGTGTAATGCAGATTTAGCCCAAATGGTATATATATATATATATATATATAGTATATAACAACTATAGTATATTATACATATAACAATATACCATATAACATATACATTATACATCTATATGTATATTATAGTTATTAGATTGTTACATCAGTATATATATATATTAGTAATATATAGTATTCTTGTAATTATTATTGAACTTTTTATATACTTTGCTTCACTTTATAAACATTTTTGGTATTGTTTTTTTTATCTCAAACACCATGTGAAGGATGTACAGGATGTAAAGTGTTCTAACATCAATTAAAAATGTAAAGTTATAGCTAAAGGCTTGAGTAATTTAAAATAGACAATTTAGCTCAACAATCTATCAATAATAGAAGCCATCATGCATCATTTATGAGAATGTTTTTCTAACTGCATAAGCGCTCTGGGATAATGATTCATCTCTGCACCCGGCATGAAGTCAAACCTGCAGACAAGGAAAATGACGACAAGAAAGATGATGAAGGCCATGGTAAGTCATCTGTTATCATTGTAATTATTCACTAAATGATCTCATCATTCATTGCGTGAGCACCTGCAGAAGATATTTTCCAGATGAGAGGCATTTGAAATAATTCTTACAGTCTGTCACAGGTTGCTTGCAGTAGTGTTTGTTATGGGTTTAATAGCATGTGTGATGGTCAGTAAGCTGCTTCAGGGGTCACTCCTCCATCTGTTCCCCGAATCTTCCTTCAGTCGGGAGTCATGAAGAAAAAAATAACTTTTTTCTTCATAGCCTCAGCACTGGTTTCAGCACCGGCTCCAGAACCAGCAGCACCGGCCACACAACCAGAACCAGCGGGCCCGACTGCAGCACCAGAACCGGCCCCCAAACCAGAAGAGAAACCTGCAGACCCAGCCAATGGCCAGCCACCTGCTGAAGGGTAAACTAAATACCAGAAACATCTTTATCTGACAGATCATGTTGGAGTTTGGTGTGAACTTATATATATAACGGCAAACGAATAAATCTGGTTGATTTTAATTTCATGATGACTTTAAATCATTGTTTGTTCTATGCAAGTGCCAAGAGAAAGACTTGATGTCCTGAGTGCGATTGATAAGCTTTAATTAATCAAGGCTAATCAACTAGACTCTCATTGTCTTGGTAAGAACTTACAGTAAGTGACAGAACAGCATGTGAGGCAGTCATCAATGCGAACACTGTACATTAGATCCAAGAGTGTGCAACAGAGACCTGAAGATTATGAGACCAGGAGCTGAGAGGAGCTTACTAGATTTACAGTGCATTTGATATAAGAAGATCTCTAGAGCTGCTGAAGTTTAGAAAACAAAAATAAAGCTGACACCAAAAGTGGAAGAATGCCTCAGTGGTTTTATGTTGGATATGATCCTCAAAATATATTCACATTCACTGGAGCAGAATTTAATTTAGGTTTTTTGATAAGACAAACCTTCTGTTTCTTTGAAAGACATTACAATAATATGTTATGTAAAGTTTTGCGAAGGCCTAGTACTACTAATAATATGATACTCATAATGAGAGGCACTGGGTCTTCACTTACACTTGTAATGTGCTGTCATGACCAGCAGAGTTCAGCATATATAAGGAGAATTCAGATCAACAGTTTCAGCTCTTGTAAAAGTAGCTCAACGTCAAACAAGTTAAACTCTATCAGCATTTGTGTCATGCTGCCAATCATCACAAGTAATTTCAACTCATTTTTTGTATGAACAAGCAAAAGTTGTGTTTTCACGGATCCAGTGAATAGCCTAACTGTGGCAAAGTAAAAATACCTACTTTAAAAGCATTTAGACAAGCATTATAGGTTTAAGAATGAAATGTTTAAAAAAAAAAGCATGGGTCCCGATTGCACGCACGTATACTAAAAATTAGACTTTCTGGAAGTTGAGGAGTTCAAATGTCATTTTATTATGTATATGTTTTATATATATATATATATATAGTGATATATACTATATATAGTCTATCGATATATATATATTAATATATATATATCATATATAGTATAATAATTGTCTTTCACCTGAGATGGTCCTCACTGCAGAACACAAGATCCAGGAGGCGTGGTTGGATCCAGATCCCACTCCTCCCACCTTACATATATCTAAAACTACCCGTCTCCACCCCCTGATCCCTAAAAACACCCATCTCCACTCCTATATGTGGAGCCAACCCCGCCCCCTGTATCTTGGTTCTGCAGTGAGGGGCTCCTGTTTCACCTTGTGTTATTCCCTACTGATTATTAATAGTGAGGAAGGCCCCTTCCCCTGAGATCCCGGCCCATTGTGATAAGCATGCATTTTGATACTTCCCTCATTGAGATTGTTCAGCAGTACCGGCAACGGACTGAACAGTTTAAAGAAAAGGTCATTGACCCCTATGCATCCTCTCCAGAGTGCAGCCCTCCTGTCAGTGAGTACAAATCAATCCAATTAATGACCATTACAGCTGAAATAATATGTAATAATATGACAGGTAGTCACCACATAACATGACAAGTCGAGTAAGAGGTGACTTAACAAGTATTTTGTGTTTGTTCCAGCACCCGTCCTTAGAAAAGAAGACTACTCGAAGTTGGTGGAGGAGGAGAAAAAGAAAGAAGAGGCGGACAGAAAAAAGAAAGAGGAGGAGGAAAAGAAGAAGAAAGAAGAAGAGGAGAAGCAAAAGGAGAAAGCAGACAAGCCTGAGGAAAAGAAAGAAGAAAAAAAGGAGGAGAAAAAAGATGACAAGGCGGCCAAAGAGCACAAGTCCATCTGCCCAAAAATGAAATGCACCTGTGTAGATTTCCTGCTGAAGCCCATCGAGGACAGAGTGGACAAAAGACTGGGCACCTCCATCGATCCTTTCACAGGTTACATGCTAATATGCTAACATCTGAATATGCAGTCATAAAATTACCACGTTTCTACGTTTTCTCTTTTCTTGTGCTTTTCACCAGATCGCAAGTACATTGCTTGGCTAAGCTTGGTGACCATTGCCTTCAACTATAACCTGTGGTTCATACCGGTCCGTATGGCCTTCCTATATCATGACCCAGCGGTCGTTCCATTGCGGTTCACCTTGGACATCATTGCTGACATCATCTATGTCATCGACATAATTGTCTTCCAGCCACGACTGCAGTTCTGTAAAGCAGGAGACATCATTGTAAGAAAAAAAAAATAACAAAGTTGATTGATAGTGGAATTCAGTTCTGTTATTAAATTCTAATACTATTAATAAGTACTTCTAATGTTCATCATTTTCTTTCAGTATGACAGAGTTGTGATTAAAAAGAAATATCGAGGATCATCAAGGTTTCAGGTACTGCAGATATTTCAGTTGACTTTCATCTTCCAAATAGAATTGTATCCCCCAATAGAAAGCCATGGAATATTTCCTGTCCTTTCAGAATGATGTCCTATCCATTCTGCCTATGGACCTGTTATATTTCCTGTTTGGATTCAAGTCCGTTTTCAGGATCAATCGTTTGATGAAGGTAATGAACACTGCAGTTTCACTCCGGCCGAATGTGTTTTGGCAGGAGTCGTGATTGGCTATGAGTTGCATAATCATTCATGAGCCGATTACATTTTTGAATTTTCCTTAACCTTGTTTTGTTTATGTTTTCTCTTTAAGTTTGAAGCCTTTTTTGAGTTCAGTGACCGTCTTGAAGGAATCATGACCAGAGCGTACATCTGGAGGTATGTAACCAATACTTAAGAATTGATCTGGCGGACTGGTTCAGGGATTGGCAAAAAAAATAAAATCTGAATTTATGAATCGACAACCTTTCAGTTCATGAGTTGGAACCCCACAGGAATTTGAATGTTGTCTGGCTTCATTTTGAAGACTTTGGGGAAAATTAGAGCATTCTGGAAAATGTGTTCTTCCAACATGCTCCAAAAAGTACATTTTTAAAATGTTACATAAAAATGAAGCACACATTTCAATAGGTTCAAGTTCAAATTTCTTTGAACTTGATTGCATTGTAATTCTGCATGCTCAAATTCAAATTCTGCATCCTGTTTGCTACCTCAATGAAATCAAGAATTAAAGATTTAAAAGACATGATTTAAGAGTTTGATGGCCCCCTATTTGGTACCGGACCCTTCGTTAAGAACCACTGTTATAAATCATTGTAACCATAATTCTCCTTTGTTCGTTTAAAAGAGTAATTCGCACTATTGGGTACCTGATGTTTATTCTTCATCTCAACGCATGTCTTTATTACGTGGCATCTGAGTACCAGGGGATCGGCACAACCAAATGGGTGTTTAACAGCGAGAAGGCACGCGTATGTCATTCCATCTACCCTTCAGATCACTTCATATTTGATTCTTTTTTTTTTTGTTTTTTTTTGTTTTTGTAAGGTAAGTATACCATTTCTGCACCGTTAGGCCAGCACCAAACAGAATTGGAATGAAGTTGAAATGCTAATGTAATGGGGGTTTTTTCTCCTGTATTTTTTTCTTTTTCCATTCACAGTTCAAGTTTAACAAAAAAATGCTAAATTGGTTTGCAGTAATTGCAGGTTGTGGGATTTTTGTTTTTCATATTCTCATAGCTACATGAGGTGTTTCTTCTATGCAGAGAAATCCCTCCTGATGATATCAGAACTTCCTTTTTTTCCTTCCTTTCAGATGACCAACTATTTTTTTGGTGCCCTATTTTTGTCCATCATTCTTGGCCAGGTAGACATTTTGTCTCCAAAGCTTTTGTCTGTAAAGCGTATGCTCCTGAAGCGCTTGGTGGGTTTTTTGGCTCAGTTTTGATTTTTGATTTTTTTTTTCACTTGGCTTTCTTGCTTGGCCTTGGCTTTGCTCAGTGGTTCGATGTATGCTGTTTTGGCGCTGTAATATGTTCAAATCTTTAATAAGGACTCAGATATGACTGCACAATGTTTTTATTTTTTACATACTGAATTTTACTGTCTCTTTCTCTTTCCCAGGTACTTGCGCAGTTACTATTTTGCCGTGCAGACTCTGATCAACATTGGTGGTCTGCCTGAGCCTCACACAGTCTTTGAAATCACCTTTCAGTTAGCAAACTTTTTTGTTGGTGTCTTTGTCTTCTCAAGTTTGATTGGACAGGTACACAATGTGATGATGTAAACATAATGAGCTCCACCCCTAATCCCAGGCAGCCAATCGTATCATAGTTCTCATCCAGTTCTCCTGTCAGGAACCATGTTGATTTATTGTTATGGCGCTCTTATTGATTAAGAAGATAGGATGTGTCACTTCTTTACCAGATGTTACAGATGATATTAAGATAATTTATTGAATTTTTCAAATGTATTTATTTATTTAGCCTATATTGGAAATATAATTGTGCAGGCTCATTTATGCTATTTTTACATTTTGATTACCTTTGCTGTCATCTAACACTAGCTTACAGTTAATCTTTAATTCAGTGTTTTATTTTGAATCTATTCAGAAAAAAGTAGTATTGTAATATCAGCTGTTTGTCAGTTATCAACCATAACGTTAAAACATAATTATTGGTTTATCAATATCGGGGCCTAATTTACATTGGGCCAAAAAAAAAAAAAAAAAACCTAATAATTGTTACAACACTGGTTTAGAATGTAGATTTCATAAATCCCAAAATAAATATTCACTTCAGTTTCATGCTGACATTATAATGTTGTGATGCCTAAATTTACTTGTAGCATTTAAAATGATTTATTTCAGTTTTCAGTGTTTTATTTTGAATTTATTTAGACAAAGTAGTATGTAATTTTAGTTTTGTCCATTTTACAGTTATTGGCCACGACATGAAAATAATTATGGTTTTATGAATATTGGCCTAAATTTTAATAAAGGTGCAAAAATAAATAAATAATAATAAAAACTCGATTTTATTACAATTTTAATGCATCTTTATAAATCTCCAAATCAAATCCAATGTTTCGTAGGCTGTACAATCGAATACTGTGCTGCTAAAGTTCACTTGTAGTATTTAAATAGTCCCATTTAGTTTTTTAGTATTTTTAAATGTAATTTAAAAAGTATAGAATTTTATAGTATATTAGTATAGAATCAGCCATTTATCATTTATTGGTTCTAACATGAAAATATGATACGTTTTTTGGTATCAGCCAGAATCATCATTATGGTGCATCCATATCAGATATATAGATGTTAATCTGATGTTACAGATGAGAGATGTCATTGGAGCAGCTACTGCCAGTCAGACCTACTTCCGTGCTTCTATGGATGCTTGTGTGGCATACATGGTGACAAACCACATCCCCAAGCTGGTTCAAATCAGAGTGCGCACCTGGTACAACTACACCTGGGACTCCCAGGGCATGCTGGGTAAAATCTAAGTTTACATGTAAATAAGATTGGTAATCGATAACAGGGTCCGGCCAATTAAGGTTTGGCTTCTCCTCAGATGAGTCTGAGCTTCTGGAACAGATACCTTTGGTGATGAGAACAGCCAACGCTGTGGACATCAACCTTGCTACTTTCCAAAAGATCGACCTCTTTAAGGTGGGCTTGATTTAAGGAAGGAAACAGATTGTGATGAGCTACACATGGTCAGTTGGGTGATGCTTCTGTGTTTTTTTTTCATCGCAGGGCTGTGATAACCAGATGCTTGTGGACATGTTATTGAGGCTAAAGTCCATTGTGTATTTGCCTGGAGACTTTGTGTGCAAGAAGGTGAGTTATATTGCCTTTTATTTATAGACACCAAGCACATCAAGTCTTCACTCTCCTGTTTCTCCACAGGGTGACATTGGAAAGGAAATGTACATCATTAAGGCCGGAGAGGTGCAGGTCATCGGTGGGCCGGACAATAAGATTGTGTCTGTGACTCTGAAGGCAGGCTGTGTGTTCGGAGAGATCAGGTGAGCTATCGAAATGAGAATCTGCCTTTATAGCTACACGTCATGAATGTGACATATCAACTCATGTGTTTATAATCGACCCCAGTTTGCTACAGTCTTCAGCTAATGGAGGAAACAGAAGAACTGCTAATGTAGCTGCTCATGGATTCGCCAACCTCTTCGTACTGGATAAGAAAGATCTCAATGACATCCTGATTCACTACCCAGAGTCTCAGAAAGTGCTGGCCAGGAAGGGACGGTAATTATTATTTCAGTCAGACGTTCATGTGGATGCAGATGCACCTACATAAGCAATGAGAAAATCTTTTTTTTGTTTCCCAATAAATTATCCAATTATCCTTTTATTATTATTTTGCAAGACATTAAGAACTCACTTAACTGTGTTAGATTTTTGCTTTAAAATATAGTGAAGTGCAATAGTGAAATCTGGAACATACTGGTTAACACCGTTTCACAGGAAACTGATGAAAGCCAAGGGTCCACCTCCTGCTGCTAAAGGCAACGAGGAAAAGAAGAAAGGACTGGCTCAGTTCGGACAAAAACCTCCCACGCCCAAACTTTTGCGTCCCTTTGCAGGAGCAGCATTCACCAGAAAAGGCTTTATGGACAGACTTAAGGTAAGGAATTCTAATATACTGTATATATTTACATATACACTAGCGTTTAAAATTTTGGGGCCAGTAAGTTTTGTTGTTGTTGTTTTTGGAAAGAATTAATGCTTTTATTCAGCAATAATTCATTTCAAGGGTCAAGGATGCTGGCTAAAAAGAACATGAGTTGGTGTAATTAAATTTGTTATGGCGGTTTAAGGTAATCAAACACAGTATTTTCCACATACTGTAATTATTGATTCTCCTCTATGCCCCGCGCCTTTCTGAAACGCGTAGATTTTTTACAAAGCTCATTGTTCTGAAAAGCTAGGTGTGCTGTGATTGACGAGCTTTCCAGTGTGTTGTGATTGGCTGAATATCTCAAGCGTGAGATGGAAATGTTACGTCCCTCACATACTGTTGATGCCTTGTCAGGCCGGAGCGACGAGACAAAAACATGAAAACCCATTATTGTCAAAAAGCAAGCCTCCGTGGCTCCCTCCGATCCCCACCAGAGGGAACCCTCACCGGAGTACTAACTGTTCCTTAGGACTTCATTTCCCATCATCCCATGCCTGACTTTGATTACTTGCACAGGTGCTGATCATTACCTTGACTATATAAGCAGTGCCTGCCTTACCCTCATTGCGAAGTCTTGTTTTGCTACTGCTGACATTTCTGAGCGTTTATACCTTGTTTGATTACCTGTTGCCTACCTGGATTGTTTAGACCTGTCTGATTGTTCGCTGCCCGCCTCTTTGATCTTGCTCTGTGTTTGGATTTACTCTCTCTTCTGTCTGCCGCCGGCCTCGACCCCTTTGCATGGACTCTGTTTACGATTCTGCCTTGCCTACTTTACCCCTGTATGCTGTCGACTGAACTCTGCCTGACTATTGTTAATAAAGCTGCACATGGATCCCAACATCACTGAATCCTCATTACAGATATACACGAGGCATGCTTTGCTCCATTGGGGACATAATTAATGGATTATAAGCTTATATGTCCGTTTTACTCATTGCGTTGGCTTCCGCGCCGCGAAACATAAACCTGCTGTGCTTGTGATCAGAGAATGCACAACAAGCCCTACTCTATACACTGGATCAAAACGCGCTTAAGGTAGCATTTGGACCAATCAGACACACAACTTTTTTTTATATTTAACAAATAATATCTAATGCCCCCTCACCTAACCAAAAGGCCAATTACGAGGGTCTATGGACCCTATCCCCCGAAATGCATCTAAAACCTCAGAAAGGCAGAACAGGCCTCTGGTTACATGGTAACCAATGCTGATATCACTGGGTTTTATTGGCCAAAGGAATGCCGGCAGATAAACTCCCTCATTTTCCTCATAAGAAAGACACACAATGCCCAGAGAAATTGACTGTTCTCTAATTAATTCATAGGAAAACCTTTCTTTGATTGAATACACATATCCTTCAGGTTATTGTGTATACCATTACTGTTCTTGTATCTTGTCTGTTGTAGTGTATGCTGTTTTATACATGTTATCATAGACCACTAGTTAATTACCTCGCCTATACCATGTTTGGTTTCTATGAATTCGTATTCGGATGATCTAACTGAGAGTGCATATTACATGCTGATCCCTATGCAACATATTGATGTTCTAAGAATCTTTACTAATTTGTGCCTCTACACCCAAGCGAATTACATATGCAAAATACCATTCTTAGAGAACAAAGAAGTCATAAAACTCCCCCGTATTTCCAACCTCGGGCCAGCTTGTGCTTTCAGCCTTTCTCATTGGGCAAGCCCATCTTGAAAGGCGTGAATCTCTGCAGGCTTTAAAGGCCGCACTTCATGTGACCCGCCAAGTTGGTGGTTCGGTCAGATGCTAAGATGATGTGAGAAAATGCTTCAGGATACCAAATCATTTGTGCCAGGCCTTTCTTCGGCCTATTCCTTTCCATTCATCAAGTAACACTGACACAAACTGGTTCTTCTCATCGACCCGAAATCAGCAAAGATCTACGGGAAGCTTTAAAATTTGCATCAGGAATCTCTTTCAGACAGACGAGACTCGCTAAGTATCAACTTAGTCTTATTAATTGATACATTAATTATCAGTTACACCTTTTTACAAGGTGTTTTTGAGCTAAGAATCTGACGTTTTCCTTCAGGTTTTAGATCTGCTGAATATTCAAAATGGTTCCATAAATGTCATTCCGTATGTCTCTTTCTTTAGTGCTAAACTTTACCCCTTTCCTATAACCACCCTGTATTTGTGTGTGTGTGTGTGTGTGTATGTGTATGTTAGACCAGTTTATGTGTGTATTTAGGATGTTAGACCAGTTTATGTAGTTTATGAATGTCGGATGTTAGACCAGTTTATGTGTTTATTTAGTATGTTGGACTAGTTTAAGTGTTTATGTGGTTAATAAAACATTACTTGTATCACACTTGACATGTTCATTGTTTGCTCATAACTGGAGTTACTTAATCATGCAGATTTATGCTACATGCTCTTTGTAGAATTGTACAGTAAGACGTTATTTCCCTTAACCAGGAAATTAACGTTCTTAAAATTGACAGGACAGTTGACCCTGAGAGGTCAGCTAAATGTCTACAGCGGATCTAAAATATGAATAGTTAATTATAACTAGTTTTGGTTAATTATTCATATTTCCTGTCGTTGAGCTAAATGCCTACAAAATATATAAAATATAAAACATCTTTAAATATAAAAAAACGTACTTAAAGTCTTTGAGTCAGAACAGCCGGCATTGTCCTCCATAAAATGTGCTGCACACGTCTGAATATTTGTGTTGAAGTGTTCTTTAACAGTGTTGTAAATACAACTTAACAAATTTCTAGTTGTGTCCATTTTTGGAAAGCCAAACCCCGTATTTTCTCTTTCACAACGAACAGCGTCACACACCTGGCCTACAGTGGAGCAGAGGCCTGGGGCTAGCGTGAGAACGTCGGGAGGTGTTTTAGAGTGCGCAGAGGAGGTGGGCTTGATAACGGCGCGGCGCCGTTTCTGACGCAGTACGTCCGGAAGGACATGTTGACGACCCCTGCTGGACTCGCTTCATCACGTTGAAAAGCCGAATCCGTCGATCCACAGCGTACAGTGTTGATGTATTTCCTCAGTGACCAGCTCGGATCAGCTCCAGGCATGGCAAAGCGATATCGTCCTCTTTTGGAAGACCAAACAATTAAAGTAGTTTCGCTTTCACAACGAATTACACAGCGTCTTTACGACATGGTGGCGGAAATAACAAAACTACAGCGAGAATAAAAGTTACTCCTCCTTTCTTTGCGTGAACATTTGGGCGGCGTTATGCTAATATTTCCACATAGTGACGTAGTATGTGGGGGCGTGTTAGAACGAGCCATTTTAAGTAGGTGTGGCTGACTCTTAACTTTTATAAAGGATATCTCTTTGGATTTGAGACTTTATCCTTTGCAACTTTACAGATCTTCTTTATGCACCAAGAGTTTTAACACTCCAAAGAGAAAGGAAAATTTAAAATCGCATCATATGACCCCTTTAAAATATCCGAAAATGGACAATAAAAACATTTATAATGTTTGCCAAAGACTTCGAGTCAAATAAATTTGTGCTGTTTGAACAGTGTCTTTTAACAAAGAAGACTGACAATATGTTATGGATGGTTTCCTCAAGATATTAAGCAGCATGCGTTTCCAACATGTCTAAAAATAATAACTTTTTCTTCCGCAAATCAACATATTAGAAGGATGTCTGAAGGATCATGTGACAAGTAATGATGCTGAAAATTCAGATTTGCATCACAAGAATAAGTGTAAAATAATATAGAAAATAGTTTTTTAATTTTGTAATATTTCACAATATTACTTTTTACTTTTAATGTATAAGAGATTTCTTTTCAAAAACATTTTAAAAAACGTATAGACCCCAAACATTTTAAAACCTAAAACACTGAATAAAACTTTCAACTTTGGATGTATAATACAATAACCAAAACAACGGTTCAAAAATAGTAAATTTCTTGTCTATATTTTTCTTTTCTAGACTGCCGCTACACGGGAACGTCAATAATCGCATGAAATACATTAAAGATGTCTCTTTTTACAATAACCTACATATTTTAAATGTATTTTTCAAAACTAAATATCTTTATATGTATCTAAAACATTTTTAAAAATGAGCTTCTTTCCCTGCTAACCGTGGTCCTTGCCAATCAGTGAATCTTATTACTAGTGATACATGCATTATTTGATTGCAATTTGTTTCAATTCCTTCCAAAATAGTATGTTTGTAAATCTATTTTGTACTAAAACCTAAATAAAAGACACATTTTGTAGTTGCATAGTACAGTGAACATAATTTCTGAAACAACTGAGTATTATTTATACTTGAGAGTTTACATAGCCCGCTTACTCTCAGTTATTTGAGTCAGTCTGCCGTGGGATCTCACAGTTAATCTCTTTAGTCTGGCAGAGTTTTAATTAACTAAGTGGTCTTTCTAAATGTGGACCCAGAGCAGAAATACAGCACAGCACAGTGCAGGAATAGCTCGCAGCTCCAGAGTAGCCCACGGATGCCCTATCAAAGTGTTGCCTGGCACACTTTAAGTAATCCAATGTGACTCGTGAGCCAATAATACAGCAAATATCTCGGTCAAAAATCAGTGCATGTTGGCTTTACAAAAAGAAATGGTCGTTTGCAGCTCACCCTATAATGCAGTTTTAATAGAAGGTTTGTGATTGGTTGACTGCCACTGAGAAGGCCCTTGATAGGTCAGTCAAACTGTGGTGAACCCTGGGAAAAGCATCGTTCCTAAAAGGGAATTAATAGAGCTCTAAAAATTAATTGAAGCAGGTTGGAGTTCACATATCACAGCGTGGACGGATAAATCTGGATGGGATTGTGTGCCCTGTGAGCCAGTGCAGCCATGTTCAACACGTTTAAACCGCTTTTTCAGGCTAAAAGTGTGGCGGCAGTAGCTCAGAGCCCTGGACCTTCGACACCAATACCTGCACCCGCACCTGCTCCTCCAACAAAGGTACAACCACCTGGCTTTAGCACAATACAGCACCAGGATCATCCCACACGTACAACTGACTTCAGTGTCAGAGAAATATGTTTCTTTAAAAAAAAGATAGCAATTTTACCCAAAAATATATCTCAGCTTGGTTTACTGGAAAGGCAGCTCAAATGGTAAGCTATTTGAATAAACTATGTGATTTTATAAGTAAAACTAAAAGATTTACTTTCTAATGATGTTTTTGACATTTATGTGGGAATGGAAGGATCCATAGACATGTATCCATTATACAGTATGTGATCATTTCTCTTACATAATTACAATTTAATTAGTTTTAAATACATATTAACAATATTTAGAGCTTAAATACATGTATAACACAAATCTCTGTTTGATTACTCAAATACCATATACTTATAAATAATATATTGTTTATATTTATTAATATTATAGTTCTTTTAGGTGTCAGATGATGAATATTAGTAGTAAAGGTCTATTATTCAGATACGTGGACTGAAAAAGGGTAGTTGAAATGCTACTTCATCTTTTTTTCATTTATTTTACTTTTTGTCCTATTATTATGCATTTAGTGTTTTAATGGCCTTATATTATTATTTGTCTTAACTCAACAACTACTCTATGAACTGAAAAAGTAATATATAACTTTAAAAAAACATTCACTCACTTCTTCCCTTACATAAATAAATATGTATATATACATTTAATCTAAATACTGAACCAAAAACTACAGCTAATGGCCCTTTTAATTATATTGATTATTTGTCACCTGCATTCTATTTATATACTTTTATCTTGTAATATATAAACTATTTTTGTATGTCAGCACAGGCTACTGGAATGTTTTTTTTGTAGTATTTAGTTTTTTATTATTATTATTATTTTTAAGTTATTTTAGTTCTTCAACTTTAAATGAAAAATGAGAATCGTGGCTATAACTAGCTGAAATAGTTTTTTTTTTTTTTTTTTCAAGTTAATATCATTTTTTTTTAATGCGTTAGTTTTAGAGTTAATGATAAGCCTGATGCCACAAATAAAATGATTTGCATTTATATGTCTTACCCATTGTCATGACAAGCAGGTGTGGTTATACTGACAGAACTTTAACTGTGTGAAAGTAAAAAGTGTGTGTGTAAAACAGTTTATGACACCTCTCATTCCATATGGTGCCATTAGTTCAAATATCACTGCTATAAACTGGAAATGTGTTGTGATGAAAAAATATATTTTTTCTGTGTTTACAGGAGGAAAAGACAGATGCAAAGAAAGATGAAGAACAAAAAGAAGAGAAAAAGGAGGAAAAGCCCACTGGTGAGTCTTCATCCATCTTCACTTCATGAGATGATGTTCCATTAAGGGAAACTGCAATTCTCTTTTTAGATGTAATTTTCAGTTTTAGAATTATGACTGATGTTTTCATCTGGAATCCTGGAGGCATTCTCATTTGAAGGGTTGGATGAAAAAGCATAACGGACCGCATTATCTCACTAAAGTACTTTATTAATTAACTAGCGTGTCAGGAGAAGCTGAAGCTTAACCTATGAAAACATATTTTTAAAGCACTCTGGACACCATGAATGAGTGTTAACCTCTCCAGTGAATGAGCGAACACATGCACAGATGCTGTTAATAATCAGAGTTTGTTTGTTTTTTTCTGTTCACAGTTTGTCTTTAATTATGTGCTAATCTGAGCAAATAGATGTTAGGAATATCCAATCAAATTATCCCAAAACATCTCATTCTGACTTGTGCTTCTTCAGAACCTGCTCCTGCTCCTGCACCAGCTGCTGCTCCAGAGCCTCCTAAACCAGAAGCCAAACCAGCAGATCCAGCCAATCCCGGAGCAGAAGCTGCAGGGGGGTAAGAGTTCAGACTACCTGAAAATGTTCTCATTATATGCAGTGTGTATATACTGTAGCGTATGCTATATTATACTATACTATAAAATCTTAGAGTCAGTGATTTTCAAACTGGGGTCCAGAAGCCACAAAGGGATGCTATAGAGTCGGCAGAGATGGTTTAGAGAAAAATAGAGTATAAAATTTTTTTTTTTTAATAAACTGAACAAATTAACTTGAATAAATTAAATTAATAATTAATAACAAATTATACAACTACTATAAGTATATCCCAGACACATACATTACACTTACATTAAATGTACTATGTTGTACTATATGTACTATATACTATAGTACAAAATGTATTATATAGCAATATGTACTATGTGTACATGTACTATATAGCAAATCTCAAATGCTTTATTGTAATTTTGTCGAAGATTGTAAATTATATTATCACCTAGTGATATATTAAAAGTTGGATATATAGTACATTCTACTTAACCTGTGTACATACAGTATAGTCATGTAAAGCTATACTATATAAGAAAAGTGGGCTGTGTGATGATATTTTCTGAGTGTTCAAAATGTCCAGTTTTTTTTTTAGTTTTCTTTTACTTTTTTGTTTTGTTTTGTTATACGAATGTTAAAGGAACATTCCATTTTGCAAACATTATGGGAATGTTAGTTTTGAAAGTTCCCTGAACATTCTGGAACAAGTAGTAACATTAAAAAAAAAAAAAAAAAAAACTACCACTGTTTTAGAAAACATTCCATGAAAAATGTATAAATAACATTTTTGTTTTAACGTTTGGGAACATTATTAAAGACCATTATTAACATTATTAAACAATACAAAGAACATTATTAAAGGGATTATTGAAGATGACGTTACTGGAAGAATGTTTGTTCGTAACTTTGAGAGAACATTCCCTGTTAGCTAGGACTATAAGGCATGAAATTATGACTACATTATAAGCATTAACATCATACATTTTTGTAAAGTTGCTCTGAGAATATGAGCACTGTGAAAAATGCTACACAAATAAATTTCACTTGACTTGATTAATTAAACTTTGACTTTAATTTCCGCTTCAGGTTTAGAACAGGAAGCAGAATAATTGTGTATAGTCTAAATCTACTACCACCTCTATTACTAGCCTACTACTACAACTTCGAGTACTGCTACTGCTACTACTAGCGATTTTTTTATTTTTTTACATAAGCCTGTCTTTTTCACGTAGTGAGGATGCACCACCACCACCACCTCCTCCACCTCCTCCACCCATCGTCATCAACAGATACTGTGACGACCAGCTGTGAGACATCGTGAGGAAACTACTGGAGAGGAAGGATGCAGCTTCATAAGGAGAAAGTCATAGACCCCTACGCCTCGTCAGTGAGTAGTACAAACACATCCAGAGTCTCTCTGAATCCTGCTGTTTGATGGACAAGTCAATAATGCAAGATTCATAAATGATCTAGCAGCTGTTTCTCATTTCTCTGTTCCTCAAGGACTTGGAATCTTAAAGGTTTTAAACCGTTTGACTCATTTACCCTGCTGGAATGAACCATGTCATTCTAGCTTTTTGGAAAATATAGCTACTTTGTTGCTGTCTACCAGGTCAAAAGCAACTAGTCCTTCTTATTAACCATCTTGACCAACTTGGACAATCTAGTGACTACCAATTTTGTCCAGCAAAAAACATGAACTAGCTTCCACCTGGATTTTGCAGCATGGAGTCCATCCATTTTTATTTATTTATTTATTTAGTCATTTAGCAGACGCTTTTATCCAAAGCGACTTACAAATGAGGACAATAAAAGCAGTCAAAACTAACAAAAGAGCAACCATATATAAGTGCAAATGACAAGTTAATAACACAGTAATGACACATTAATAACACAGTAATAACAGTAATAACACAGTAATAACACATTAATAACACGGTAATAACATGGTAATAACAGAAATAACTCAGGAATAACACAGGGTTAACACATATATAACACAGGAATAACACAGTAATAAAACAAGAATAACAGAAATAACTCAGTAATAGCAGAAATAACAGGAAGAGCACAGTAATTACAGAAATAACACAGGAAATACACAGGAAAAAGAAAGGAATAATTCAGTAATAATACAGGACTATTACAGTAATAACAGCAATAACACAGGAATAACACAGTAATAACACAGAAATCACACAGTAATAACAGAAATAACTCAGGAATAACACAGTATACCACATAAATCACCGTAATAACTAACTAACTAGGAATAACACAGGTTTACACAGAATAACCGGAATGACACAGTAATTACAGAAATAACACATTAATAACACAGGGTTAACAGAAATAACACAGGAATAACTCAGTAATAGCAGAAATAACAGGAATAGCACAGTAATTACAGAAATAACACAGGAAATACACAGGAAAAAGAAAGGAATAATTCAGTAATAATACAGGAATATTACAGTAATAACACAGTTATAACACAGGAATAACACTTTAATAACCCAGTAATCACACAGAAATAACACAGTAATAACACAGAAATTACACAAGAATAACATGGTAATAACAGAAATAACACATTAATAAAACAGGAACAACACAATAATAACACAGGAATAACAAAGTAATAAAACAGGAATAATTCGTAATCCCCACAGTAATAACACAGTAATAACACAGGAATAAAATAGGAATAACACAGTAATAACACAGAATTGACACATTAATAACACAGTAATAACATGGAAATAACAGAAATAACTCAGGAATAACACAGTAATAACACAGAAATAATACAAATAATTCAGTAATAACACAGGAATAACTCAGTAATAACACATTAATAACACAGGATTAACTCAGTAATAACACAGCAATAATTCTGTAATAACACAGGAATAACACAGTAACAACAGAAATAACTCAGGAATAACAAACCGAAATCACACATGCATAACCGTAAATACCACAGATTCACATAAATCACACAGTAATAACAAAGAAATAAAACAGGAATAACATAAATAACTCAGGAATAACACAGTGATAACACAGAAGTCACACAGGAATAACACAGAAATAACACAGAAATAACACAAGAATAACATGGTAATAACAGAAATAACTCAGGAATAACACCGTAAATAAACATTAATAACACCGTAATAACACAGTAATAACACAGGAATAATTCAGTAATAACACAGGAATAACTCCATGACAACAGAAGTAAGACAGGAATAACGCAGTAATAACATGGACCTAACAACAGCATAACTCAGACTAAACAGTATAACACATTATAAAACCGGAATAAGACCGTAATAACAGGAATAACACATTAATAACACAGTAATAACACGATAATAACACAGTAATAACACAGGCATAACACAGGATTAACACAGTAATAACACAATAAAACAAAATACTTTTCACTCCACTACATTTCTATCAAGGTCCTCGAAGTAGAAAGTCGTTACTCTGTAGCAGCTTTAAAAGTCAGTGGGTGATTTTTTTCTTCTCTAAAATTTGACTCTCTTTTTTTTCAGACAGTTTATCAGTAATCACTCTTGTAGGGCTACATGAAGTGATTTCCCAGCATATTTTGAACACTGACCAGTTGCAAACGTGATATTTATTTACAACAATTAAATAATAATAAGTTAATATTGTGGTAGATATTAGACACAATATTGTCTGATTTAGCTAAACTGTGTACGTGAAAATATTACCTATAAAACCACAGAAAAACTGTTGTGCATCTCCTAATAAAACACAAAATGTGTTTGACTTGAAGTAGCACTGCGTAGACTGTTCTGTGTGTGACATCAAAGTTGAGTACTTTGTCCGCCTCTGTTACTCTGTAGCATCAGAATACGAGGGGCTAGGCAGCACCAAATGGACATATGATGGAAAAGGAAATGCGTATGAACTCTTTTTTTCCCCTTTGCCATTATTTCATATATTTCATAAATAGTAGCTATAATAAATGATAAATGATTATATATATTATGTACATTTTATATTATATATGTTATATTTTTATAATTTACACTTAAAAATCAATACTGTAAAATAAATATATAAATAAATATTGTACTGATAATTTTGTCATTTTTCTTGCCAAGGTATCTCCGCTGTTATTATTTTGCCACTCCTACACTGATCACTATCAGAGGTCTCCCCGAGCCTCATACACTCTTTGAGATCGTCTTCCAGCTGGTGAACTTCTTCACAGGAGTCTTTGTCTTCTCTAGCTTGATTGGACAGGTAAGTAGCCTAAATGAATACATGTAACACATGTCCCAGAGTAATCACTTCACACCATTGATCAAAACCTGTTTAAACCCAGATGAGAGATGTCACTGGAGCAGCTACGGCGGGTCAGACCTACTTCCGCGCCTCTATGGACTCCTGTGTGGCTTATATGAACACCTACACCATCCCAAAGCTGGTGCACTGGTGGGACTCCCAGGGCATGCTGGGTAAGAGCTTACTGTAATTCCTAATAGAAGTGCTCAATTAATACAGCTAGTTTTGGACTGATATCTCATAAAGTTACCATAAATCTAAACGGATGCTAATTTCTATGGATCAGATGCAAAAAAACTCAACCTCTTCAAGGTGTTCATCATGATAATATTCACAAATTAACACAACCTGTGAAAGACAAAAACTCCACTGCCCCCTACTGGGGGGGACTTTTATGAAGTAAATCCATGTTAGAATTATAAAAAGCATGAAAGAAAGAGAAAACAAGCGAGGGATTGATTTTGTTTCAAGTTTTTGCGATTTCCAACATATTTTTCTAGGGCTGTGACAACCAGATGCTTGTGCACGTTACTGCGTCTGAAATCCATTGTGTACTTGCCAGGAGACTTTGTGTGTAAGAAGGTGAGAACACCAAATATAATCATCCATGCATGTATCTGATATTATGTTGATTAAATATAGTGATTCAGACAGTTATCATGGGCAAATGTCTTCCATTGGTTCATGCAGGGTGACATTGGGAGAGAAATGTATGTTATTAAAGGGATAGTTCACCCAAAAATTAAAATTCTGTCATCATTTACTCACCCTCAAGTAGTTTCAAACCTGTATGAATGTCTTTGTTCTGCAGAACACAAAGGAAGATATTTTGAAGAATGTTGGTATCCGAACAGTTGATGGTCACCATTGACTTCCATAGTATTTTTTTCCTCCTACTATGGAAGTCAATGGTGCCCCAAAACAGCCTGGTTACAAACTTTCTTCAAAATATCTCCCTTTCTGTTCAGCAGAACAAAGAAATTTATACAGGTTTGGAACTACTTGAGGGTGAGTAAATGATGACATAATTTTCATTTTTGGGTGAACTATCCCTTTAAGGCCGGTGAGGTGCAGGTCATTGGTGGACCAGACATTAAGATAGTGTTCATGACTCTGAAAGCAGGCTGTGTATTTGGAGAGATCAGGTCCCGGACAGACGATTTATATACACTACTGTTCAAAAGCTTGGAGTCTGTAAGATTTGGTTGAAAGTAGACTGCTCAGCAAGGCTGCATTTATTTGAATAAAATACAGTAAAATGGTTATATTGTGAAATATTGTTACAATTTTACTTATTTTATCATATTTTTAAATGCAATTCATTCATTTATTCCTGTGATGACAAAGATGAATCTTTTGTAACATTATAGATGTCTATGCTGTCACTTTTGACCAATTTATTCCTCCTGACCTAAAAAATATTATTAAAAACATGACTGACCAAACTTTTGACAATGATAAAAACAAGTCTCTAGAACTTAAATGCATTTTTTTTTCATTTTATCATCCATCCAACCTATCTATCTATGCATCCATCCATTTGTAAATAATTAAAATATTTAATTTAGTTTCATTGTCATATTTATTAATTGCATCTCAATAATATTGCAAAAAAAATTAAACAATGCCACTTTTTGCTTTTATTTACTGTATGTGAAACAAGGCATGCTACAAGCACAGATGCAAGACTTATCAGCAAAACATATCATACACTGCTTAGCTGACACATTACATTATAATGATACTGTATCTGATAAAAATAGCTTTATTTAAATGACATTTAAGATGATCTAATATATTCCTCTCAGCATTAATTGAGCACAATGTGCTATTACAGACTTTGTGATTAAATGTAAAACAAACTTGTTCTGCATCTTAAACAGTTAATACTGATCCAAAAAGCTGTTTATCTTGGCATATTATTATTATTACCGTAGTAATGCATAGTGCATTCAGGCACATAACAGGATGACTGGCCTATCCAGATGTCAGTATCTATGGCTTTCATCTGTACAGATTGAGATCTGAGCACCATTCCTCAGTGGCTTTAGCTTTGTGCATTCTGGTCAAAAATTCAACTTGGCAATGTGAAAAGCTGCCCCATGATTTCCATAGAATTCAATCAAACATATATGCACATTTTTTTTGTATATAATATTATGCATTATATATATGAAGAAATGGCTTTGTGAGGCACTGATTAAAAAATCATATACAAATATAAGATGTAAAGAATGATAATGACATGAAAAATTAATGAGATAATGCTGACTGTAAACAATTAGCAAGAATGACATTGGAGATAAAAAAAAAATGCCTTCATACCAATGCTATATTCTGCTGTCATAACTGGAACACTAACAAGGTTGACTTTAAACTTAAATTCCCTCCCAATTTTTTTTTTCAGTAACCGGTCATTTAGAGTAGGATACTTGAGTCCAAACAAGCTCTATAATTGACCATTGCAAGATCATTTTGCAGAAGAAAACATGTAAATAGATATAAAATGATTTAAAAAGTAAACAAATTCATAACTGAAATTTTAAACCAATGCAAATCAAATGTATCTAGTGTTTCTAGTGTATTTCTCTTTAAGAAAGCCTATGGTTAGCAGGTTAGCAGGTTGGCGATGTCTAGTTGTGGAGTTGTATGTGGTATGAAGGAAGTTAGCAGGTCCATCAGTTCTGCTTTGGCCCATTTGGAGAGTCCACTGGAGTGTTTGATTTAGGAGGCAGGAGCTTCATCATGTTAAAGAAGGTGACGACCTGACCAGGAACCTCCGCCAGAACACACTTAGCGAGCTCCTCTTTAGGAGACTACAGAGAGAGAGAAAATGATAGTCATCATATTTCTGAGTTTGAGCAGCAGTAGAAGGTCGGAGATTGCGGCGAGGGGTTAAGCTTCATAGTGTTAGTTACAAGACAGTGCAGACAACATAAACCGTATGCTGCGCTCATGTCATGTTATGTCAGCTACCGATTAGCCACTGAAAATCATTTCACATTTCTGTCAGAATATCATTTTATGGGCGTGTTCAAAAATACAGTCTTACTGGCATGAAGTGGCAGCTGAAATTGGGAAAATATTAGGGGAGGAGTTGGATTTTTCATTCATTACGCTGTACCTAGGAAAAATTCCTAAAACAGTTCTAGACAGTGACAAATACTTATTAAAAATACTTTTAGCAAGCAGTAGGAAAGCCATAACACGTAAATGGTTTCAGGTTGACCCTCCAACAAGGGACCAGTGGTTGGGAATTGTAAACGAAATATACTCTATGGAGAGACTTACATTTACTGTTAGACTTAATTTGGAAAAATTTATTAAGTACTGGAATAAATGGATTGTGTACACACACCATTGAGGATAAGTATAATAATATACTCCAAAGAATGTATGGAAATTGTAATGTCTTGACTTTGTAACACACACAATGACCTTTTGTTCTTTGTTCTCAATAAAAAAAAGAATAATTTTAATGAAACAGTTGGACTTCTTCCACTATATCTTGTGACAATGGAGTTTTAGAGTATATTACATATATTTTTTTACTTTTTTGATAATATAATGTATAAACTATATCTAATAATATTATATTCCGATAATTATAAAATAATTAATAAACAAATATAACATACAATGTATCAGCACAAATGATACTGATACCTTTTTAACACGTTAAGGTTTTGGACAGTAGCCATTTTTATGATTTATATAATATTATTGCATTTTATTAATATTTGAATTTGCTTTATTTTATATTTTTTAGGTTTCATTTTAATTTGAGTATTTTGTTATGCACTTATCATTTTTATTATTTCTTTTATTTTTTTATTTATATTTAGTTATTTTTATTCAGTTTTTTAGTGTTTTGATAACTTAAAGTACACTTAAAGGGGTCATAGGATGCCAGTTTCCTAAGTTGATATGATTTCTTTAGGTCTTAATGAAAAGTCGTAACATATTTCATATTTCTCATGTAATGTAAAAAACACCTTTTTTAACCCTTCAAACATCTTTTCAGAGCAAGCCGTTTTTGTAGCATTTTCCTTTAAATGTTAATGAGCTCTGCTGACTCCGCCCCTCTCTTCAGAGCTGCTCTCAGAGAAACTGTTTACTTTAGCTGCATTCATCGTGAAAATTGCTAATCAGCACATTATTAGGAAAAGGCGATTTGCAAAGATTCATTAAAAAACCTTACACTCACTTCTTCTGTAGGTGAAACATTAACACACTTATCTAGTGATGGATCAGCTTTCTGCAAGGCAGCCAGCTGCTCCCTCCCTGTTCCCAGCAGAGATTCAAGTCGGACTGCAACATCCTGATCAGGAATACAGACATTAGAAAAAAAACATCCTGCACACATTCCTTTTTGTCAACTCTATCAGTCATGAATGTTTCAGACACATCTAGAACATCATCAAACTTTCTAGTCTGAGCACGCGTTACCACACAGCCAGAAAAGACAGACGGAAATTGTTGACCCACATCAATCTGTTCGCGCAACTCTGGCGTGTCCCCTACGATAGGCTGAGGAAACACTTTACCACCAGTGATACCATTACCCAAAATCAGATCGACTCCCTCAACAGAAAGCCGAGATCATACTCCCAACTTCGTGAACCCTGTGAACAAATCAGACTGGAGATAAACTGAATGTAAGGGCACTTTAACACAGCCAAGCTCAATGCCACGGATTAACACGCTCGCTCCGCAGTATGACTGTTCAGAAAATTCTAGTGCACTTTCCAAGATGAAAGACTGAACTGAACCCGTATCTCGCAAGATTGTAATAGGTTTCAAATCTCCCTGCTCCTCTGAAAGAGATACAGAACCATTTGCAATAAATGGGCAGTATAACTCCGTATGCGAACTAGAAAACTGAGACGGCATGGAAGCAGTATGGACTAAAGCAACTGCTTTTGGTTTCTCAGGAGGCTTACCCTGATTCCAGCGCTTACAGTCTACAATTAAATGTCCTGGCTCACGGCAAAAAAAACACACGCGTCTTTCTCTCTCACAAGACACATTTGTGTTACGAAACACATTCGACATGGCTTCTCTACTCCCTCGTTTTCCCTTACCCTTATTAAAAACTCTCAAGCTGTTTCTCACAGAAAATTCAACAGATGAACCATTTTTCTCTCTACACATAGACGAAGTAAAAATAGTTTTGTGCGTGAGCACAAATTCATCTGCCAAAACAGCGGATTTCAGTACAGACAATACCTTTTGCTCATTTAGATATACAACAATATCCTCTGAAACGCAACTTTTAAAATCTTCCAACAGTAAAAGTTCTTGTAGCTGCTCAAACGTGGTAACTCTGCTTGCTGTACACCATTTATCAAACAACACAGTTTTCTCACGAGCAAACTCACTAAATGTTTGACTGGCTATTTTCTGATGGTTTCGGAATCTCTGACGATAAGCTTCAGGTACTAATGTGTACGCTCGCAACACCGCAGCTTTGACAATATAATAGTCCAACTTTGCTCGATAGGTAAATCTGTACACACTTCCTGAGCTTTACCCACTAACTTACACTGCAGAAGCAACGACCACAACTCTTTCGGCCAATGTAAGGTAGCTGCAATATACGCTCAAAAGCGGCGAAGTAAGAATCTACCTCTGTCTCTCTAAAATGAGGAGCAAGTGTGACATATTTACTCACATCAAGACTGGTTACAGACTCACCAACAGACGCAGTAGTAGCGTGCGGCAGACTTTGCTCCGATACAGCTGAAACTGACGCATTCACTGGTGAACGAGGAGATGGAGGTCTAGACCTAGGCATAGGCACATGTGCATTAGATTGTTATTTGGCTTGTATTTCCAGTCTACGTAATTTAAACGTACCATCAGCCTGTAGCTCCAAAGTTCGAAAATGAAGCAGCTGCACATCATAATCCTGTTTCTTTAACTGTAGAGCCAACTCCTTCAATTTAATCGCTAACATAGGATCAAACAAGGATGACTAGGATCGATGTTAGGAAAAGAAAAAGTTTCCTCACCTACCTCAGTTTCAACACTCTTCCGTGGTAACCCTTCCACAGATTCATCCGGCAAAATTCCAGCCTCTACCAACTTGTTATACAACTTCTCTTTAACTACCTGTTTTGGCCCCTCCCTAGGAACAGAAAAATTAAAGAAATCTGCAACAAATCAGCCTTACGACACTGGTTAAATTCCTCCGTAGTAGGAGATAACGTAAACAACATTAAATCAAATTCCATATTTGACCGTAAACTCGTCCCACACCAAAAGAAAATTACCAGGCAAACGCATGGTTAAATCCGCCAAATACCTTCATTGATACGTACTGAACGAATCCGCAACATATGCTACCTTCATTAACAAGCCATAAACAAATCTCCAAGTCATCTTACCCTTCACTGATACGCCCAAATAAACCTCCACAATTTATTACCTGCACCAAATGAGTCCCTGATTTATGTTATCCGGAAGGGGGGGGGGGGAGGGGGGGGAGGGGGGGGGGGGGGTGGTGGGGGGGGGGGGGGGGGGGGGGTGGGGGGGGGGGGGGGGGGGGGGGGGGGGGCTATGAACGCCCAATTTTATACCATCCGTGCCGAACAACCGGCCGTATGAGCCCCCAATTTATGTTACGGCCCCGGTCTAGGTCAGGACCGCAACATAAACGACACAACAATGAATGGCTGTTTAAGTACTCATTTTATTTATCTTAGTTGATATTCTGATCAATCTTTTCGTGCGGTAGCAGTTTTGGAGAGTACAAACAATATCATCATGAAGGAATAAACTAATTAAAGAAACTGAGGCAAATTATCAGGGGTGAGCAAATGCCAAAACAATAAACAAAACACTCTAACTTCCCATTAAAGAAACTAACTTCCCTGTGCATCAAAATAAAGAAGCCAAAATACAACAATATAACCTCACTCCTTGTCTACCCAAAAACAAGAGAAAAGGGTAATGGCCGAGTGGCCTATAAAAACAAATAAGGCACTCACCCCCTACGGCCTCACACATGGCTTACAAACATGAACAGTGGAACATCGAAGTTAAAGACATAAGGCTCTCACAGCACATGGACTAACAGCACTCCGTTAGAATATAGGCTTGAGATCTCACAGCATTTTCACTAGAGCTTAACACACAGGTTTAACACCGGAGCAAGCATGATCAATCAAAGAGAGACATACAGAGCAATGATCATAGCGAGCATAAAAAGTGGCAGTCAGAGTGAGAGCGCCCTCCAGCGAGATCCGGGGTAATTTATAGCACAGGTCTCGTCTCTGGTCCACCCACCATCAGTCTCTCATTAAGCCTTGGACCAATCCTGTTAGAGAGGAGACAACAGGAACACATCCACAGCATACAATACTTCTTAGCCTAATATGGTGTAATATCTAATTTGTATTCCCTGCCACTAGATTGCAGACATGTAGTACTTCGATTCTAGGCGTTTAAATTACGTCACATTCCTATTCAAAGTGTTCGAGGAAATAGCAGAGCAAGTGAGCTATCGTGTCATTGATGCGGAAGCAGTTCAGTTCATAGCGTGCGAGTAAATTGTGAGATTTGTGAGAGAAAATCACCAAATGGCTAATAAAAAGTTGTACCGTGAGGATGTGTTGCAAATGTTATTCGCCGATTCTGACTCTGAAGGGGAATATTTGCCTTTTGGAAATGACGATCGGTCGTCTAATAATCGCTCTTCTCCCGGTACATCTTTGCAGCGCATGGTGCCGCCGTGCAAGTGCGAAGTGTTACTAAGCACAAACATGATCATTTCAACCCGTTGCCCAACGGGGTGGGGGTGGCAGCGTTGGACTTGGTCGTAGTGTCCATAGGAGAGCTGTTGCTAGAGGTAGAGGTGAAATTGGGCTGGAAGTAGCACTAGCTCTTTGGACCTCTGGATCCAGTGCCCCAAATTGGTGGGAGTGGCCGCGGTACACGGTGCAGTCAGTGTGGGGTAGGTCTGTGCGCTGTGCCATGCAATGAGAGGTAACATACTCTCAATAACTATAAACTGTGTCACCTAGATACCAGATTAAGCAGATACTGTAGCTGGTCAACTGATCAAAAAATAGCACATGCATTTTACTATGGCACAGTAACATAGTAATAATTTACTACTTTCTGCTGTTTTATTGTTGATTTCCTCTTTTCTGATCTTTTGGAATGAGGATAAAAAGACAAAAAAAAACATGCATCCATTCAATATCTATTATTTCCTGAATATTACTGATGAACTGATCAAAAAGTAGGCTACTGTTCACATGCGTTTTATTACTATATTAGTACTTTCTCCTGTTTTATTGTTGGTTTACTCTTTTCTGAACATTTGGAATGAGGATAAAAAGACAAGAAAAATAAAAAATACTACTACTATACTATTAGAAAATCTGATGACATCATAATATGCATATTAGACGAGTATATTTACACCCCACATAAACTTTCGGTTATGCCCAACATTTTTCTAATTTACAGTATATCTCTATCTTTAAGCCCTTTCAAGCCACAAGTTTCTGAAATCTTGATGTCAAAATCCAGCATTTTTCCAAAAATCCCTGGCGCCTAAAAGGTTAACAGCTCAACTTTAAAGTTCACAAGAGAAAACAACCTCTCAGCTCACCACAATAGAAATGCAAACACCCACACCCCGCTTAATTGTTTACAAGAGATGGTATTATTTCTGTACTGTAAATGCAGTGTTGCCAAATATAGTGTTAGAATCATGGCAGTGTTTTACAGTGTACACAGCAGGTGCTTCAAAAAAAAAGTAAACCAAACAAAACTGCTACTTTGATCTGATCTAAGAGGTGTCGAGAAGACAACGTAAGTTTGATGGAGAACAGGTAGAGATCACAAAATTTAAGGCTTTTACAGACACTTAAAGGAACTCTAAGGGGGAGCATGTGGTTTCTGTACAAGTCATTCAATTGAATTTAGAATTACTGAATTTGAATTATGGCATCAAATGGATTGATCTATCAATCTATTGATCTTTTTGTTCCACAGTGGAAGAACACTTTATTTCCCAGAATGCATTAACTGTGATGGTAAGTAAAGAAGACGTTGACAATATGATGGGAGGTACGGTTTGAAAGAAGGAGAAATACATATTTAATTACAACTAACAGCTATATTCGTGAAGAATTCCAATCATCTTCATAAAAAAATACTTCATAAAAAGGTCATAATTGACTTGTAGGTCACGTATTTATAAATGTCTATTACATGATTTGAGTAGCAGATGTTTAAGGTCATTCGGCACTAATCACTCGCTTATTAGAGTGTGATGATGTTTCATAATTGACCTTTGTACAGCTTTTATCATTTTCTTTATAATGAACCTGAAATCTGCCTCTAGGGTACTTTTATCAAGATATTGATTACTGAATAAGTACTTTTATCACAATGTCGATTTCGGTACAATTTAAATGCTTATCGACTGTTTTTAAGTGTGACAATTTGTATCAAACTAATTTTCCTGAGACGTTATGTTCTCACAACCCAATATATAAATGCTGCAAGACTCAGCTTCAGAATCTTGGGTGCACTTAGACCCATTGTCTTGTGGATCATGAACCGTGAAGCACTTCCTCCAAGGTAAAGAAACTGCATCTTCGGCAGCTTCCACAGGTATGTCATGGATGGTCAGGAATAATGCCAGGAATAATACTTTAACCTTTTTTATTTTAGTCAACTTTGCGTCAAAAAGTCTTTCACATTCTTGATATTCATTTCATAAAATTTTGTTTAGATTTTAGGTCTCGCTACTGTATGTTTCTGCGCATGTGCATGTGAAAAGTCATATATTCCCATTTCAAATTTCACTCTTTCCACTCATTACCCGCTTTCGCAGATACTGTAGATAAATGATGGGCAGGTATTCGTTACACACTTGATCCGTTTCCATACCTTTTGCTTTATTAACGATTTTTTCAAATGAAACAATCTCTCTCACGCCCAGAAATAAAATGCACAGATAACTCACTTTAATTAGCACTGTCATGCTGCACCATCCGTCACAGATATCTTTTAACGGGGGTCTAATTTTAAACTTTATCGCCACAGAAACCAACGGGAGTGATGAATATGCGGGTAAAATAATTTTATGTTTCGTCTCTATTACTTTTGTCCCTGTTGAAAGTGAATCATGTATTAATCTGGCAATTATGATTTCATTAAAATCTATAAATGGCCAAGCATTAACAGTAGATAAATTAGCTCATTCGTTTCGGCCCCCAGAGCTTAGGGAACATTAGGGCACGCCCTTTCTGTTCTCTCTCTAGCTCCATCTGCACAAGTGAGAGATTTCAGGTTATGAACGCAACAAATTCACTAGGAATAACAAACGCAACCTTTTCACAGACTGCGATGGCATGTGATCAGTTATTAACATTGTAAATCCAGAACATTTTTAATTTTTAAAAATGTAATACACATTAAAATTTGACATCTATCCGTGTTCTGAACACTAATCAAGCTCTTTATATCGTTTTTTTTCTATTGGAAAGTCATGGAAATCCTATGGTGGATTTCACAGGGTTTCTGCAGGTTTTATGAGGCTTTGAATAGCTCTGCCTCGCAACCACTCGATATAGAATACCTTTTACCGTTCCTTATGATCCCCCAAAAACCTCTTTCAAAAACGTGAGGTTCTTGCTCAGTATTTCATCTTGTTTTCTATGCAATATCTAACTAAATAATCTGTGTTTAAAATAATAAAAATAAATTCTGCCAGTGGTCTCAAAAAGCAGCCAAATTCAAACGGATTTTCATGCCCCGTTTGTTCTCGTGTTAAGCTAAACTTATTTTGTCTCAATTTCTGCATGGCAAATTTCCATCAATGTAATTTTACCTTGATTGTAAAGGCGTTTTTGATGGAAACAAGGCGAAAGAGGAAGACTATCAGCAACATTTAATGCCATGACTTTTATCACAGTCATACTTTTCCTCAGATTCACGAGTATTGGCCAGTGTATGATCCATTACGTAATGAATATAAATAATATTAGTATTTATCATATGTTTAATATATTTATTATGTAAATTATAGTGTTTAGTCAGTCTAGACAAAACCATTAAACATTAAATCCTACAAAATACTTTCTTGCATTCTAATTACACCTTCTGGCTTTGGCGATTCAGTCTCAAAATCAAGCATTATATATAAAAAAAGATTGACTGTATCTTGACTACGCCAAGGAAACGCAATGATTCATGGGAAATGCCAGAAACAGCAGTACTTCATGGAGAAGTGCAAACCATGATCTTCAAAACAATACTAGCATCTCTGTTCCTTTTTAGATTAGTTACAACACAACATGCATCTGCAAATCATACCAGCCATTCAATGCTAGACCACATTTAAAGCCATCATTTTGCAACTATTTCACCAGATCACTAAAATGAAGAAGCACGTCTTAAAGTGCTCACTGTGCAGCTTTCATGAGAAGCAGAAAATATCAAAATATAGAAGCTGTCCGGAGGCTATCCCTGGTCACTTCAAACTCTGAAAATAATAGAGACACTGTTTCCCCTTCCAAAGCACAACAACATATTAAGGATTATTGTTTACCAGGGGGAGGATGAGTGAGCGAGAGAAAATAAAAGACAGAGAGGGGTAAGAGAAGATGGGAAGCAGATGATGGGATCATTTCATTCTGCCCCTCCATTTTATCTCCATTCAGACGCTCAAATAACAGCTAATACACTCGCCAACCATTTCACCATCATTGAAGAGTTCATTTTCAGTGCTATCAAAAAGGTTAAAAAGCAATAAGAATTTATTTTTACCATAAATTTTGTATCAGTATGATTTTTAGAAGCCATTGTCCATGACACTGACTGAATTTAACAGACTGTAAGAAGATTTTACCTCAACATAACCGTAGACGCACATTCATCTGATAACAAATCCTCAAAATTCAGATGCCAAACAGTCTGAATAGGCTAATTTACACTTTACACGAAAAAGTATAAAGAAAGAAACAGTGTTCGCTAAAACTTAAACTTATTTACTTTTGTAAGATTTCTGAACCAATCAAAATATTCATATTCATAACGTATCTGGCTAATACATAAATGATCATAAAAACCCTCAGCATGCTGATCAGGACCCTGAGGCGAATGTAATAATGAGCGCCTGATTGTAGTGTACTGTACATTATCCTCCTTATTACTAGGCTAGTTAGAAAATAAATCAATGTACATGAAATATTGATTTGAGTTTAAATTATTTTATTATGTAAGTGATACAAGAGACACTAAACTAGCACAGCTGCTATATATTAATTGTTGGAATGCCATTTAGCGAACATTATAGCGCACAATGCTGTAACCAATCAGAATAAAGTGTTATTTCATCCCACTTGTGCACTCTTGGTTACATTAGCAGAAAAGAGAAGTCATTTCAGAGGCAGGGAAAGTTATTAAATGTTCATAAATGATTGTGAAAACACATTTGGTGTGAATTGTGAACACTGACGCTTATTAAACAAACAGGGATGGCTTTGATTTCATGTGGTAAAACCTCGTATGAATGACTCAACAAAAAGGCCAAGTCAAATTGCCTCTTTCATCTCTAAAAATGTCTAGACTGTTAATGGAAGTGATGCTGAGGAACAGACAGTACCTGTGGATGGAGTGGAACTGCTCATGGTAGTAAAGCAACACGAGGAGGCGGAAACAGGAGGCTCTCCAGATGCCTACTGAAACACATGAATATGAAAGTTTCAGTCAAAATGACAAGTGGGAATCTGAACAAATATGAGAAACCACCCATAACACACTAAAAAAACACCTATTATGCCAAATTTGGATGTAAATATTTTGCAGTATCCAATTCAAACCTGTAAAACCAACCATGATTAAGCGATATTACCAAAAAAGGGAATAAATTCAAATGTATTCCAAAACGGAATTCTTATTTCCCCGCCATACTCAGATGGTGAGATTATCTGTGAGTTAATGACACGGACCTGTGTGACGAGTACACAAAACCAATCAAAAGCCCCTGTGGCGCATTAAAGGACTGTTTTCAGTGCAGAAGGGAAATTTTAGAAGCGCATCAATTCCTTGAGGACGATGTATAACAAGCACACAAAATGCATCCATTAGCTGCAAATTGTCTGCGAGGGGGGCGGATCAAGAGTACAATCTATTCAGCTATAAGATGGCTGGCACGTGATGCTGCCTTCAGATAGCCAAGAGAGGAAATGTCTCCATTTGTGTTGTATTTCCTGAGCGAGGCACTTACCGCTCAGGGAATACTGTCGTAATTGTCTTCCTTGTCGGTTTCTAATTTTAGAGATTTTTTTGACTGTGTTGGATTTCTTGTGCTAGACCAGTGGTTCCCAACCCTGGTCCTTGAGGCACCCCAACACTGCACGTTTTGTATGTCTCTTTAATCAATCACACCTGATTCAGGTCATCAGCTCAATAGTAGAGACTCCAAGACCTGAAACTGGAGTGTCAGAGAAAAGCGACATGCAAAATGTGCAGTGTTGGGGTGCCTCAAGGACCAGGGTTGGGAACCACTGTGCTAGACGATAAAAAATTGCAGAATTGTTTTTATACATTTTTATGTTTGTCTACTTCCTTAAAAAAACAAAAAAAAAAAAATATATATATATTATATATATATATTACAGTGGGGAAAAAATATTTAGTCAGCCACCAATTGTGCAAGTTCTCCCACTTAAAAGATGAGAGAGGCCTGTAATTTTCATCATAGGTTTACCTCAATTATGAGAGACAAAATGAGAAAAGAAAATTCAGAAAATCACATTGTAGGAATTTTAAAGAATTTATTTGCAAATTATGGTGGAAAATAATATTTGGTCAATAACAAAATTTCATCTCAATACTTTTGTTATATACCCGTTGTTGGCAATGACAGAGGTCAAACGGTTTCTGTAAGTCTTCACAAGGTTTTCACACACTGTTGCTGTTTTTTTGGCCCATTCCTCCATGCAGATCTCCTTTAGAGCAGTAATGTTTTGGGGCTGTCTCTGGGCAACACGGATTTTCAACTCCCTCCAAAGATTTTCTATGGGGTTGAGATCTGGAGACTGGCTAGGCCACTCCAGGACCTTGAAATGCTTCTTACGAAGCCACTCCTTCCTTGCCCGGGCGATGTGTGTTTGGGATCATGTCATGCTGAAAGACCCAGCCACGTTTCATCTTGCCCTTGCTGATGGAAGGAGGTTTTCACTCAAAAATCTCACGATACATGGCCCCATTCATTCTTTCGTTGACACGGATCAGTCGTCCTGGTCCCTTTGCAGAAAACAGCCCCAAAGCATGATGTTTCCACCCCCATGCTTCACAGTAGGTATGGGGTTCTTTGGATGCAACTCAGCATTCTTTCTCCTCCAACACGACAAGTTGAGTTTTTACCAAAAAGTTCTATTTTGGTTTCATCTGACCATATGACATTCTCCCAATCCTCTTCTGGATCACCAAATGCTCTCTAGCAAACTTCAGACGGGCCTGGACATGTACTGGCTTAAGCAGGGGACACGTCTGGCACTGAATGATTTGAGTCCCTGGCGGCGCAGTGTGTGTTACTGATGGTAGCCTTTGTTACTTTGGTCCCAGCTCTTTGCAGGTCATTCACTAGGTCCCCCGTGTGGTTTTGGGATTTTTGCTCACAGTTTTTGTGATCATTTTGACCCCACGGGGTGTGATCTTGCGTGGAGCCCCAGATCGAGTTAGATTATCAGTGGTCTTGTATGTCTTTTATTTTCTAATAATTGCTCCCACAGTTATTTTTCTTCACACCAAGCTGCTTACCTAATGCAGATTCAGTCTTCCCAGCCTGGGGGGTTTTTTGGCAGGTCTACATTTTGTTTCTGGTGTCCTTTGACAGCTCTTTGGTATTGGCCATGGTGGAGTTTGGAGTGTGACTGTTTGAGGTTGTGACAGGTGTCTTTTATACTGATAACGATTTCAAACAGATGCCATTAATACAGGTATCGAGTGGAGGACAGAGGAGCCTCTTATAGAAGAAGTTACAGGTCTGTGAGAGCAGAAATCTTGCTTGTTTGTAGGTGAACAAATACTTATTTTACAGAGGAATTTATCAATTAATTCTTTAAAAATCCTACAAGGTGATTTTCTGGATTTTTTTTTCTCATTTTGTCTCTCATCGTTGCGGTATACCTATGATGAAATTACAGGCCTCTCTCATCTTTTTAGTGGGAGAACTTGCACCATTGGTGTCTGCCAAATACTTTTTTGCCCCCTGTATATAGATTATAATAGTTATATCTTTATATATATATATATATATCTATCTATTTGTGCAATTCAAGTTGTATCAATCAGTGTTCTTTTAGTTATATTTATATACTTTTCTATATTTTTTTAAATTAGCTGTTATTTTAATATTTCAGTTTTCATTTTATTTTTAGGTGTACGTTTTGGTCATTTTTACATTTAAAATTTTAATGGAGTAATTTTAGTACTTTATTTAACTTATTTTTAGTTTAGCTCCATCAGTTTCCATCTGCTATTTATATTTTATTTAAGTTTTTTCAATTAATAAAAATTACTTTTACTAGTTGTAGTTTTAGATAACAATAACAGCTCTGGTTTAAACCAATGTAAGCAAATGTCATCTCTCCTATTAACTAATGCCAAACTGTACAGTTGTAAACATCACAACTTCAATGGTTAGCTAAAACCAAAAGCACATAGGAAATTCTAAATCAGAAAAACTAAACGGTATCATACATCAGTTAGTTCCGGTCCTCAAATTTGATTGGCCGAGAAGCGTTCCAAGATTGAGCGTTGTGAAAGTGGAGTTGTGTGAATTTTTCCTTGAATGAAGGAGGGGGTTTGTTGAAAGCTTGCGAAAGATTGCTGGGAAAAAAAACGGCAGGATCGCTCGTCACGGGTTTCTCTTAGCTGTGATTGGAGTGAGAAATGGAAAACCTGGAGCGGAGCCGAGTACAGAATGATTTGAGCGAGAATGTGAAACTGCTTTTGTGCCACTCACATACTTTGTTCCATTTTTTATTTTATTTTATTATTATTAGTTATGTTTTTTTTTGCGTTACTTCGCAAATAAAATCTTTATCTTTTTCTTTATTTGGAACTATTTTCATTGGCAGATTAAAAATATGCAAACTAACGGGCTGAATTTTGCCTGAAAAGTTACTTCTTGTATATAGAACTGCTGCATAAAAGCAATTAGTGTTGTTAAAAGTACCGATGTCGGTACCAGTCGGTACTAAAAGTTTAAAAATGTGATGATGCCAGCATTTCCCGCTAGCATTTGGCCATTTTAAAAATACTGACGGGTATCGTCATCGGATACTTTTTGACAACACTAAAAGCAATATCACACTCACAATCTGGATTATTGTACTGAATTTCTGCAGAGCTGCGGTTTGGCCATTCACACCCTTGTGATATTACTTAACCATAATGTTATGAAATGAAAGGGTCATTTAAAGATCAGTCATCATGGTTGACATGCCACAACCATGAGGATATTAGAATAAGAACGAGCTCATTTACATACCAATGCTGTCAGTATGTTTTTCACCAGTTGTCACAAACAAAAAAATTAGCCAATCACAACAAAGGTCATTTTACATTTAGAAGTCTTAAAGGTATAGAAGCAAAACCAGACTGTTTAATTCTACAGAACAGAGATGGTGGAAATGTCTCACAAAATAAAATGACGAGAAGCCTTGAATAACATTGCATGCAGATTTCAGGAAAAAACAAACTGCTACAAAAGGTCAGAGGCATGGCCTGATGGGTACAGCATGTGCTTCGACATTTTGTGTATGTGGGAGACTCGAGTTAGAATCCAGGTTAGGTCATTTCCTGATCCGATTTGTCCCTCCACACGCCCATGTTTCCTGTCTGCTCTCTCACAGTCTAAATCAATAAAATGGCTAAAATCCCAAAAATGGCCCTTGTAACAAACGGTCAACAGGTATTTGCAGGCCAAACACCAATGTTAACTAAAGCCTCATGCATATAGATAGAGAAAAAACCTATAAAGTGCAGCCAAGCAGACATCTGAGATCTACTGCAGATGTAAATGAGATGAGGCAGTTTGTAGCTCTTATTAATAATGAGTTCATGCACAGGGTCATGCGGGATACACGCAGCAGCTCGCTCCACCGTTTGTGTTATTCAACTCAGCCAGGTGTTGTTGGAAGGGAGAGCTCGCTTCACAGGCGGAGCCACTGCCATGCCGTCTCCCTATTGGTGCGTTACTGTCACCTCAGCCTACCAGGAAAGAACACAAAGCTTCTCTTTGCTTTTTTTATACGAAATTCAAATGAGTCCAGGCAGAGTATGAATATGCAAAAAAAAAAGGAACAAAAACGATAGAATCTCTTTACCCTTTACAGCTAAGCTCCTCTCTGATGTCTGTGACATTTTGTGCGCTGAGACGGGCTGCGGGTGATGAAACACGACACTGATGCTCAGCACCCGCATCGTAATCGCCATTTCTCTGAACACGCCCTCTGAGGGTCACACGGCCTCACCGGCACATGCTGCACGTCAGCATAAAACTAGTGATCAATTCGATTTTGTATTAAGAAAATGAAGCCATTTTCAGCCCCATTAGGATCTGTTGCATAATTTTTTTCCCATTATTTTTATGACAGTTAGTCACATTTCCCTCCAGTAGTCATTACCGTAACGCAAAATCTCATTCCTTTAATGTCATCTACGTCAGCCAGCTAGATCATTTTATCTTGGTGATATATTTACATCAGAAGAATTTACAAATCAACAATATTCAATATAACACAGAAAACCAAAGGTTTCAGTTTTGCTAGACAGAAAATGTACATCAACAAATGTAAGATTTGTATTACATAAGGCTCATTCACATCAAGGACATTAATTATAGCTATACAATTATTATTAGCACTGAAATTCTGTGTGAATAGTGCAAACCACAGCACAGCAGGCATAACATTTTTTTTACACCAACTAACATAAAATTCGTATGTAAGGCCTGTTCACACCAAGGACGTTAACTATAACAATAACTATAAAATATAGAAAATAGCTGAAACTTTGTAAGAATTGGGAAAACCAAACCACGCCAGGCATTAAAAAGTACATAAACGAAATTAAGATTCATACATAAGGTCCGTTTACACCAAAAACTATAGGACAATAACTATAACGATACCCAAAACAATAACATTTCAGAAGTTGCTGTAATTCTATGAATATAGCATCACAGCTATAACCATAACAGCACAAAGAAACTATATCGCTGGAATCAACAAATTTATTTCAGCTGATGAACGATAAAAACATTGACAGCCAATCAGAATTCAACCTGCTTTACAGAGCTCTTGCATTTAAAGCGACATAATGCATTGGTGTGGAGGCTAATATTTATTATTGTTATAGTTATTTTTATCATGATGTTTTTTCGGAATGAGCACGCTCTAGCACTTGCCTGACACAGGAAGTGACCGTTCTGTCAACTGCCCCAAAACACTATTAGGAATAAACTTGAAAATAACACTGTTGAATCATTACTGTAATGAGAATATGGAGAGATAATGAGGTTCATTGTCCTGAAAATTCATTTGAAGCCTGTTCAAATAAGCTTCATTTGATTTTTTGCAAAATCGTGTATTATTTTTTTATTATTATTATTTTGAGGTGAAATATGACCTGTGACTGGTTGCATAAACTGCTTAGACTAGTCTTAAAATTTGGACACCTATCTTTTTTCTGCAAGACTGCTCATAACCAAGTCAGTTACATAAAAATTTAGATTGCTGTCATTTGAATCTGTAAAGTAAGACTGATAAAAACTTTAAGAACTGCTATGTCAAACTAGTTCTTAAGACACAGTCTAAAAATGTTGACTATGTTTATTCAACTGGCCTCTGGACATGTTTTCATAGTTTCACACGTCCAACATCACTGTAGGTCATTTAGTTGTTCTCCTCAGGTGTTCTACTTCTATTAATTAATCATAAATGCATCTTTCTTGTTTACTCTCTGCGCATCACTAACAAAGGCTTTACTGGTGGCGAAGCAAATGAAAATGCACAGGTTGACTGATTCTTGATAGTGGGAGACAATCAATCATCTGCTGCGCTGCTGCTACTTGTTTCTTTATGTTATTCTAAGACATGTTGCTGTTGCAAAAAAAAAACAAACAAAAAAAAACAATCTGCTGGGGAAATTAAAACTTTTAAATTGTCTTTTTAAAATGGGCGAAAAGAAGACAAAGATAATTAATAATGGCTTGATCATTTTATAGCCTGGCTGGGGGATATTCTGTAATTAACAGGGGCAGAGAAAATGAAATCAGGTTGTCAGGGTTTGCAAAGTTAATGTAAAAGTGCAATTTTCACCGTTCATTAATCTAGACAGCATATCGCTGGAGGTTATCTGCAGGATTTTTTATTTAAGTGTGGACAAGCTATTGTTTTGACACGCAGCATCAGGGTATTGCTGAGACAACAGGGTGTAGACTAAAAACAAACACGAGAGCTTTTCTTAAAGAAATAGTACACCCAAAAATGAAAGTTTTGTCATTTACTCAGCCTCACTTTACTGAAACTTGCTGCATCATGTTTGGTTACAACACATGTGTGAACCAAAGTTATTCAGCGTCACTCTTGTCAACCTGGCGTGACGCGTCCTGATGCACCATATTTAAATATAAGCAAACTAGGGCTGCATAATATTGAAAAAAAGAAAACATTATATATTTATATATCACTGAAAAGCAAAATATTGCAATGCCAGTTTTTTTTTTTTAGATTAATCTTAATAGTAATCTGGTCTGTCTAAAATGATTTGGTGAATTTGTTAGGGATCGCATATGCATAGCACTTATGACCAAATATATTCAATCTTGATTTTATATATATATATATATATCTATATAATATATCTTTCTGTGGCACAAGGGAGATTTTTGAAGAAGCTTTGCTGCTCTTTCCTACACTGAAGAAGAAGGAGACGAGAGACGAGGGAGAGAGAGAGAGCAAACCACTTTCAGTAACCATAAAGTGAACAGAGTGAACTCTTCATAGACCACTGATTTTGACACTTTCAATATGATTCTAAAATAATAACATGATTTTTACTGTGCTTATTATTAATTAAAAATATTAAACAACAGCATGTTGTTCAGTAAATGGACAAAACCACTTAATAACCATGCATATATAAATAGTATTACAGCTTGCCTGATTTGACATAATACTGCAATATGGATTTTATTTCAATATATCATGCACCCCTAAGGCAAAGGCAAATGAGAGCTGAGATTTTCAGTGTTTTGTTTTTTTTCCCAGTTATTTTTGCTCTGTCATGCTAAGCCAAAATTTTTGAGAAAACAGCACAAAGAGCTTGTTTTATCATTTTCGGATCTTGACAGCCCAATCCCCTTATTCAGTTTCATTGTATGGAAAAGAGCAACTTGGACATTCTGCTAAACATCTCCTTTTGTGTTCCACAGAAGAAAGAGTCATACAAGCTTTAGGGCGAATAATCATTTTTGGGTGAACCATTTTGGAAAGACAATAAAACCACTTTGCTCACATGGCAACAGAGAACAAACTATTAACTATTATGAAAAACCATTTCAAATTATGATAATACAGTGCACAAAACCCAAAACTGGATGCAGCAATTGATCCTATGGGTACTGTGGGATGCTCGGTTGCTGTTTTTTATGGTTAAAGCCAGCAAAGAGAATAACCATGCGAAACAGGAGGGGGGGGGGGGGGGGGGGCTTTCAAAGGAGGTTTGTGCCTAATGTAATATTTCAGTACCAAAGATGCCACCAAAGAGGATATCGGGACAAACTGCCCTCACAGCTCTAAGTTACAGCTAAAATTCACAATACAAACATAGCGTTTATAATGCAGTTATCTAAGTCTAAGTACATCTATAAACAAAGGCATTTCACACGCATCTGTCTGAAACAGACAGTAAATACCTGCCTGCGCCGGCCGGTGAAAGAAAGACTACCACTTCCCTGGAAAGGCACAAATATCGTACAGCTGACAGCGAACAAATCAATATCCTCAAGTCTCAAGCCATCCGCTTCTACTGGGTTTCGCCACAACATGTTGCTGTGCCAAATTGCCCTGTTACCACGAACATTGCCAGACAATAACATTTTCCATCAGACCAAATTGAGGAACTGAAGAGTGAATTTGTGGCTGAGAGCTCTCCGTCGGAGCAGAGAAGAGGCTGTTTGGATGTACGCCAGGCTCAAATGATCTTTCGTTTT
>JADLZN010000214.1:0-103455 GCA_018155175.1 Sinocyclocheilus anophthalmus
AATTGACCAGAATCATTCAAACAGTATGATGTTTGTGCCCTAATAAGTTACAAGAGTAGATTTTGTTTATTGTTTGAGAATCATGCAACTTAAGATCTAATGAATCTTACAAACATTCCTTTTAGGGTTGTACAAATATATTAGTCAGTAACATCTGAAGCTGTTTAATTGCTTTACCGGACTGAAAACCTTCGCTAGCAGAGAGCGCTCACCATACACCACAATGAGCTTGACTTTAAAATGAATTTGGGGAGCCCAAACTGAAATGACTTTGATGTGTTTTATTGATAAAATATCAAAAAAATCTACAAATTAATAAAATAACCATTGTAAAACTAAATATTTTGTAAATATATATGCTGGAAATACATAAACAAAAACAATGGATTATATACAATTTTTGTGAGAAAAAATATAAATAAAAGAAAACAATTAAATAGTCAGATGGAAAATGTAAGCATAGTAAGTACAGGAAGATTGAATACAATGCTAAGTTATATCCATGGGAGTCACTAGGGGCAGTGTTTTAGGGCTCAAGCCCTGAATGTTTTGGTGTGTAACTAGTGGGAGTTATTGCGTAAGTGCATAAATTATACAAGCATTTCTGTAAATATTTTTGTCTGGATCTACCCAGAATAAGCCAGTTAAGGGGTGGGATGACAGGGGCATTGGCCCCATCAAAAAACACTTAATTACTAAAGAATTAGATATAGATTTATCTAGTGACCCTAGCTGTTATTTTAAAATGCTTTGAAGCTGTTCTTGTAGATGTGGACCTGACACGAACTCTATGCAAGTACACAAAATACATGCAAGTTTGTTTTACATGGACAGTGCTGTCAGCTCCTTATACTACTTTAATGGCAGTTTTGCTGAGCAAGTCCGATCTTACAAATATTTTTTATAACAGTCTACCTGGGCAATACCACATCCTGATTAATGGCACAAGTATTTGGGGCCGATACTCTATTGCCCCTTGAGGTTTCTTGCTAGTATGTACAACAGGACCACATGCTTGGCCAAGCATTGACATCTGTTTTTGTGTAGAGTATGTTTCTGTATTAAAATGTAAAACAAAAATCTCTAAGGGGGATTATAGCCCCTGATGTTTTGGTCTATGTCCCAGATGCTGTCAAATCCTAGAAACGCTCCTGGGTATAACCTCAACTAGTTCACATAAATGAAATGAAAACACAATACCATTTAAATCAAGTTAGGAAAGCTGACTTTAACCAAAACCTCTTAATTGAAAAATTTTAACCTTTTAATTCCACAAAAGTTACTTGATTCACCTCCTAAAAATAAAGGTTCTAAAACGTTTTTATTTTTTTTGCAGTGATGACCAAATAATTTTTCCCCAAAGAACCTTTCAGTGATCAGTTCTTAAAAGAACATTTTTTATTAGTGTGAAGAACATTTGAATAATCTGAAGAAAACTTTTCCTCTCTAAAGTCACTTTACAATAAGGTTCAATTAGTTAACGTTAGTTAATGCGTTAACTAACAAAATGCAATGCATTTTATTACAGTATTTATTATCTTTGTAATTTAGTTAATAAATACAGTCATTAATTGTAGTTCAGGTAACAAGCACGACTTTTGATTTTAATAATGCATTAGTAAATGTTAAAATTAACATGAACTAAGATCAATAAATGCTGTAGAAGTTAACCTTATTCTAAAGTGTTACCAAAGTTTTTGTGCAATGGAAAGGCTCCATGGATGTTAAAGGTTCTTTGTTTGTAAGAGCATAATGGAAAAACGTACTTCTGATTATTAAAATGTTCTTCACAATAAGGAGAAAATGGTTCCCAACATGGTTCTTTTGTTGCATTGCTACAAACCCCCTTTTCAGAACTATTATGGGAATGATAAAACAAATACTGTTGCAAAGATATTTTTTACAGATGCATGGATAAGCAGGCAAAACTACCTACATCCACACTTTGCTACTTTCATCTCCTCGTAGAGGTGTCGGACCGTGATGACACCCTTTTCTTGATACATGACTGTAATTGGATCCAGCTTGGTTGGGACGCAACATGCCATGTTTGCCTTTTTGGGATTGCTCAGGTTAACCAGAGTTTGGATGATAGCATGTTTAGAGGGGGTTACATCATCTGTCAGGGGGAAATAACACACGCCTTTACACTCGTAAGCGTCATACTCGGGCGGGGCCACGATCCATTTATCCCATCCGATGTCTTTGAAGTTCACCTTCAGAGAAGTTCTCCGACAGTAATTGTTTGTTACTTTTCTCTTCTTCCTGTAGTGCTGGTTCACAGGAACACGATTGCCCCAAAACACCCGTTGCTTCTCATGAAGAAGCATCTCTTTTACCTCTTTCATTGACTCTCCCTTTCTGTTCCCGAGATCATTTGAAAATACTATTACGACTGCCGAGCTGTTGTCCTCCAAACCCAGGCTTATAGCAAGGGATTCACAGTCTTGTTTGATCTCCACCTGAAGTTCGCCGACCCCACGTCCAGATTCGTGCCAGCTCCTGACAGCTCTGGTCACGTCAAAAGCCTCCCAAGTGTTTTCGCCCTCAGTTACGTTTCTCCCATCTAGAAGATTTAACATGTTTGCATTTTGCTCGCAATCTACATTATAAACATTGATGGATGTGAAGAGGTCAGTGCAGGTGTTTTTACTTCTTTCCCAGAGAGTGAACAGCCTCAGCTGGACTGATGTGATCTCTTCATGATTTGGGATGGAAATGTTGAATAGCAGTCTGTGTTGTGTTTTGTTGCCCTGTCTAATGGAATAAATAACATCTGCAGAGAACATGGAGTAGAGATTAATAAACCTTTTCACCAGTAAACAAGTCACAAATATAATTTTTAGTATGGAAAAAGTGAATGAGTCCTGTCATCAGAAACATTGACTCCTCACCTTCCCAGAACTCTGATGTATGTACCTCAGAGTTTGTGAGCTTTCTGTATGTACTTACCCTGTATGGCGAAGCTTCGGATGACATCCGACCGAGGGATGGAAGTCTTGTCAGAAGCATATTTATTATAGAGTTCGATCATGAACTGAGGAGGCTGAACCTTTCGTTGTTCTTGCGGCACGCCTGATAAATTCAGCTTCCTCAAAAAATCTTCCTTCATGAAGCCCAAATAGTTCTCCAATTTGGAGTTAAAGTCATGTTGTTCCTCAAGGCTTTGTTCTTCTGCTTGAATGAACATTGTGTCTTCCAAACTGGCGATTTCACCTAAAGATTTCCCATCGCAAAGCCCAACTGAAGTAGCAAAATTGATGGACATCAGGAGGAGCAAATATCGTAAACCCTGCATCTTCATTTAGTTTCTAAAATGGATAGGTGACTCTCCGCTGCAAGTTTTACATCCGACATTCGTTTGTGGACGATCCTTTGAAATCGGGGTTCCTCAAGTGAACCTCAGGTTAACTCCCATGCCACACACTCTCTGGAAACCAGAACAGTAGCATAGCTATTCTTATCTTTGACACTGATGTTGTAGTTCGAGCTTTGTTATCTTGAGGAAGCTTGTAGTTAATGAGGGTTCTGTAAACACTTTGGGAACAGACTTTGAAAACTAATGAGTGAGATTTTAACAACCCTTATTTACAGGGTCAGACTTCAGGCTGTTTTTAGAAAAGCAACTCCATCATATGTTTGTTAAGATGCTTCTACTAATCAGCCTTTGCTATGATAAATATTAACATTATAGATTCCATTTTCATTTAGTCAACCACCCACTAATATTCAAAAGCTGGAATCTGGCTGTGCAAGGGTTAATGTGTCTGCGTTGACCTTTGCCCTGTTGGTGCAAACAATCTATGCTCCTCACCACAACTCATTAGGTCTTTATTCACAAAAAAAATCCTCAGGATTTCAAAAAAGAAAAACACACACACACAACACACAACACACACAAATATACCAAAACAACAGTGGTTGAAGATTCTTGTTAAAGAAATATTTGCAAAAAAGTAACAATACAGTTTAAAAAAATAAATAATTACAAATGACATGTAGTTGTTATTAAATACAAAACTCTCCCTTAATGAAGTTTCATGAATCTTTGACAAAACCTCTGAGATGTTATTTATTTTAAAACTTAATCCGTGATTTAATAATTTTTCTATAGCTATGGCTGTTGTAATTTACAGGGTCTGGCCTCATAGGGATAAAACTCCTTGATATGAATGTCTAATCACAAAGCACTAGATGGCAGCAGCATGCTGAATTTTCTTCATATTGTCCGTCTTCTCACAAATGACCAAAAATGATCTGCAGTTTTCTTTTCATGCATGATTCCAGGTGTTTAAACCCTAGGAAAATCTTTAGCCAACAAGCATGCAAATCAAATAAAAGACCCCCTGTTTAAGGATTTATGGTAACACTTTACAGTAAGTTTCATTTGTTAACATTAGTTAACTACTTTAGTTAACATGAACACCATGAGTTTTAAGATTAATTTATTGATCTTAGTTAATGCTAATTTCAACATTTACTAATACATTATTTATACATTTAAAAGTCGTCTGTTAACATTAGTTATGCACTATGAACTAACATGAACAAACAATAACACTATCACTAACAAAATTTTATAAATGCTGTAAAATGTTCATGCTGACTAATGCATTAACTAACATTAACAAATGAGAACTTATTGTAAAGTGTTACCGGATTTATTTACAGTAATCCATTTAAATCGCTATGCCATTTTCAGTTTGCCATGAATTTGTTTCAAAACGAAAACAGTTCGGCTTACTATATGTTACAAATAAGGATTATATACAATTCATTCAAAAATAAAGAGTGGAAAGAGGATACAATGTTTGTGTGCAAAGATCCTATATTATTTGAGGTGCTGAGGTCTTACTTGCAGAGATAAAAGTTAATTTTTGTCATATGGCGTGCTTCGGCAATCCCTTGAGCTGAGTTCATTGTGTTTTGCAGGTTTTGTATATCTATGTCTCTTAGCTACCTTGCTAGTTTATCGACAGGCACAGGTCTCCACAGACATGCTGGGATAGACCTTCACGACCATGTTTCTGCTAGAGTCCAGGAAGAGCACAGCCAGAGAGCTCATCTTGTCCGGTACGCAGCATGGCTCTGGGACTCCAGGGACGATCCCCACGGCTCTCACTATACTCTGGATGGTGGCGTGATTGGAGGGATGAACAACCTGCATTGGAGAAAGTAAAGGTTGAAGGAAAAATGATGTCGGTTATCTAGATCATATAACAATGCCTCAATGCCTTTTATACAGAGGCAAGATGAAAGAAAAAATCCATCGAAGGACAGTAAGTTCCCCTCAGACATACTTTCATATAAACTCCCACCCCTAATTGAATCGCGATTTGTTTACCATCTCAACCGATTTGAATCATTACGTATTTGAATCGATTTTCAACCGGCTCACGGTTAATCATTATATCCCTAATAGAGAACCATAACGATAACTAATTAGCGACAACCACCAATAAACTTTGCTGCGTTGTCATGTGTTTTGGGCAGCTTAGAGAGGATTTGCGGGAGGGTGGGATATTATGATTTCAAAGTACTTGCTATTGCTAGCCTTTCCAATCGCCTACCCCACCTTTAAATGCTCATGCATTTTTTAAAGTCAGGTGAATTCAGTGTTTTTATCATTCATCAGTAAGGAAAAACACGTTTTGAAACGGATTCCAACATTATTGTTCCTTTGTGTTTTTGTTGTTGTGGTGTGAACTTTCCTATTCTCATAGAATTAGAACGATTATTAAAACTTTATAGTTATCATCCTTGGTGTGAATGGGCCAGTAGTCCTATAATGAGAACTATAACACACAAAATAATATTACATTTTAAAATGGTATGTAAGGATGTAATGATGCACCCCGAGCTGGTTGAAAATCGATATAAATATGTAACGATTCAAGTTGGTTGAGATGTTAAATTAATCACGATATACAACTAGGGTGGGGGTTTATATAAATGTGACCCTGGTCCACAAAACCAGTCATAAGTAGCAAGGGGATATTTGTAGCAATAGCCAAAAATACAGGTGCATCTTCATAAACGAAGTCGTGGAAAAGTTCATTTATTTCAGTAATCAACTCAAATTGTGAAACTCGTGTATTAAATAAATTCAATGCACACAGACTGAAGTAGTTTAAGTCTTTGGTTCTTTTAATTGTGATGATTTTGGCTCACATTTAACCCACCAATTCACTATCTCAACAATTAGATGTGGTAGACTGAGTTTATTAAAGGACAGAGAGAGAGAGCGATCCAGAGCCTTGCAGAATCAAACACACTGAAGATACTGAGGAACAAACAGGTTGGTGTTTATTATTCATTCTTCATTAATAATGCTGACGGTTATAAAGTTTCAAGTGGTTTTAGATTGCGTTTGTTGTAATTGAAAATATCTTAGCTCTGCAGTAATATACTGTAACTAAATAATCAAATAATAAGGGACACTTTCTGTAAACTGGGTACTTTTTTTTGCAACAAAATTAATTATGCTAGATAATTGTGTTGTTGATCAAACACATTTAAAATTCTTCCTACAGAAACATGGGATATGTGCCTATAATGTTTTAAAAATCATAATTTGATTCATGGACATTTTCAGGGACGTATATATATATCTAAAATGTACTAGATGTATTATAAAATTCATTCAAAAATATCAAAATATTCCCAGACAGCAACATAGTGTTGGCCCATATCATGGATTTCACGCAGGACAGATGTGGGCCGGATCTGGGCCAACACTATGTAGCTGTCTGGGTTGTATAGCAATTGTCTACTTTCCATTGTTACATCAGGGTTCGATTTGATGTCTTTTCACTTTTTTATGAGTTTTTTATGAGAAACTGTTTTTGCTTTTATTTCAGAGTTGATTGAAGAAAACGAGGACAATGAAGAATTTAGTAAAGTTGAGGAAAAAAATCTATTCAAAACTGGAGAAAAACTTTTGAGTTGCTGTCAAAGCAAACAGGTAATATTAAGGAAAACAAGAGCCAAGAAATCTTTCACCTGCACTCAGTGTGGAAAGAGTTTGACATGCAAATATAATCTTGATGTTCATACTGGAGAGAAACCTTACAAGTGTTCACACTGTGACAAGAGATTCAGTCGGTCAGAACTCCTGAAAACACCTGAGAGGATCCACACTGGAGAGAAACCTTACAAGTGGTCAGGGCGGGAAGAGTTCACAATAAAAGAATACCTTACGACACACATGAGAGTTCATACTGGAGAGAAACCTTACACTTGTGATCAGTGCGGGAAGAGTTTCACAATAAAAGGAAGCCTACAGTACCACATGAGAGTTCATATGCGAGAAACCATACACTTGTGATCAGTGCGGGAAGAGTTTCACACAATCAGCACATCTTAAGGATCACATAAATATCCACACTGGAGAGAAGCGGCACACATGTGATCAATGCAGCAAAACATTTTTGAGAGCTTCAGTCCTGAAGAATCACCTGAGAGTTCATATAAAGGAGAAGCTACATTCATTTTATTTGTGTGGAAAGAGTTTTTCATTACTACAAAGTTTGAAAATACATCAGAAAACACATACTGGTGTGAGAGAGTACATGTGCTTTGAGTATGAAAATACTTTTACTTCAACGACGTGTACAAAACTGCATGAGAGGATCCACACTGGAGAGAAACCTTATAAGTGTTCACACTGTGACAAAAGATTCAACCGGTCAACAAATCTGAAAACACACAAGAGGATTCACACAGGAGAGAAACCGTACAAGTGTTCACACTGACAAGAGATTCAGTCGGTCAGGAATCCTGAAAACACATGAGAGGATCCACACTGGAGAGAAACCGTATCACTGCACTGCATGTGGGAAGTGTTTCAGTCGTTCATCTTCTCTACGCAGACATACAAAAAACATTCACAGTAAGTAGATCATCTTCAGATCCAGCACTTTAAGATCTGATGCTGCCTTCTCATCAAATGTGACACAATAATGCATCAAGCAATAAAATATCTGGATAAATCTGTCATTTCAAGTGACATGACGAAGAAACATTATCTAAAGTTTTCACAGTGAATAAAGTTCATCTTCATAAGCAGCAGATTCAGCTGTGAGATTCAGATCAACTCAAAGATGGAGTTCCTACCCAAAGAACAATGTCAAAAAGTTTTCTTCTGGATGTCATTTGGCTTCCTGATACATTTCGATCAGTGTGCCTTTCTTATGATTGTAATTATGTTAATTGTCTTATAAAGCATTATGTGTCACTTGCTTACTATTTCATGAAGGAAAGTAGAAGCTTTTTACAAACTTTTCTTGTTCAGGAAGCTGAAGAAGAGAGGGTAACACTTTTAAGAAAGAGATTTATTTTTAATTTTGTTCTTCACTGTTGTTTTCAGAACGACTAGTTATTTTTCCACTTTTGATGTATTTAGAAAATGCAGATGCAATATATACTGTCATGTAGCTTTGCAACTCATGCTTCTTTGCTTCTCTTGTAAGCAAGGATGGGTACCTCTACCTGGTATTAAACCGGCTAAATTATGAAAGACAGTGTTCTGTTGTTTAGTAGGTACAACATTAACCTTTCACAGGATGGATGACATAACAGCCAGCCATAACTTCTGACAACTTTTATTATCCTCCTCACAGTACCATAACACACACACAATATACAATGCTGTACATAATTCTGTACAATTCTAGACTACCCAGAATCTTCAACCGAGTGTGGGGAATATTCTGCCCCATTGACCACTCAGTGTTTTTCCAGGGTATCTCTAACTACAAACAAAGTCCTTTAGATACCCGGGAGGAGCTCTAATCTGGGAAGGATACCTTCTGGCACATGGTGAGGTCGGTTGGCATACCTTCTGAATTTCAGGCCTGGAAGTTTAACTTTCAGAGCACGGAGATACCTGTATATCGGCTGAATCTGGAAGGTCAGATGTCACAGGAGCTTTTGGAGTTGGTGAGAGATGAAACCTGTTTCTAGTCAAGGTACCTCTGGGTGTCTATAAGGTATGATCTGGGAGAGCCAGAAGTGGACACAACAGTGCCCCTTTCAGAAGTGTCTTTGACCAATATATGTTCACCTGGTCGTAAGTGTGTCATGTCAAGTACTTTGTGTCTTCGGTCAAATTTTGCTTCTGTTTCTGTCTGTATGTCAGTTCTATCTTTTTCAGCTTTTCCAAATCCGCACACTCTGGACTGAGCGGAGATGGAATCACAGGAACTTGTGTTTGGTGTTTCCTTCCCATGAAAAGCTCGGCAGGACTGTAAACATTTGGCAAGAAGGGCTGCTCGGTAAGACATTAGCGCAAGATAGGGGTCAACCGACTTTTTCAGGAGGTTCTTGGTTGTCCTCCCCGTTGCTTTGCGGAAAGTGATGACTCGACATCACATGGTCGAAACCTCAGTCTTGTGCAAAGACACGGAAACAATCTGAAGCAAACTGTGGCCCGTTGTCCCATTTTTGAAACCTAAAAAAACCTTGAAAAGTAGTCCACAATGACCAAGTATTCCTTGTTGTCTTTTTGGACCACGACCTTGTTGGAAATTCAGTAGGCAGCATGGTTTCTTTGAAATGTATTCTTTCACGTGCACGTGTCACAGTTCTCAATCATTTTTGTTAGGTCTTTACTGAAACCGGGCCACCAAACTGACTGCTTAACTCTCTCTCTCTCTCTATACACCTTTTTATGCCATGATGACTTTCATGCATTTTTTTCCAGTATCTCAGCTCGGAGTGACTTTGGAACAACAATCCTGATTCCACTCAATAGCAGCCAATTTTGAGCAGAAAGGTCTCCTGAGAATGACATGTAAGGTTGGAATGTTTTGTCAATGGAAAACTTATCTGGCCAACCCTTCCACACAGTATTTATTTAGCTTCTGTAGTATAGAATTATTTTCTTGGTGCTCTTGGACCTCTTTGAGCCTCTTTTCAGTAGCTGGAAGGCTTGCCATGACAGAGTCAGCGTACAGATTGATGTCTTCTTCAGAAAGCCCTTCTGCTGTACTGTTTATGGGAGCTCTAGACAACACATCTACTGTTGCTATGCTTTTGCTGGCCACATGTGATATGGTGTATGAAAACCTTAAGAAGACGCATACGAAGTCGCTGAATGTGTGGAGGGAGTTCAACCAAGCTCTTGGAGCTGAGCAGAGGAACTAGAGGTTTATGATCAGTTTCAATGTGGAAACTTTTCCCAATGAGAAGCTCTGCAAACCTCTCACAGGGCCATGTGGAGGCCAACACCTCCTTCTCTATTTGCGCATATCGCTTCTCTGTGTTACTGAGAGCCTTCGAAGCAAATGCCACAGGTTTCCATATGTGGTCTGCTTACTTCTGGAGGAGAACATCACCCAGTCTGTGTAAAGAGGCATCCACAGAAATAACTGTATCCTTGTTTGGATCATACCGCGCCAGACCCCCAAACTCACATATTGGAGTTTCTCAATAAGTCTCTGAGTGGCTGTGGTTTTGCTGCCAAATGTGCTAAGAATTTACTAAGGTGGATAACATTCCCAAAAACCACCTCACTTCACTGACATTACCTGGTTGGTTACCTTAACTGCCTCTAGCTTGTCTGGGTCTGCACTCACCCCTGCCGCCTCAACAATCAGTCAGAGAAACTTGATCTTCACCTTGGAAAACTCACATTTCTCATTGAGTGTGACTCCTGCTTCCTGAAGTCTTGAGAGCACCCATCATAGCCTCTCATTGTGTTTGCTCTGCGATGACCCCCAGACGAGCACGTCACCCATTTGACAAACAGCACCTTCCAATCCCTCAAAAATTCTGGACATGCACTTTTGGAATGCTCTGGTGCAGTAGAGATACCAAAGCATAGACCGTTATAACAATATCGGACAAATAGGTTTATAAAGTCGTGAGCAAAGAGTATCCTTTGAAAGCGGAATCTGCCAAAAACCTGCATTGGCATCAAGCTTGGAAAACACTTGTCCTAATGTCCCCGCAAGTTGTCCTAATGTGTTTTCGACAGAAAAGAGAGGGTGTTTTTCTCTCATAACCGATTTGTTCAGTTCCGTGAGATCTGTGCAAATTCTTACTTTACACTTTGAAATTACACCCTGCTGTTCCATACGCTTTAACTCTTCCTTCACTTTTGGTAAGAGAGGGAGGAAAATGCATCTTGGTGTCGAGAGAGAGAAAGGTTTTGCACCCGGTTTTAGCACAATGCTGTAACGAATCAGCTCATGACAGGAAATATGAATAACTAACCATAACTAGTTATAATTAACTATTCATATTTTAGATCCGCTGTAGATATTTAGCTGACCTCTCAGGGTCAACTGTCTTGTCAATTCTAAGAACGTTAATTTCCTGGTTAAGGGAAATAACTTTCTTACTGTACAATTCTACAAAGCTTGTAGCGTAAATCTGCATGATTAGTGACTCCGGTTATGAGCAAACAATGAACACGTCAAGTGTGATACAAGTAAGGTTTTATTAACTACATAAACACTTAAACTAGTCTAACATACTACATAAACACATAAACTGGTCTAACATCCTACATACACACATAAACTGGTCTAACATACACATACATATACACACACACACATACAGTTGGTATAGGAAGGGTTAAAGCTTAAGCAGTAAAGAAGAGAGAAATAAAGAATGAAGTTATGGAAACATTTGCATATTCAGCAGATCAACCTGAGGATACGCAGATTCTGAGTTCAAACACACCTTGTAAAAAGGTGTAACTGATAATTAATGCATCAATTAATAAGACTAAGTTTGAATACTTGCGAGGCTCGGCTGTCTGAAAGAGATTCCTGATACAAATCTTAAAGCTTCCCGTAGATCTCTGCTGAATTCGGGTCGATGAGAAGAACCAGTTTGAGTCAGAGAATCTTGATTGAAATGGAAAGGACAAGGCCGAAGAAAGGCCTGGCACAAATACTTTGGTACCCTGAAGCGTTTTCTCACATCTTCATCTTAGCATCTGACCGAACCACCGACTGGACGGGTCACATGGTGTGTCAGCTTTAAGGTCAGAGAAGATCCCCGCCTCTCAAGATGGGCTTATCCAATGAGAAAGGCCGGAATCCCAAGTGGGCGTTTTTATGGCGCTTTGTTTGAAAGCATGGTAAAATAGAAATGGACTTGAATCGAAATTACTAAAAGTTCTCAGGACCCTAATATATATTGCCTATGTACCAATATATAATATACACGCTTGTTTCGATCATAAAAAAAGCGAATTCATAGATACTAGACATGGTATAGTTACTTATATGAATGAGTGGTTTATCGTAAGCATGAATAAAATAGTCTATAATACAACAGATTAATACAAAACAGCAATAATATACACAATGGCCTGAAGAATATGTGTGTTCATTCAAAGAAAGGTTTTCCTATGAATTAATTAGAACACAGTCAATTTCTACGGTGCGTTTGTCCTGGGACATGCAGGGATTTCCCTGCTTTACATTCTTTTGGCCAATAAACCCAGTGATATCAGCGTTGGTTGCCATGCAACAAGGGGCCGGTTCGGCTTCCTGGGGTGTTACGCATTCCGGGGGGAAGGGTTCATGGGTCCTCGTATGGCTTGTTAACTAAGGGGGGTTACAGAGTATTTGTTAAACATAAAAACAAAATATATATTGTGTGTTTGATTGGTCCAGACGCTACAAATTCCCCCCCTTTCGAACGTTGTTGTCCATAGAATAGACAACAACGAGCGAAGTCAAGGGCAGAACAATCGAACACACACCTGCCACTCACGGCTGTTGGTGCCTCCAGGAGTGGTTGTGGTTGTGGTGCCGTGGTGGATGCTGTCAGTTGGTGTGCTGTGGTGATGTAAGCTGTAGCAAGGTATGGGTCCTCGAGCTTATGCAGCAGGTATCAAGGCTGTGTCACCTGTCATCCTGAAGTGAGTTAGTCCGGGTAGGATGTTTTTGTTGATGTTGTTAGCCAGTAGGCTATCTGTGGTACCCATGATGTGGGACAGCTGGGTTAGACTCTCACTGGTGAGAGTGCAGGTGGTTCCAGGGATGGCCGGGAACTGTTATGGAGATTCCGTAGTGTGAAGAGACTTTCCGACTGACCTAGGGTTTATGGCAGGAAAGCGGCAGGTGGTTGTGAGCTCTCTGCTTTACTCAACGTCACTAGAAATCCGATGTTTGCGGTGTCGCTTGGCTCTTGTGGCGGCACCGACTTGAGCTTGCCTGAGTTGTGTTGGTAGAGCTTTCGCTGTTGGGCATGTGGGCCCGCTGCTCGATCCAACGTTGTCTGGCTGCTTCTAGGGGTGTCGACCGGTTTCAAGGGATGCTCCTCCCTTGGAGGGGCCTGATGCTGTGTTGCAGCAGGCAAGGAGTCAGAGGTTTGTCCTTCTCAGTACTCCTTAGTTGAGTTTTGTTCAAGGAGCTCTTTTGCGAGTGTCAGCAGCTCCTGTAACCCAGAAGTAGGCGTGTCCAGCTGTCCTTGTGTAGCCTCCGTTCAGCACCCGTGTGAAGGGTGTGGAGGAGGATGTTGTGGTGGACTGCTGTTGGCCCCACATACCCAGACGTGGTGTCGGCAACGCGAGAGAAAGGCACAAGACACACCCCTTTTCCCAGTGGTTGGTCTGGAACCTGGGTCTGTTGCCATGGTGATGGCTCTGTCCTCTTCTGGCTAGGGGCTTTCTGTAGAAGGGTTTTGCATTGTGGCAATGCTGGGTGCCTTCTGGTGCCCGCTTTGGATTCTGAGTTGTGAAGTTCAAAATCAGCAGCGATCAGTCCCTGTTCAGACTCTGGGTCTGAGAATTCCTTTATGATGGCTTGTTTAAACTGCTGGTGAGACTACAGGATCAGTTCCTTTGATGTCCTCAAGGTCTCTGCAGTATTTAGCATGCCAGATGTATTGTCTCTGGCCAGCCCGTTGGGGTCTGTGGGGTCACACGGTATGTATGTCTGCAGTGACCCTCTGGAAAGGTCCCTGCCCCACCCCCATGTGGCTGCTGGTTGGTGACGTGTGAAAAGTGGGCTCTCGCCCCCCCCCGCGCAGATTCGGACTCTTGGCTGAGGGGGTCTGAGCCTGCTTGTCAGGGGAAGTTCAGTTTCGTGTTTTCCCTATCTGTTCGCATTGTGGTCTGCAAGCATATTTCAGTTCATTTGTGACACTGAATTCACCTCGTTGCGTTGTTTCGGTTCGCCTGAAAATTTTTTTTTTTTTTTCAGCTGCAGAGGTTTTCAGGGAGCTGAATTGTGAAGTGTCAAGCAGAAGGCTTTGACTCCCTTTCCCCCCTTTCGTAGCTGTGCACAGGCGTGGAGGGCTTGCACTGCTGGCGACGTGATGTTCAGCCAGCTATCTTTTGCTTAAGTCTATGCGCAGTCGGTAGGACTGTTTAAATTCTTTCTGAACCATGTCAAGCTCCTCTTTAATTGCTGAGTCAGGGTTTGGACCTCAGCTCTGGCTGCATGCAGCTGGCCTTGTAAGGCCTTAGATCTGGTGTCTCTCTCATTTAGTTCCACATATGTTGTTTTAAGAGTGACTTTGTGTGAAACAGTTCTCTTTTCAAGTCCTGTCTGATGGCTTTTTCCAGCGGCGATTGGTGTCTAGCAGCTGTTAGAGCCTATGTGAAGACTGGTGATTTCCTTCTGTCGCACCATTCTGTGAGGTTCTTTGCATCCGTTCTGTGCTTTCTCTCGTTGAGCAGGTGTCAGTTCTCTGCAGAATTCTGTGACTTGCAGTTTCAGCTCATATACCTCCTGTCTGAGGCCCTTGAGGGTGTGGGCCGAGGAGAGGATGACGCTGTTCAGGTCCTGGTGTGTCAGGCAGGGTGTCGGGTTGTTCACTTGTCGCAGTCTCGCTTTCCTTTCTTTGCCATGGCAGGTCGTAGGCTGCTTTGAGCTGAATGATGTCCAATACAGTGCTCTACTGAGTGTCCAGGTGGTCCTGGTGAGCTGGCAGGGCTGGATGTATGTGGAATGTCTGCGAAATCCTGGAACACTTGTGGGAACACCAGAGAGAGAGGCACAAGGCAAATGCAGGTAAGTACAGAGGTGTTAAACTATCTCTAAGGGAAACGGCTGTGTAGGCCGTGTAAGGTAAGAATAGCTGGTGGGAGGCAGCTAGTGAGATAGGGTGCTATTTTTTTGTGTTCGTGAACACAAAGAGAAAGTTTGAGTAACTTTGTTGAAGGGGGCCGTAAGCAGGGGTCAGCTGATGACCGGGCTATACATGTAGTCAAACTATTACTTAAAACACTGATGGTTCACGGGTTTGGTCACTATGACGAAACTGAAATAAAATAAGATGAACTCAAAAAAAAAGGAAGATTTTACCTATTTTAGTTTTTTCTAAGAGATATGGCTAAGCAGGTGTCACTTGTGTGTGATTCTGCAATAGACTTCATAGCCCTAGGGTTAGGCTGTTAGCTAAACTATCAGGGACCCACCAAATACCTCGTCAACAGAAAAAGAAACAGTGGGAATTGTTCAAAGTTCTATCTTGACCTACATTGTGTTGAACAGCAGCTGCCCTTCAATGTATTAGGTCTGGAACTGAGGAGTAAGGAGAAAGTAGAGAGGAAACAGGGATTAGACTACTAATAACCTGTATAACTCGTTAAGGAAACAACAGTTGCTAGAACTACTGTAATCCTATACAAAAAGCGAAGATGGTGATGGTGAAATAACTAAAATAAGGTAAAAGTAAAACACAACAAACAACAAATTTAAATGTAAAAAAGGGGGCCTAAGAGCTGTAGGAAATTAAAAGGGAAAAGAAATTTTTTTTTTTTTGTTTTTGATTAATTAAATCTAAAATTTAATACAAATCAATTTAGCTGATTTGGTACATTTGTGCTAAACAAATGTAAAAAAATGCAATAAAAAAAAAAGGTAGAATAAAGTCAAAACAAAAAAAATAAACAATAACACAAGTAAAACTACAGTATGTGGGTAGGGACCACAGGGACCTATGATGGAATCAACAGGAAGAGACCCCAGGGGTGACGGGGATAGAGAGAGAAAGAGAGAGAGAGGAGTGGTTAGAAAGATACACTTTACACGCCTATCTAAGCGTTAATCAGATGCTAACAGCTAGCAGTTGAAGTAAAGGCTTAGCTTAAGAGTTAGCGTTAGTTACACGCAATTCCTTGTTTACACACAGGTCTGTGAAGTGGGTGCTGTTGTCAGATTAACCGGAAGAGTCTGCTCACACTTCCGGGGTCACATGTTGCTAGGAGACCAATGCAAGCTCACAACAAGTGCACGTGGAGCAGACTTGCACTGCTGTGAGCATGCATGGGAAACTCATGCATGTCCCATACAAAGTCATTCATTACTCAAAACAGCACATTCAATTCACAGGCAATGGTGGATTCGTAGTTAGCTATGATAGAATAACACCATAATTGTAATGTTTCAAATGAGCGAGTCATAATGAAATACAATGATACGTAACACATTATAAGGCCTTAAATTAATGAAATGAGGAGTATCGTTCAGATCACCTACACAGTGCTGAAAAAAAGGATTTCTTCGCCCAAGATCAGACCGAATCATTCTGGTACCATTTATATGAGCTACTAATCCCGAGATTTCGTCGTCAGAAAATAGACCTATGCTCCACTAACAACAGAGATTAGGATTTCTTCGCTAAAATCAGGTTAGTTTCTTATCGTACGATATAAACACATTATAGCACTGAAAACTTTCTACTACCTGTAGGAAGGCCCCTTCAAGCTATAGTTTTATCTGATTATATTCTGAACCTGGTGCGCGCATGTATAAGAGGTACGTAAATGTTTCACATGAGTGGTTCGATATGAATACAATGATACATAACGCATACTAAGGCCTTAAATCAGTGAAATGAGGAGCATCGCTCAGATCACCTACACAGTACTGAAGAAGGGGATTTCTTCGCCCAAAATCAGACCGATTTATTCTGGTACCATTTATATGAGCTGCTAATCTGAGATTGCGTCGTCAGAAAATAGACTTATGCTCCACTAACAACAGAGATTAGGATTTCTTCGCTAAAATCAGGTTAGTTTCTTATCGTACGATTAAAAAACATTATAGCACTGAAACTTTAATACCTGTAGGAAGGCACCTTCAAACTATAGTTTTATCTGATTATATTCAGAACCTGGTATGCGCATGGAGAAGAAGTTACTAAAACTTATGAAACAGACACATAAGATTGATTATTGGGTCTGCTTGCAAGCAATGTTTAAAACGACGTCACCGTTCTAAATTACTGCTCGTACTGCATAAAGTAGGAAACTATTGTTTCCCTAGCCATGTGAATGCTGGGATTTTTCTGGCTAGCTTGTCAAAGTCTCTGGGGGTCACATCATGCGCTACTGCGGGGATGCTTGGAAGGGACCCCCACCCTCCTTTCTGTGGTTGCTAGAGGTATTGCAGTTCTGTCTGCTGAGTTAAGCAGAAAGTGCTGGCTCCCCCCCTTCGTAGCTTGGTGCATATGAGAGAGTTTGCACGGCTGAATGAGGATGCAGGAGTAGGGTGTCTCTCCCACTGCGTTTCCTTTCGCAGCCTATAGGAGTCCCTGAGTTCTCTTCGGAACATGTCAAGCTTGTCTTGAGTGTTGTTCAGCTGCTGGATCAGAGTCTCTTAAAGTCTATCAATTTCCTCCTGTAACTACATTCTGCTGGGGTCCTTGTGGGATAACGCCGTGATCTGTTGCTTGAGATCATTAACATCCTGTTTCAGACCCATGAGGTTGTTTGCCAGGAAGATGATGATCTTGGTGAGCTATTTGTAGCCATAACTCTCGCTTGAGTCACGAGTCTGAGGTACTCTTCTCTCTGTGTCCAGTTGCTTTCGGCTCAGTAGGTGGTCGTCGGCCCTGGGTAGGGGGTGTTCCTCACAACGCCTGGCCAGCCCTCTTTGGTCTGCATTCTGGGCAGTTAGTCTGAGCATCTGCAACATTTTGACACACTTGTGTTGAGAGTAAGGGCTAGAGACTACTACAAGATCAAAACAGAATGTGAATGCTAAAATAGTTTTGGGTCAGCATATGTTTTGCTGAAAAGGGCGTAAACAGGGTTTTGATTGATGACTTAAGACTACTCTTATTGTCAAATTATCACTCAGAATTTACTGACGGTTCCCCAAACAGGCTCAATCTCTGAGGAAGTGAAGTAAAATAGGAAATAAAAGGAAAAGGAGAGCATTTCTATTCAGATTATGCCTATTATTTGGTACTCAGGATGATATTTATGCTCTAGTGTTTGTCTAGATGACTTTTGTAACAAGGTCATAAAAATTAGGGCACATGTTTGAAAATAAACAAATCAAAAATAGAAATGTCTCTGGTTCCTTTTGAGGTTCAGAGAGAACAACAAGGGGGCATAACATGTAAATGGATTTAAAATTAGATGACTGAGATTATTAAAACAAGGTAATCAATCTTGTATTAGGAACAAATAGCAGCACTAGTGATTAGTGTGTTACTAAAAGCACCCAATACCTTAATGATTCTTCTCTAGATAGACAGTTAAGATGTAATTAAATTTAGATTTAATTAACTAGTAACTAAGCAATAGCATTCAGGAAGGATACATCTAGATAGTTAAATTCGCTGAGACGAATTGAAGATTGAGAAACATAGAAAAAGAAGAAAAAGAAGGAAGAGAAATGGAAAAATCAGAAACCAGGGATTAGGTTAAATTCAAATTACTTCACACTGCACACACACATGCTGTATTTAAAAGCTTCAATTAAAGAGTGTTAACCCCTAATTGTTAAAGCTATTTGGTAGCTTAGCCTAAAATGAAACTATGCTAAGTCGTGTTAGCTTAGCTGCTTCAGGTGGTTTGTTTACAACATGGCGTGTTGTGCTATGTGAAGTTAGCGCTTCCTGTGACAAGTTGTTGTCACGGTAACCAATGCATGCCAGTGCAATTAACACAGTTTAGTGTCTGCCTATTTTAAAAGTTGCCCAGTTTTAGAACGTGGTGTTTTCAGTGAGTGCTTCTCTAATGTAACAATAAACTTCTTGCACTTGTTTAAAGAATTACAAAACGGGTTTACTGTAAGTTAAAACCGGTTTAAACATATATGTAGTTATGTTTGCCTCACACATGAGTACTAAAGTACAGTATTACACCTTTAATTTCACTCAGCGAGTGAAACACAGTAATGACCACCAGGTTGCTAGGCTTGTGTGTATATATGCAGTCAAAGTGTAGATGAATTGCTTCAATCTAATTATAAACTATAAGGCCTTTATGCTGTAGAAAGAGGAGCAACGCTCACATCTACCTTGATATAACTATACTGAGATTTCTTCTTCAAAGAAACAATTTAAACAATACTGCAATTTTGTGATTTCTTCACTAAAGCATTATACATTATGGTACAGTTTGGACATGCCGCTGAGCTGAGATTCAGACTTATGCTTTGTCAGAACAGATTTATCCTTTAATACTGAAATTAGGGTTTCTTTGCTAAAATCAGATTAACCTTACACTGATACCATTAAGCATGAAATACATAAAGACTCTTCCAATCATAATAGCAGTACCAATTCAAACCCCCACTTTAACTGCATCTAAACAAGCCAGCAAATAGGGACACAACAGGGCATCTGAAGTCACGCCCTATTTTAACCTGGACTATCACGCACACACTTTTAAGTTGACAGTGTTTAAACTCATAACTTTCGTTTTATCATGCCCGCATTCTCCACCAAAATCTGTAACGAATCAGCTCATGACAGTAAATATGAATAATTAACCATAACTAGTTATAATTAATTATTCATATTTTAGATCCGCTGTAGATATTTAGCTGACCTCTCAGGGTCAACTGTCTTGTCAATTCTAAGAACGTTAATTTCCTGGTTAGGGAAAATAACTTTCTTACTGTACAATACTACAAAAAGCTTGTAGCCTAAATCTGCATGATTAAGTGACTCCAGTTATGAGCAAACAATGAACACGTCAAGTGTGATACAAGTAAGGTTTTATTAACAAAATAAAACACTTAAACTGGTCTAACATACTACATAAACACATAAACTGGTCTAACATACTACATACACACATAAACTGGTCTAACATACACATACACACACACACACATACAGTTGGTATAGGAAAGGGTTAAAGTTTAACTCAGTACAGAAAGAGACATAAGGAATGAAATTTATGGAACCATTTGCATATTCAGCAGATCTACACCTGAATGATACGTCAGATTCTTAGTTCAAACAAACATTGTAAAAAGGTGTAACTGATACTTAAAATATCAATTAATAAGACTAAGTTTGAAAACTTGCAAGTCTCATCTGTCTGAAAGAGATTCCTGATGCAATCTTAAGGTTTCCAGTTGATCTTTTGCTGAAGTTAGTTGATGAGAAAGAACCAGTTCTGAGTCAGAGAATCTTGATTGAAATGGAAAGGACAAGGCCGAAGAAAGGCCTGGCACAAATGCTTTGGTATCCTGAAGCGTTTCTAACATCTTCATTTAGCATCTGACCGAACCACCGACTGGGAGGGTAAAAGGTGTGTCAGCTGTAAGGTCAGAGAAGATCCCCGCCTCTCAATATGGGCTTATCCAATGAGAAAGGCCGGAATCCCAAGTGAGCGTTTTTATGGCGCTTTGTTTGAAAGCATGGTAAAATAGAAATGGACTTGAATCGAAATTACTAAAAGTTCTCAGGACCCTAATATATATTGCCTATGTACCAATATATAATATACACGCTTGTTTCGATCATAAGAAGGCGAATTCATAGATACTAAACACGGTATATGTAAGGTTATATGAATGAGTGGTTTATAGTAAGCATGAATAAAAATAGTCTATAATACAAAAGATTAATACAAAACAGCAATAATATACACAATGGCCTGAAGAAGATGTGTGTTCATTCAAAGAAAAGGTTATCCTATGAATTAATTAGTAGAAAAGTAAATTTCTACACTGCCTCTTGCCCTGGGACATACAGGGATTTTCCCTGCTTTACATTCTTTTGGCCAATAAACCCAGTGATATCAGCGTTGGTTGCCATGCAACAAGGGGCCGGTTCGGCTTCCTGTGGTGTTACGCATTCCGGGGGGGAGGGTTCTTGGGTCCTCATATGGCTTTTTAACTGGGGGGGGTTACAGAGTATTTGTTAAATCTTGCTAACAAAATATATATTGTGTGTTTGATTGGTCCAGACGCTACACTGCTGTACTCACTCTCCATTTTGCTTAAGCCACTGAAGAGTTTTGGAAACTCCTTTTCCACTCGTTCTTTGGAGGTTAAGCTGACAACATCCAGTCCTAGCTACCAGTTGAAGCATGGTAACTGCTGGCCTGCCCAACAATGGCATGTACAACCCATCTACAACATAAATGTCCTGTTAGGGTTAGGGCCTAACCCTAACCCACTGAGGGTGGCTGTGAGTTTCCACCTGGCCCCTGGAGGACTTTCCTAGAAGGTTTCAGTTTGTGGAACTAGCCCTGGTTGTACAGCATCACAGGAACTGCGGTGTCATCAGCCCCCGTGTCAATTTTGAACATTGTCTCGAAATTGTCCATTTTTATTTCAGCCATCCAGGGACTTCCTGCTACATCAGATGTCAGTGAACCAAGGAATGTGATATCCTATTTTGTATCCAAAGTTAGCGCTGCTATATTCACCTCATACACCTTCTTTGACTTACTCTAGCATAATGTCCCTTTTTATGACAATGATGACATATTAAATCTCTTGCGGGACATTGCACTAATAACCTGGTCCCCTAGCTGTTTTTGAGTTTGAGCTCCGTCAAGTTAATTCTTTGTCGTCTATTTTTTATCTTAAAATTAATTTTATACACCATCGTTTTCGTTTCTATAACGTGTGAATATACCCCTTATCGTATTCTACAACAAAAACAATGTTGTTTGTTATCACTAGTTTTATTTTGATTTCCCGAGTCCGCTATTCGCAAATAGCCGCTAGCATCGCCAGCGTGGTTGGCGCTAATCTCGCTTACATTACCATTGTTTTACTCACTGTTACTTGCTTTAATGGCGGATGTGTGTCTACCTTTGAGTGCAGGTGAGGACACGTTCTGGAGCTGGAGGCTGTGGAAAAGCAGATCCGTGACCTGGTGGAGAGGCAGACCCACCCCCGCGGACATCAGAGTGGCCCAAGCTGCGGAAGACGGAGACACTGAAGAGGGACTTCAGGAGCCTGATCGAGACGGTGCGCCGCACATCGCCCGCGGCAACGATCATCATGTCAGGACCGCTTCCCACGTATTGACGAGGACACGAAAGGTTCAGTAGACATTTTGCTTTAAATGAATGGTTATTGTCATGGTGTAAAGAACAGAAACTGCTCTATGTTAATAATTGGAATCTTTTCCTAGGCTTTTTTGTGCTGATGGCCTGCACCCCAGCAGAATCGGAGCGGAACTCATGTCGGACAACATCTCCAGGACGCTACGCACCATATGACTAGTAAGTCAAATGGGGGGGGGGGGGGAATCAAATAACTGCCATGATGACTTTTGTTCTACCCGCTTAAATGATAGAAGTACTTGTGCTGTCCAATCTATAAAGACTGTGCCTGTTCCCCGAATAGTGAGGTCAAAATACAAATTTAATGCAGGATCTAGAAAAAATCTGATCGTGATTAAACCAGAAAAATTTAAAATAAATGAACACAAACAATTTTTAAAGTTTGGGCTCCTAAACATTAGATCACTCTCACCCAAAGCAGTTATTGTAAATGAAATGATCACAGATAATCGTTTTGATGTACTCTGCTTGACTGAAACCTGGCTAAAACCTAATGATTATATTGGTCTAAATGAGTCTACTCCACCAAGCTACTATTACAAGCATGAGCTCCGTCAGACTGGTCGTGGCCGTGTTGCAACAATATATAGTGATATTCTCAATGTTACTCAGAAGACAGGATACAGGTTTAACTCATTCGAAATACTAATGCTTAATGTTACACTGTCAGATATGCAAAAGAAATCTATTGATTTCCTAAAAGAATTTGCAGATTTCCTAAAGCGCTAATTGTCGGAGATTTTAACATTCACGTTGATAATAAAAATGATGCATTAGTTCTTGCGTTTACTGACCTAATAAACTCTTTTGGAGTCAAGCAAAACGTCACCGGGCCCACTCATCGTTTTAATCATACGCTAGATTTAATTATATCGCATGGAATTGATCTGATATAGATATCGTACCTCAAAGCGATGATGTTACTGACCATTTCCTTGTATCGTGCATTCTGCATATTACTGATATTAACTATATGGCTCCGCGTTATCGTCCAGGCAGAACTATTGTTCCAGCCACCAAAGACAGATTCACAAATAACCTGCCTGATTTATCTCAACTGCTCTGTGTACCCATAAGTACACATGAACTAGACGAAATGACTAGCAACATGGGCACTATCTTCTCTAATACATTAGAAGCTGTTGCCTCCATTAAATTGAAAAAGGTTAGAGAAAAACTTACTGTGCCATGGTACAACAGTAATACCCATTCTCTCAAGAAAAAAACTCGTAGTCTTGAGCGCAAATGGAGAAAAACTAACTTGGAAGTTTAGAATTGCGTGGAAAAACAGTATGTCCAGCTATAGACAGGCTCTAAAAGCTGCCAGGGCCGAGCATATCCACAAACTCATAGAAAATAACCAAAACAATCCAAGGTTTTTATTTAGCACAGTGGCTAGATTAACAAATAACCAGACGCCACCCGATCTAAATATTCCCTCACAGTTTAATAGTAATGACTTTATGAATTTCTTCACTGATAAAATAGATAACATCATAAATACAATAACAAATGTAGATTCTAAAGCGTATAATACTTTAGCTTCATTCATCGCACCAAAAGATAAACTGCAGTGCTTTACAACTATAGGACAGGAAGAGCTAAATAAACTTATCACTGCATCTAAACCAACAACATGCCTGTTAGATCCTGTACCCACTAAATTACTGAAAGAGTTGTTACCTGTAGCAGAAGAACCGCTTCTCAATATTATTAACTCGTCGTTGTCTTTAGGTCACGTCCCAAAACCATTCAAGCTGGCGGTTATTAAGCCTCTTATTAAGAAACCACAACTAGATCCTAGTGAACTGGCTAATTTACAGACCCATCTCAAATCTTCCTTTTTCTGTCTAAAATTTTAGAAAAAGTTGTGTCTGCTCAATTGCGCTCCTTCCTGCAAAAAAAATATCTCTATGAAGAATTTCAGTCAGGTTTCAGGCCCCACCATAGCACAGAAACTGCACTTGTTAAAATTACGAATTACTTGTTTCTTGCGTCAGACCAAGGCTGTGTCTTATTGCTATTTTTACTTGATCTTAGTGCTGCGTTCGACACTATAGATCATGACATACTCATCGATCGATTACAAAACATACAGGTATTCAGGCAGGCTTAAGATGGTTTAGATCCTACCTGTCCGATCGCTACCACATTGTTCATTTAAATGGGGAGTCATCTCAATTATCACCAGTAAAATATGGAGTGCCACAAGGATCTGTCCTAGGTCCTCTGCTATTTTCGATATACATGTTGCCCCGTGGTAATATTATTAGAAAATACGGGATTAGTTTCCACTGTTATGCTGATGATACTCAACTATATATCTCAACGAGACCAGATGAAACTTTTAAATTATCTAAGCTAACAGAATGTGTTAATGTAAAAGATTGGATGACCAATCATTTTCACCTATTAAATTCGGATAAGACAGAGAAATTACTTATTGGACCAAAAAACAGTACACAGAATCTCTTGTATTACAATTTGCAACTAGACGGGTGTACTGTTACTTCCTCTACAGTCAAAAATCTGGGTGTTATATTAGGTAGCAACTTGTCTTTTGAAAATCATATTTCCCATGTTACAAAAACAGCATTCTTCCATCTTAGAAACATTGCCAAGTTACGAAACATAAACAAACAAAGTACAGGTAGTCCAAAATGCAGCGGCTAGAGTCCTTACCAGGTCAAGAAAATATGATCATATTACCCCAATTTTACCGTCTCCGCTACCTATTAAGTTCCGTATCAGTTACAAAATATTATTACTTGCCTATAAGGCCCTTAATGGGTTAGCTCCTGCGTACCTAACTAGTCTTCTACCACGCTACAATCCATCACGCTCCCTTAAGGTCACAAAATTCTGGACTTTTGGTAGTACCTAGGATAGCAAAGTCCACTAAAGGAGGTAGAGCTTTTTCGCATTTGGCTCCCAAACTCTGGAATAGCCTTCCTGATAACGTTCAGGGTTCAGACACACTCTCTCTGTTTAAATCTAGCTTAAAGACACATCTCTTTGGCCAAGCAAATAATGCATCTCATAATCTTTTAATGCAGTTATATCTAATCAATGTGCCACCACCATGCTTCACTGTTGGGACTGTATTGGACAGGTGATGAGCAGTGCCTGGTTTTCTCCACACATACCGCTTAGAATTAAGGCCAAAAAGTTCTATCTTGGTCTCATCAGACCAGAGAATCTTATTTCTCACCATCTTGGAGTCCTTCAGGTGTTTTTTTAGCAAACTCCATGCGGCTTTCATGTGTCTTGCACTGAGGAGAGGCTTTCCGTCGGGCCACTCTGCCATAAAGCCCCGTTGACTTTCTACAACTTTCTCCCATCTCCCGACTGCATCTCTGGAGCTCAGCCAGTGATCTTTGGGTTCTTCTTTACCTCTCTCCCCCAGGCTCTTCTCCCCCGATAGCTCAGTTTGGCCGGACGGCCAGCTCTAGGAAGGGTTCTGGTCGTCTCAAACGTCTTCCATTTAAGGATTATGGAGGCCACTGTGCTCTTAGGAACCTTAAGTTCAGCAGACATTTTTTTGTAACCTTGGCCAGATCTGTGCCTTGCCACAATTCTGTCTCTGAGCTCTTCAGGCAGTTCCTTTGACCTCATTATTCTCATTTGCTCTGACATGCACTGTGAGCTGTAAGTCTTATATAGACAGGTGTGTGGCTTTCCTAATCAAGTCCATCAGTATAATCAAACACAGCTGGACTCAATGAAGGTGTAGAACCATCTCAAGGATGATTAGAAGAAATTGACAGCACCTGAGTTAAATATATGAGTGTCACAGCAAAGGGTCTGAATACTTAGGACCATGTGATATTTCAGTTTTTCTTTTTTAATAAATCTGCAAAAATGTCAACAATTCTGTGTTTTTCTGTCAATATGGTGTTCTGTGTGTACATTAATGAGGGAAAAATTTTTTTTAAATTATTTTAGCAAATGGCTGCAATTTAACAATGAGTGAAAAATTTAAGGGGTCTGAATAATTTCCGTCCCCACTGTATATATAAGATAATATATATATGTATTATATATATGTGTGTGTGGTTGTGTGTGTTTTGTGTGTGGTGTGTTTTGTTTTGTTTTGTTTTTTACTTGTAATTTAAACATGTAAATCTTACTTAATATATATGGTTTTGAATATTATGGTATTAATCCTAAAAGCTGGTTTGAACTGGTCTACTGATCTCCCACCCTGATAAGATAACAAGAGTCCAAAACCCCTTTAAAATCAGCAAACCAGTTCAGCCTGACCTGCCAGATTAGGATGGTTTAAAATGATTTATCACTGCTTTATAGGAACAAATCACTTAAGGCATATTCATATCAAGGTGCGGTCCGTTTACTGTAGGATCCTGTAGGGTGACTATACGTCCTCTTTTTGCCAGACATGTGCTTGCTGGGATTTCTAAATTGCCTAAACTGTCCAGATTTTCCTATTGATGTGCTCTCTACAGTCCTCATGCATTGTATGTATGCTATTTGTGTTTCTTTGACCGTTGTCCATAGATCCCACCTTGATTGGTCGATTGTCTACAATGCCTGTGCGCTATTGGTCAAACTATTTTTCAGTCATTACTATCAGCAAGTATGAAAACAGTAGGAAAAGAAAGCCAAAACCCAAACATTTTAGGCTATATAGACATCCAGCAAAACGAGGATGAATGGTCACCCTTTAGGAGCCAATATTTGTAATAACAGCTTTTCACAGAGAAAACAGATTCCTATTAACCACTGCATCCGCTTATTATTAGACAATCATTTTTGATGTTACAGTTGAGCATGAATATTAAGTAAATATAAAAAATGATATGCTTAGAGGAAAACAATGCATACATTTTAATCAAATTACTTCTAAATATTAATCAAAAGACAATCAAATTAACCAGCACTTATGACTTACACAACCAGTATTGTGTAAAGCACTACACTGCTCTGGGTGTGTGTTCACGGTTTGTGTGTGTTCACTGCTGTGTGTGTGCACTATGGATGGGTAAATGCAAAGCACTAATTCCTAGTATGGGTCACCATTACGTGGCCACATGTCACATGTCAGGTCACGTCAATAAAGGTAACTTGACTTGACTTATGACTGTTTTGATGAATGAGTTATAATATATTATGCTCATTGCCCAAATGAATGTCAGTTACCATTATTATTACCAGGTCTATACCCTGCTCACCCCACATTTTCTAAACGTGGCCCCCGAACAGCGTAATAAGAGTATCCTGAGTTAAACTAATGATGCTCTCCTTACAGGACACAAGACTGATGTGAAGGTACCTGTATATCACCGCTTTAAGGCTGCAGAGCTGAAACAGACAGCAGTCTTTATGATGACTTTTCCAGCGGGTGTCAGGCCAGTCCTGAGTACTTTTCCTCTCTGTTATTGGTTTTGTGTAGTCGATGTCTGTGGCATGCATGGATGCATCTCACTGGAGTCTGTTCAGTGTCTCTGATCCCTGCAGACCGGGACTGCAGATCTGGTTTAAAGTAGACTGCCACAGTGCTGAGTTTCTCAGAAATCAATTACAGTAATTGATGAAGGGAGAGGTCGGGACTATCGATCATGAGAAACTTGTGTGTTTGTGTACAGCGGAGTGACAAAATAAACACATGCACAAAGTTAAAGCTGTGTTTACATGGGAAGTACAGCACTCAGCACACTTTAAAAGGATAACTGTGGAATTAGAGCATCGTTTTTTTTTTTTTTTTTATATATATATATATTTATATATATACAGGTGCATCTCAATAAATTAGAATGTCGTGGAAAAGTTCATTTATTTCAGTAATTCAACTCAAATTGTGAAACTCGTGTATTAAATAAATTCAATGCACACAGACTAAAGTAGTTTAAGTCTTTGGTTCTTTTAATTGTGATGATTTTGGCTCACATTTAACAAAAACCCACCAATTCACTATCTCAACAAATTAGAATAGGTGACCATGCCAACAAGCTAATCAACTCAAAACACCTGCAAGGTTTCCTGAGCCTTCAAAATGGTCTCTCGGTTTGGTTCACTAGGCTACACAATCATGGGTAAGACTGCTGATCTTACAGTTGTCCAGAAGAATATCATTGACACCCTTCACAAGGAGGGTCAGCCACAAACATTCATTGCCAAAGAAGCTGGCTGTTCACAGAGTGCTGTATCCAAGCATGTTAACAGAAAGTTGAGTGGAAGGAAAAAGCGTGGAAGAAAAAGATGCACAACCAACCGAGAGAACCGCAGCCTTATGAGGATCGTCAAGCAAAATCGATTCAAGAAATTGAGTGAACTTCACAAGGAATGGACTGAGGCTGGGGTCAAGGCATCAAGAGCCACCACACACAGACGTGTCAAGGAATTTTGCTACAGTTGTCGTATTCCTCTTGTTAAGCCACTCCTGATCCACAGACAACGTCAGAGGTGTCTTATCTGGGCTAAGGGAAAGAAGAACTGGACTGTTGCCCAGTGTCCAAAAAGTCCTCTTTTCAGATGAGAGCAAGTTTTGTATTTCATTTGGAAACCAAGGTCCTAGAGTCTGGAGGAAGGGTGGAGAAGCTCATAGCCCAAGTTGCTTGAAGTCCAGTGTTAAGTTTCCACAGTCTGTGATGATTTGGGGTGCAATGTCATCTGCTGGTGTTGGTCCATTGTGTTTTTTGAAAACCATCGTCACTGCACCCGTTTACCAAGAAATTTGGAGCACTTCATGCTTCCTTCTGCTGACCAGCCTTTTTGAAGAGGCTGATTTCATTTTCCAGCAGGATTTGATACCTGCCCACACTGCCAAAAGCTGCACCAAAAGTTGGTTAAATGACCATGGTGTTGGTGTGCTTGACTGGCCAGCAAACTCACCAGACCTAAACCCCATAGAGAATCTATGGGGTATTGTCAAGAGGAAAATGAGAAACAAGAGACCAAAAAATGCAGATGAGCTGAAGGCCACTGTCAAAGAAACCTGGCTTCCATACCACCTCAGCAGTGCCACAAACTGATCACCTCCACGCCGAATTGAGGCAGTAATTAAAGCAAAAGGAGCCCCTATACCAAGTATTGAGTACATGTACAGTAATTTAACATACTTTCCAGAAGGCCAACATTCACTAAAAATGTTTTTTTTATTGGTCTTTATGAATATTCTAATTTGTTGAGATAGTGAATTGGTGGGGTTTTGTTAAATGTGAGCCAAACTCATCACAATTAAAAGAACCAAAGACATAAAATACTTCAGTCTGTGTGCATTGAATTTATTTTGAGTTTCACAATTTGAGTTGAATTACAGAAATAAATGAACTTTTCCACGACATTCTAATTTATTGAGATGCACCTGTATCTATATTTCTCTATCTATCTATATATTATATAGATATATATAACACTGAACAAAATTTATAAACGCAACACTTTTGTTTTTGCGCCCATTTTTCATGAGCTGAACTCAAAGATCTAAGACTTTTTCTAAGTACACAAAAGGCCTATTTCTCTCAAATATTGTTCACAAATCGGTCTAAATTTGTGTTAGTGAGCACTTCTCCTTTGCCCGAGATAATCCATCCGCCTCACAGTTGTGGCATATCAAGATGCTGATTAGACAGCATGATTATTGCACAGGTCTGCCTTAGGCTGGCCACAATAAAAGACCACTCTAAAATGTGCAAAATGTGTTTTACTGTATTGGGGGGTCCGAAAACCAGTCAGTATCTGGTGTGACCACCATTTGCCTCACGCAGTGCAACACATCTCCTTCGCATAGAGTTGATCAGGTTGTTGATTGTGGCCTGTGGAATGTTGTTCCGTTCCTTTTCAATGGCTGTGCGAAGTTGCTGGATTTTGGCAGGAACTGGAACACGCTGTCGTATATGCTGATCCAGAGCATCCCAAATATGCTCAATGGGTGGCATGTCCGGTGAGAGTGCTGGCCATGCAAGAACTGGGATGTTTTTCAGCTTCCAGGAATTGTGTACAGATCCTTGCAACATGGGGCCGTGCATTATCATGCTGCAACATGAGGTGATGGTCGTGGATGAATGGCACAACAATGGGCCTCAGGATCTCGTCACGGTATCTCTGTGCATTCAAAATGCCATCAATAAAATGCACCTGTGTTTTGGTGTATGTTGTCCATAACATACGCCTGCCCAAACCATAACCCCACCGCCACCATGGGCAACATTGACATCAGCAAACCGCTCACCCACACGACGCTATACACGCTGTCTTCCATCTGCCCTGTACAGTGAAAACCGGGTTTCATCCGTGAAGAGAACACCTCTCCATAGTGCCAGACGCCATCGAATGTGAGCATTTGCCCACTCAAGTCGGTTACGATGATGAACTGCAGTCAGGTCGAGACCCGATGAGGACGACGAGCATGCAGATGAGCTTCCCTGAGATGGTTTCTGACAGTTTGTGCAGAAATTCTTTGGTTATGCAAACCGATTGTTGCAGCAGCTGTCCGGTGGCTGGTCTCAGACGATCTTGGGAGGTGAAGGTGCTGGATGTGGAGGTCCTGGGCTGGTGTGGTTACACGTGGTCTGCGTTTGTGAGGCCGGTTGGATGTACTGCCAATTTCTCTGAAATGCCTTTGGAGACGGCTTGTGGTAGAGAAATGAACATTAAATTCACGTGGGCAACAGCTCTGGTGGACATTCCGGCAGTCAGCATGCCAATTGCACGCTCAAAACTTGCGACATCTGTGGCATTTTGCTGTGTGATAACTGCACGTTTTAGAGTGGCCTTTTATTGTGGACAGTCTAAGGCACACCTGTGCAATAAATCATGCTGTCTAATCAGCATCTTGATATGCCATACCTGTGAGGTGTATGGATTATCTTGGCAAAGGAGAAGTAAGTGCTCACTAACACAGATTAAGACAGATTTGTGAACAATATTTGAGAGAAACAGGCATGTTGTGTACATAGAAAAGTCTTAGATCTCTGAGTTCAGCTCATGAAAATTGGGGCAAAAACAAGTGTTGCGTTCATAATTTTGTTCAGTGTTATGGAAGACACTGTATTTAACAAATAAAAATATAATTGTGAAAGTTTAAAAAACTGATCAAATAAAGTCACACTGCAACATCACAAATTCAATTGGATCAATTGCGAAATAAAATGTTGCAATTAGAATATATGCAGTTTATATTTCATTTTATTAAAAACATAACTTAGAAGTTCATATCATTTACCTTTTTATTTTTTCCTCTGAGGTGGAATCAGGCTTCCATACACCTCAGAAAACGGCACATGAAACCAGAACAAACTTTTGCTGGTCACTTTACATGTCAGTCAGACAGTCTCCGTCAGTCTAAGTGGGCGATTCTTGGCCAGAATGTGCTGCAATGTGCACCAGACTTTATGCCATTAATCAAAAGTCGTGCTACGCGAGACTACCGCTCATGCACAATTTGCAACTGTGAGCGATTTTTTTGATTAGAGCTGTAAATCTTCCTGCCTGGACAAAGTCTGTGTAAAGGTGTCAGACACAAAGATCCGTCTCCCTCTGACTCTCCTGAAATGATTACACTTCTTGGATCACTGTGCGCTGTAATTCTGCTGTCTAACCTGCCCCAGATGGAACAAAGATCAGTTTTTTTCCCCCCATTCAGCATTGGTAACATGCAGAACGCTCCAAAACGTGACGCGAGTGCAGTGTTATAGCAGTAACCTGATCCATGCAATCAATGTTAATGAGTTTCTAATCTACATATATGAGGTTTCATTTAAATATAACTTTATGGAACATTTAAGTGGTCAAGGTGATTTCCTGGAATTTTCTGTCATTATTCTCCCATTAATACTTGTCATATCATTTTTAAGATGGTATAATTGTGGTTTTATAGATTCTTGATGTATTAGGGCATGCTTTTATGCAAAGCATAATGTTTAAAACATGACATTACAGTCATTATTTGTGAATAGAGGATTACACTTTTTTTTATCCAAACATTCATAACATGCCAGCAACTTGCAGCAGTGATAACAAGACAAGGAAATGTACATTCTACATCATATTTTAAAGCCCATGAACATGACAGTGAACTCCTACAAGTTTTTTAAAAACCTTTATTTAATTAATAATAATAATAATAATAACTATAATTTATTGTTTCTGGAAATACTTTATGTTGAGTGTATGTAAATAGATTATATGAATATTTAGAAACACATTTCTTTGAAATACATTCCATTTTAATTCTGCTTTCTTTAAATTCAGATTCAAAATGCAATTCTGCATTTTGGGAATTTAAAAGGTATCCTCTAGGATTGGGCCGATGGTTGACACACATCATGATGTTGAGCAGGCATTGTAATGGAAAATGAGAATATTATATTTTTAATGATATAATTGTTTTCAATGTTTTGGCAGCTGGCCAATTTGGTAGACATCGCCTAATCCTAGTATCCTCAATTCAATTCTGTAATTCTGCACAACCCTCTCTTGATCAAGTTCCCGCAAGATTATAATGATATTTAAATAATTTTGGCAAGCATTACTCATGAGACATTTTTACTTGCGGTCCTGGTTTTTAGGGGATGAGGGAGCAATCTTCTCGGTCTGGCTCTATTTCTGCTTAAATATAAACAGTGCAGGGAACAGGTGGTTGGAGGATTTCTGACTTTTCCTCGTTGACATTTGGTTGCAGTTAAGCGTAATATAGGATGTCACAGTCACAGCAAAACTTTGCTGGATCTCTAACTTTTAATGTTTGTTTTAGACATCCATTGTGGCATATGGTTTTTACTGTGTGGCTTATGGCAAATTAGGGAAAGAAGTCATTACGCCAATGACTTCTACAGGGCATAAAAACATTCTTTAGTTTACAGCATTTTAAAAGGAGATTCCTAACATTAGTGATATAATCAGTTTGCAATATTCATCAAAATCATCCAGTTGTGTCTGTACACCAATTGCAATGCATGTGAATGTGCATGTTAAATTAAAAAAAAAAAAGTAATCCAAGCCAAAAATTTACTCAAGATTTCATGAAAAATTACCCAGAAAAACACATTCATAACTAAACATTCGTAACAATCCTTCTAGCAATCAATCACAACTCAATTTTTTTATGTTTCATCATGACAAAATACTCTCTGAAACAAGCCAAAATGTGTTTCTTCGACGTTTCAAACTCCAGTATATCACATTATTAATGTTTAAGGAAGGATGAAAACCCTTGGAAGCACTTCAAAGGAAATCTTCATTTGATCATTCAAACCTCTGCCTAACTGTCTCTCTGTCAGCAGCTCATATATATATTTGATTCCTCCTCCCCATTAGCTTCGTAATGTAAACAGCACAGTCAAGCACGCATCAGTTATAATGCTGTAGAAAATTAATTCCAGAGGTCTTCAAAATGGCAACGCATTCAACATCTGATCAGCCCTAGTTCACAGCATGAGACTGGCGATGCTCGGGGAGTTTGTCCTGCCGTCTGATCTCGCATGATCTTCATCAGTCTCCTGTCGCATGTTTGACATTAGTGGCGGGACGTCTCAGAGCAAACACCTGTTCCTCATCACCTCATCTTCAGGTAGAGCTAATCTCGNCCTGCTCATTATATACATTTTGCAAATTTTGAACACAGAGACAGTTACATAGTGCTGCTTTAATATTAATATTAATATTAATATTTAAGCCCAAAGCCATTACACTGGTGGTGCTACTTAAATCTAAAATCACTGCATTTAATGATGCCCTGTGTTAGGCTATCTAACATTTGATATCACTACAATTGATTGTAATTTGAGTCTCCCATGTGCTTCATGGGGAGCTGTTTCTGTGCTTACTGCCTATATAAAGAATTTCTAATCTAGCCTTGCTGTTCTGTCTAAAGCCAGGCTTAGACTATTGGAGTTTTAAAATCTTAACTGATTATGGAATCTGGTTTCAACACACATAAGAAGAATCTTTGATCTTGATAAAGAATCTTTACTTCCCTCAAATCTTAAACATTGTAGGGTATCAGACCGAATCAGACAATCTAAGATTTGGTCAAGAACATGGTTGAACAGAGGCCCAAGACACAGGATGTTCGTAAATCAGACCCTGGCGCCACAAGCCAGTCTGAAGCATGCCTAACCAACCAACTTTCACAGAACAGCTTTCAACATTAATACAAAAGAACACTTATTGACAATTCCTAGGAGATTGTCAATTTTGGGGCAAGTAAGCAAGATTAATGGTCAAAGAAATGCACAGCATGACCATCATGTAAACCAGTGATAGCAATCACGAGCTCTTTGGATTGACTTCCCCCACCTCGACGACAAAGAACAGACTGAGATTCCTTACAGACCTTTTAACCTCTGGTCTTCACAGAATATGTCCTCATCCACAGAATGGCACAGAAACTGCCTTTCCATGCACCTAAATGACACTAAAAGGACTTCTGAGGAACTAATAATTTCAATGCATAACTCCATATTATGTATGTAACCCACATGTGTGACTATCAGGTCTTAATCATTTATTGTGTATGTATTTGAATAACTATTGAATAGCTTAAGATTTGCTATTCATGTTTAGTATTTGTGTGTTTGAATCTTCATGCTTGAAATTTTTCTTCCAATCAATTCTTTGTCAATGTATCATATTCTTGTTATATAAATAATGTTCAAAATTGTACTCTGTAAGAGCGGGGAAATTCGGACCATGTGACTGATAAGATAAAATTAGATTTATGAATTGCTAGGAGAAATATACAACACCCCGAGCAAAGAAGACATCTAATTGGTCAAAACACCATTAGGGATGTGGCCAAACACCATTTTAACTACTCAGGACACCATTCAAATCGCCCCTTTTTTAGCCCCTTGTAGCTCATTTTTTTTCCACCTGTTTGCTTTTTAGTCAGAGCTTCGGCTATGCTTATTTAGTCATGCTTTAGCTTGCCTTTTGCCCCCGCGTTTTATCATGTGCCTTGCAAGTCATCACTTTAGGCCATGAGCTTTTTATCGGCTTTGAGCTATGCCGTTTCGTCATGGGTTTCTTTATCTTTTTGACGTGCTCATTGGCGTACATGCCAGCTCCTCCAAAACCAGGGGGAGAAACGTCACCTCGTCGCGTCAAACTTTACTTCTATTTCCTTTAATTATTGATTTTATTTTCCGTGAGAGTCCTGTTCCGAAGTTAGTTTTTGCCTACGCCGTGTCTCTTGAGTTCCGACCCTCTATGCCATCTAAACTTCAACTTCAACCAAACTCCGCATCGTCACCAACGCCCCACCACTGGCTGCGCTCGGTGTGACTGACTTCCAGCCAATCAGCGACCGCGGTAAACCCCTTTCGGCAACCAGACAATAAAGGGAACCCCCGTACAGGCAACGCAAGTACCTCCAGATCCTAGCTGAACTGGTGCATTTAATATATATTTTAACCTCATTGAGGAACTCAGTGCGTGGGTTAATTAAGTGATTGATGGTTGTCTATGCAATTGCACATATTGCTGTAATCTTGGGATTTCACATTTTCATTTTCTTAAACTATTTATTTCCTCACTTTCTCTCTTTCTGAAACTTGTGTGAATGTGTGTTTATGTGTTAGATTAGTTTATATGTCTTAGATTTATCCAATAAAGCCTTATTTATATTGAAAAGAGAAGTATCTTGTGTTTTGTGCTTACAAGTTAATGTCTTCCACTGTTGCCGTTCTTGGTACTGTGCGCTTACCTAAGTGTTCTCACTATATTTTGGATATAAATATCCATTGCAGAGTTGATGGTATCCGGCCCGTTCAATGAATCGCTTGCCATCTCATTGATCAGCCGTAAAACAGTGATTCTGTCCAAATTCCCTTTAAATCCTAATTCATGTCCCTTTGAAGCGAATTGACCTTTTCCCTACCCTTGACCACTACACGCTTTGAAATCATGGAGCACTCACGACATATCTTATTTAGATTACGGCCAGAGGGAGCACCTCACGTGATCTCATGGAGCAAATTATTATTGATGTTTTAGCAACTAATGTTTACCTATGTTAGCTAGCATGCTAGCAGTTTTCTACACTCACCCGGTACATTTAAAACTGAGGTGATTTCACCCCAGTGCTTCTCTTTGTCCTTTCGGCTGTGGTACGTTTTTCAACACAATATACAGCCAGTCATGTTATTACAAAACTTCTACAAGCAGTTTCCATTCGTTTTTAAGCTTTTACGTCATCATAACCTCCCACAGTGTAAATTAACCTGTGATGCAATAATGTATAAATCAGAGTTAGTTGTGACCTGTGCCATAGTGGGGTTCACCTTTGTATAAAACATACTGCCAGCTCTCATTATTGAACTCAGTATGGTGCATTGGAAATATTCCTCTGGCTCTTTGCTTCTGCTTTTAACATGCAGCTGCCATAGTAACACTTGTCTGATCCAAGAGTATGATGCATCTGAAGGGATGACGTTGTCAAGACTAATATGAGACTAAAGTGAGACCCATTGGAGTCTGATACATTATATTGTATGTAAGATTAGCTGGAAGAAATTGTTATTCTTCATCATTATTGGATATTAAATTCACCAAGAAATTGTTTAATAAGCAAAATGCTATTTCTAGTGTTTACATGTTTACTATTGAAGCAGGAAATTGGAGTGACATATCAAAGGTCTTGTTGGCTTTTATTACATAAGCTGCTTTTCCACCTAAATTACCTGGAACAATTTGTCCCAGGAACTATTTTCCCAGGAACATTTTTCCCCCAGACCTGTTGCCGTCTGTGTTTCCATCGCGGTCTAAAGTACTGAAGAATGATGATACAAATAGATCTGTGACGTAGGTCTGCGGGCGTTTTTCAATACCAAGTACCCCAATTTCGGACTTGCATCCTCAGTAGTTCGGACTTCGCGAGTTCGACTCGTTTTCATTTAGACATAATAATAGCCGCAGAAATGTAGTTCAGGGAACATACATTACAATGAAACTAAATATTTTCATTTTAACATATTAATAGATTAATAGAATAAAGACCATAGATTACCTGTTAGATTTATTCCAACCAATTTATATCTTCTGTTAACAACCACTACAAAGACATCAGAGTCACGGCAAATGTCAAAAGGACTACCCGACATTTAGGCTACTTCATCGGGAACATGAGCACTGAGTGCCCAGTGGATCGCACGGGAGCCTCAACGTTTCTCGAAATCGGCAAAGCACAGTTTCAAAAATTTAATTTATTCTTATAAATAAACTCAGATTTGAGTTTAGCAACTACATCCTTGCCTGAAATGGCTTTTAAAACTACATTTCATGACACTACCAGTACTATTTAAAAAAATTCATGCGACTAATGTTGTTGACATACAGGGCAGCGTGAAACTCAATCAATCAGCATATGTCGCAACCCCCGTCCCACCCCCTAAAGTTCCCCACCTTTGAAAAAAGTACTACCTCGCGCGCAGGTACTTTCTTGCTGGGTATTTTTTACCCAGACTTTATTAGATCCCGGTTCCTGCATGAAACATGAATGTACTTGGTTGAATATTTTATTGTAGCAGGTCTTTTTTATAAAGCAATAAGATATTTGCGGCTTGCTACACTGAACAAAATGATGAACGCAACACTTTTGTTTTTTGCCCCCATTTTTCATGAGCTAAACTCAAAGACCTAAGACTTTTTCTTTGTACACTAAAGGCCTATTTCTTTCAAATATTGTTCACAAATCTGTCTAATCTGTGTTAGTGAGCACTTCTCCTTGCCGAGATAATCCATCCACCTCACAGTTGTGGCATATCAAGATGCTGATTAGACGGTATGATTATTGCACAGGTGTGCCTTAGATTGGCCACAATAAAAGGCCACTCTATAATGTGCAGTTTTATTGTATTGGGGGGTCCAGAAACCAGTCAGTATCTGGTGTGTCCACCATTTGCCTCACGCAGTGCAACTCATCTCCTTCGCATAGAGTTGATCAGTTTGTTGATTGTGGCCTGTGGAATGTTAGCCCACTCCTCTTCAATGGCTGTGCGAAATTGCAGGATATTGGCAGGAACTGGAACACGCTGTCGTATACCCCGATCCAGAGCATCCCAAACATGCTCAATGGGTGACATGTCCGTTGAGTTTGCTGGCCATGCAAGAACTGGGATGTTCTTCCAGGAATTGTGTACAGATCCTTTCAACATGGGGCCGTGCATTATCATGCTGCAACATGAGTTGATGGTTGTGGATGAATGGCACAACGATGGGCCTCAGGATCTCGTCATGGTATATCTGTGCATTCAAAATGCCATCAAACCTTTGTTCGTTGTCCATAACATATGCCTGCCAATACCATAACCCCACCGCCACCATGGGCCATTCGATCCACAACGTTGACATCAGCAAATCGCTCACCCACCCGACGCCATACACGCTGTCTGCCATCTGCCCTGTACAGTTAAAAAACCGGGATTCATCTGTGAAGAGAACACCTATCCAAAGTGCCAGACGCCATCAAATGAGAGCATTCGCCCACTCAAGTCGGTTACGACGACGAAATACAGTCAGGTCAAGACCCCGATGAGGACGACGAGCATGCAGATGACCTTCCCTGAGACGGTTTCTGACAGTTTTTGCACAAATTCTTTGGTTATGCAAACCGATTATTGCAGCACCTGTCCGGGTGGCTGGTCTCAGACGATCTTGGAGGTGAAGATGCTGGATGTGGAGGTCCTGGGCTGGTGTGGTTACACGTGGTCTGTGGTTGTGAGGCCGGTTGGATGTACTGACAAATTCTCTGAAATGCCTTTGGAGATGGCTTATGGTAGAGAAATGAACATTCAATTCATCGGCAACAGCTCTGGTGGACATTCCTGCAGTCAGCATGCCAATTGCGTGCTCCCTCAAAACTTGCGACATCTGTGGCATTGTGCTGTGTGATAAAACTGCACATTTTAGAGTGACCTTTTATTGTGGCCAGCCTAAGGCACACCTGTGCAATAATCATGATGGCTAATCAGCATCTTGATATGCCACACCTGTGAGGTGGATGGATTATCTCGGGAAAGGAGAAGTGCTCACTAACACAGATTTAGACAGATTTGTGAACAATATTTGAGAGAAATAGGCCTTTTGTGTACATAGAAAAAGTCTTAGATCTTTGAGTTCAGCTCATGAAAAATGGGGGCAAAAACAAAAGTGTTGCGTTTACAATTTTGTTCAGTGTAAAAATAGCGAGTATACTTTTTGTCTAACGATGTCCTTTAGCAGTAAATGTATTCACAAAATAGTACAGCCTTTTATTTCTTTTTAAGTGCTATTTACAGAATTTTGTTAGGTCAGTAATTTATAATAAATTATAGCAGACTGTTTTGTCTTGAAATATTTTTTTAGTATATAAGAAGAAAAGTAATGACTTGAGCGAAGAAATGCCCAGTAAAAGAAAGAAAAATGAGTAGTGAAGACGAAAACAGGCTATCTAAGTGTTCGTGTCAGATAAAGTCATGAGGTTGGTAATAGTTTCATCATTCTAAAAGACTCTTTGAGGCCTCCACTGATCTGAACTTTGACAGGGAGTAAGGGCAACATCACTGAGAGAGAGAAAGCGACCGAAATAATTAGAGGGTCTCAGCAGGGGAAGAGAGATTCTCAGCATGGCAAGGACAGCTCTAATTGAGAATAATAACTGTGTTTGTTGCTCTGTGGTAAACATTAGTATACTACTAAATGAACTGTGAACATGTTTAAGCATTTTCATGTTTGTACTGTCTCTGCCAAAAGACATGGAAAGATGAATATGTTTAATAAGCATTCAGAAATTGGAAAATAGTTCCCTTTATTTGTCCTCATAACAGAAACCTACATCTAAATTTATTTTATTATTGCATTTACTACATGCCTAACTACATGTCTCATGAGCTATGTTATAAAACATTAGTTCTCAAACTGGGGGCGTCTTCGTGTTGTGAGTGTTTTTCATGTGTACACAGGTTTTTAAAATTTACTTAAATGTTTAAGGAACAGTGTTGATTTTAGGTTAAATGATACACAATTATGTTTTTCATGATTATTCAGCTTTTAACAGTAATGTATTATATAATGATGTGACAAATAATAACTGAAAGTACAAATAATGAAATGAAAGAAAAAGTACAAATAATGAAAGAAAAAGGGTGTGGAATGTTGGTCACTTCATGCACATAACTGTTGCAGCTTTAATTATGTACTAAAGGGAGAGGGGCAAATTACCTTATGCAATTCATACAGTAGACCAGTGGTTCTAAAACCTCTCCATGAAGTACCCCTAGCACTGCACATTTTGTATGTCTCCCTATATCTGACACACCCACTCCAGGTCTTGCAGTCTCCACTAATGAGCTGATGAGTTGAATCAGGTGTGATAGATGTGGGAGACATACAAACCCTGCATTCCACTCGGAAAGGGCTCATTCCTACGCCCTAATCCCTTTAAAGGGTTTACCCTCCGGAGTGAGAGCTTCGAAGGGTTGAAGGGTGTAGGGAACCAAACAACTGTTTCTTGAAGGGCCCTTCTGCATCATCATCACGTTCCCACACGGAGGCGCCGTCATCATGCAAATAATCTGCGCAAAGGATCATGGGAGCCCTAAGTGTCCATCAGTTGTACCCTTCGAAATCCTTCATTCTGAAGGGCCCTTTGAAGTGACCAGTTTTGAGCACTTCGGTTTGGAACGCCCCTTCAATATGGCGGCCATGATTGTTTTCATTCCGAAGTGCCCTTCGGAGGGTGAAATATCCCGTTTGGAATGCACCGAAAATGTGCAGGGCTGGGGGTACTCCAGGACAGGTTTGAGAACCACTGCAGAAAATGTGCAGGGCTGGGGTTACTCCAGGACAGGTATGAGAACCACTGTCATAACAGGTCTAGTCTGGTACTCCAGGTACAGGTGTTGAGACTAACTGCAGTCGACCGATGATATGTGCTTAGAATAAGTACTTAGTACATATGTTACACCTCTAGAAAGGAGCAGACATCTTTTCTGATGCAACACAATAAAAGGAGTGTTTTGCAAGGAAATCGGCAAGGAAAAATATAACAATTGTAATGGAAATTTTTCTATAAATTTTTTTCTATTTTCCATATGTTCTATTTGAACAGGTGTTGGCCTTTAGTATTTTCTCTGTGTACGTGGATAAAACTTCTGTCAGTATTCCTCTAACAGGGGAATGGCTATGACCAGTTAGAACTAATCTGAGAAGATACTGTTGAAGGTCAAAGTCAATCCTTGGACAGCCTTTATCAATATAAAAGGGACTGTATTGAATTGCCTTCTGTCTTTCTCACTACAGAGCTTCTCTGTGTTGGATAGACCATTCTTGTAAGAAGTAAAGGACCAAAGACAAACCCTATGACTGGCTTTTCACTCTCTGTCTCACATTTAGTAACAGATTTAGAATTTTTCCCACAACACAATATAAAGTAGATAACAAATGGAATGACTCAATTCTCTTGCGGTATCTGCTCATCTCTGGAATACAGTAGTAAGCAAACTATGTTAAGCTTATTTGAACCCAAGTATTATTCTTTTTTCCGTTAAACCCCTTTAAGAGCACTATAAATTCTGTTAAAGCATGAATATACTCTGAATCAATCATGACAGTATAATGTTGGTCCATAAACAAGCATATAAAACTGTCTTCCAGTAAATTTTGACGTAGTAGCATACAAGATAGTGGACACCAGCGAACTCCATGTGCCTTAATGAACTTGTTACACTTAACTGCCCCATTTAACCATAAAATACAAATAAACTAATTAACTGTTACTATTTACAAGATATTTTCATATCTGTGCTCACTGTGTACAATAATAATACTTCACAAGTAATTAAAACACTGTTTTTGGTGATCAAAACGATGTAACATCAAAGTGCAGATGAGAAATGTTCATGGATGCTTTAACTTGTAATATATTGACTTAATCTTACCTGCAAGAAAATATATAACAATATAAAGTCAACAACAAACAGAGCATCTCAATGATTTGCGTTATCTGCTCGTCTCTGCATTAACTGCAGTATTAAGTATGTTCTTGAACAGACCTTGTGAGAGCTCCCTCTAGCAGTTTGTATATATTACATCACATGTATAGATGTATTCCTGCAGACCTCTACTGAAATAATAAACAGGAGCCCATGACACTTTAAACATTTTTAGATTACCACCTCTAAATGGAAATGTATATAGTTTTCACATTTTAAAGGTGACATATTATGAAATTCTGACTTTTCCAGGTTTTAAGTGCTATAATCAGGTCACCGGTGCATCTACCAAACAAGGAAAAGTAAAAAGATTACCCGTAACTTTGTTTTGGTAAGCCTTTTTCTGCAAGAGTCTGAAAAAACGAGCTCCTCTGATTTCGCTCCCTTGGTGACGTGACAAAGGGATCTAATTATAATCTTCCCCCCGCCCCTTAATCTGCACGTTTCCACCCATGGCACCATCATTTTGATTTCGCAAGTGACAACAGTGTAATGCCATGGCGAAAGTTTGAGCAAAACTTGCTAACTGTCCTGCCTTTGGCTGCACAGATGAGCACAGAACACTATTTAGAGTCCCAGCCTCAGAGGAGACAAGAGAGCAGTGGATTTATTGATTCATTTATGTACAACCCAATTCCAAAAAAGTTGGGACACTATGGAATAATTTACAAATCTCATAATCTTATATTTTATTCACAATAGAATATTGATAACATATCAAATGTTGAAAGTGAGACATTTTGAAATGTCATGCCAAATATTTGTTCATTTTGGATTTCATGAGAGCTACACATTCCACAAAAAGTTGGGACAGGTAGCAATAAGAGGCCGAAAAGTTAAATGTACATATAAGGAACAGCTGTAGGACCAATTTGCAACTTATTAGGTCTATTGGCAACATGATTGGGTATAAAAATTGCCTCTCAGAGTGGCAGTGTCTCTCATAAGTCAAGATGGGCAGAGGATCACCATTCCCCCAATGCTGCGGCGAAAAATAGTGGAGCAATATCAGAAAGGAGTTTCTCAAGGAAAAATTGCAAAGAGTTTGAAGTTATCATCATCTACATTGCATAATATCATCCAAAGATTCAGATAATCTGGAACAATCTCTGTGCGTAAGGTCAAGGCCGGAAAACCATACTGGATGCCCGTGATCTTCACGCCCTTAGACGGCACTGCATCACATAAAGGAATGCTACTGTAATGGAAATCACAAAATGGGCTCAGGAATACTTCAAGAAAACATTGTCGGTGAACACAATCCACCGTGCCAATTCGCCGTTGCCGGCTAAAACATATAGGTCAAAAAAGAAGCCATATCTAAACTTGATCCAGAAGCGCAGGCGTTTTCTCGGGCGTTTTTCATTTAAAATGGACTGTGGCAAAGTAAAAAAAACGTTCTGTGGTCAGACGAATCAAAATTTGAATTTTTTTTTGGAAAACTGGGACGCCATGTCATCTGGACTAAAGAGGACACGGACAACCCAAGTTGTTATCAGCGCTCAGTTCCGAAGCCTGCATCTCTGATGGTATGGGGGTGCATGAGTGCGTGTGGCATGGGCAGCTTACACATGTGGAAAGGCACCATCAATGCTGAAAGGTGTATATCCAAGTTCTAGAACAACATATGTTCCCATCCAGACGTTGTCTCTTTCAGGGGAAGATCTTGCATTTTCCAACATGACAATTCCAGACCACATATTGCATCAATTACAATATCATGGCTGCGTAGAAGGATCTGGGTACTGAAATTGCCAGCCTGCAGTCCAGATCTTTCACCCATAAAAAAACATTTGGCGCATCATAAAGAGGAAAACGCGACAAAGAAGACCTAAGACAGTTGAGCAACTAGAAGCCTGTATTAGAATGGGACAACATTCCTATTCCTAATCTTGAGCAACTTGTCTCCTCAGTCCCTTGACGTTTGCAGACTGTTATAAAAAGAGAGGGGATGCCACACAGTGGTAAACATGGTGGCCTTGTCCCAACTTTTTTGAGATGTTTTGATGCCATGAAATTTAAAATCAACTTATTTTTCCCCTTAAAATGATACATTTTCTCAGTTTAAAAATTTGATATGTCATCTATGTTGTATTCTGAATTAAATATTGAAATTTGAAACTTCCACAGCATTGCATTCTGTTTTTATTCACAATATGCAGTGTCCCAACTTTTTTGGAATCTGGTTTATATTTTGCGGCTGCCACCAGATTCTAAAATAACATGCTGATTTATTCCCACTTCTTACCTTCAACAGTACAGCACCAACTGTTTTTAAAATGTAACTGGTGTGAAGAAGAACGTAGTTTAGTACTCACATGCTTGTGACCGCCGCTTTCTGGTCTGTGTCTTCTGATGTGTGCTCTTCGAAAACCATATATCAGAAATTTTAACTAATATGGTTTAAAATGCATGATTTCAGCGCGATAAACATGAAAATCAAAACCGAAACAGATGTTTTTAGCAGATACGAGATGTAATGGCGCAGTTCTATTCTGGAAAAGGGGTTGGGGAGCAGCAGCTCATTTGCATTTTAAGAGACCGGGACGAAAAACAGCTTGTTTCTGCTTCCATTCAAAATAGGCATTTTTCAAAATGTTATAATAAATGATCTGTTGGTTATTTTGAGCTGAAATTTCACAGACATATTCTGGGGACACCAGATACTTATATTACATATTGTAAACATTTAATATGTTTCTATGAAGTAGTTTAGTCTTTGGTTCTTTTAATTGTGATGGTTTTGGCTAACATTTAACAAAAACCCACCAATTCACTACATCAACAAATTAGAATACTTCATAAGATCAATAAAAAAAAAAGTGTTTTTTTTTTTTTCTGGAAAGTATGTTCATTTACTGTACTGTACTCAATACTTGGTAGGGGCTCCATTTGCTTTAATTACTGCCTCAATTCGGCGTGGCATGGAGGTGATCAGTTTGTGGCACTGCTGAGGTGGTATGGAAGCCCAGGTTTCTTTGACAGTGGCCTTCAGCTCATCTGCATTTTTTTGGTCTCGTTTCTCATTTTCCTCTTGACAATATCCCATAGATTCTCTGTGTGGTTCAGGTCTGGTGAGTTTGCTGGCAAGTAAAGCACACCAACACCATGGTCATTTTAACCAACTTTTGGTGCTTTTGGCAGGTGCCAAATCCTGCTGGAAAATTTAAATCAGCATCTTCAAAAAGCTGGTACGCAGAAGGAAGCATGAAGTGCTCCAATTTCTTGGTAAACGGGTGCAGTGATTTTGGTTTTCAAAAAACACAATGGACCAACACCAGCAGATGACACTGCACCCCAAATCATCACAGACTGTGGAACTTAACACTGGACTTCAAGCAACTTTGGTTATGAGCTTCTCCACCCTTCCTCCATACTCTAGGACCTTGGTTTCCAAATGAAATACAAAACTTGCTTTCATTTGAAAAGAGGACTTTGGACCACTGGGCGACAGTACAGTTCTTCTTGTTTTTAGCCCAGGTAAGACGCCTCTGACGTGTCTGTGGTTCAGGAGTGGCTTAACAAGAGGAATATGACAACTGTATCCAAATTCCTTGACACATCTGTGTGTGGTGGTTCTTGATGCCTTGACCTCAGCCTCAGTACATTCCTTGTGAAGTTCACTCAAATCTTGAATCGATTTTGCTTGACAATCCTCATAAGGCTGTGGTTCTCTCGGTTCGTTGTGCATCTTTTTCTTCCACACTTTTCCCTTCTACTCAACTTTCTGTTAACATGCTTGGTTACAGCACTCTGTGAACAGCCAGCTTTCTTTGGCAATGAATGTTTGTGGCTTACCCTCTTTGTGAAGGGTGTCAATGATTGTATTTTGGACAACTGTCAGATCAGCAGTCTTCTTCATGATTGTGTAGCCTAGTGAACCAACTGAGAGACCATTTTGAAGGCTCAACAAACCTTTGCAGGTGTTTTGAGTTGATTAGCTGATTGTTATGTCACCATATTCTAATTTGTTGAGATTTTTGGTTTTTGTTAAATGTGAGCCAAATCAGCACAATTAAAAGAACCAAAGACTTAAACTACGTCAGTCTGTGTTGTAGGATATCAGACCGAATCAGACAATCTAAGATTTGGTCAAAACCGAGTTGAGGCACGAGGAGTCACAAAAATTCCACAGAGGCCCCTGACAACAGGATGTTGTAAATCAGACCCTAGCCCCTCTGAAGCAAGCCTAAACCTAAACCACTCTGTCACAGAACAGCTTTCAACATTAAAACAAAATAACACTTATTGACAATTCAAAGGAGATTGTCAATTTTGGGGCAAGTAATCAAGATTAAATGGTCAAATAGATGACCGCATGACCATCACATGATAGTAACTACAATCACAGTCACACGCTCCTCGTAATTGACTTCTCCCCCCTTCACCCAAAGAACCTTTCCTTGCACCTAAATGACACTAAAAGGACTCGAGCAACGAACCATTGCTATATATCTAACCCCATATCATGTATCTAACCCACATGTTTAACCATCATGTTTTAATCTTTATGTATGTATTTTTAATAACTATTGAATAGTTTATAGGTTTTTATTCATGTTGGGTATGTATGAGTTTGAAATTCATGCTTTAAACGTTTCTATCAATCAATACTTTGTCAAATGTATCATATTCTTGTTTAAGAAATCATGTCCAAATGTATACTCTACCAGAGCGGGAAAAAACGCAGATCATGTGAATGATGAGATAACAGTTGATTTATGAATGGGGAGGAGAAACATTGCAACACCCCGAGCTACAATTGGTCGAGACACCATTTGGGGTGTGTTAAACAGCCTGGTTTAAATACTAAAAACACCATCAAATCACTCTCTTTGCTTTTGGTGCTCTGGTTTCTCTTTCTTCACCCCCCCTTTTACCCTCCTCTTTTTAGTCATAGCTTTGAGCTATGCTTTTAGTCATGCTTCTTTAGTTTTGAGCGTGGTCTGGCTTACCCGCCAGCTCCTCCAAAACCATGAGGAAAACGCCACCTGGTCTCGTCAAACTTTACTTCTATTTCTATTTCTTTAGTTTATTTTATTTTCCGTTGAGAGTTTCGTGTTTTGAGTTAAGTTTGCCTAACGCCGCATCTCCGAAAGAGTGCTGTCTAAACTTCAACTGCAGACCACAGCTCCGCGTCGCCAGCCAACGCCCAATCACTGGCTTCCCAAGACTGAACCTCCAGCCAATCAGAAAAGCGGGAAACCCCTTTCGGCAGACAAGGAAGGGAACCCCGGACTCAGAAACGCAAGTACTCCAGATACTAGTTGAACTGGTGTATTTAATATAAATTTTAACCTAATTGAGGGTTAATTAAGTGATTGATGGTTGTTCAGATCTATGCAATTGCACATATTGCTGTAAACTTGGGATTTCACATTTTCATTCTCTTAAACTAATTATTTCCTCACTTTCTCTCTTTCTGCAACTTGTGTGAATGCGTGTGTTAGATTAGTTTATATGTCTTAGATTTATCCAATAAAGCCTTATTTATATTGTAAAGAGAAGTATCTTGTGTTTTGTGCTCACAAGTTAATGTCTTAAACTGCCGATCTTGTTACATGTGCTAATTAATAGTGTTTTCACTATATTTAGTATATAAATGTCCATTGCAGAATTGATGTCATACGCCTCGTTCACTGAATCGCTGGCCGTCTCAGTGATCAGCCGTAAAACAGTGATTCTGTCCTAATTCCCTTACATATTAATGGTGGAGTTCCCTTTAAAATCTTAAATGATTCCCTTTGAGCTAAATTGACCTGTTTCCCTTACAAGTGTGCATTGAATTTATTTAATACACGAGTTTCACAATTTGAGTTGAATTACTGAAATAAATGAACTTTTCCACAACATTCTAATTTATTGAGATGCACCTGTACTTTTGGAGGAAGTAATGTTGAAATGTTATCAAAATCTTAAATGCTATCAACATTTTTTGTATATCTGTTTACCCCTTTTGTTCCCACATCTTACATCTTAAAAATACCTTGCCTAAGATGAGAGAGGTAATTACCATATAAAATATATTTTTTTCTCACAGGTTCCACCACAGATTTTCACTTTTTTTCCCACTGACCCTAATTCTCGAACCCCCACTGTAGTATACTGCTACCCCCAGGCAAGAATCTCACATTTAATATTTTATTAGTATAAAAATGAGCCATATGCTCTTTTATCATTCACCCAAAACACAATAAAGCTCACAGAAGGAGATTGGAAGCATTTTATCCAACTTTTTTAATTTAATGTTTTAGGATCTAATGACTTTTAATTAAAGGCACAATACCATTTTATTTTATATCACAATACCATTTTAATACCATTATTTATTCAATTTTTGCATGAAGTGTCCCTAAGATCAATAAATAAAAAAACTAAAAAAATATTTTGTGACAGCAAACAATGCTATTTTCATAGCATTGCATTTTAAAAGTCTTTAAAAAATCAGTTCACATGATTCTGTTGAAATTTACAAACTCACAATTATCATCCACAATTATTATGTAATCCTTAATGAAAGTTATACAAGAAATCTGCCAATTTTCACATCATGGTAATATGAAAATGTATGTATGTGTCTCAGTGATTTTCCTTTTGTAGAGAAAGGCAGTGACAGTCATTGGGGCCTGGAAGACTTGTGGGAGTCTGGCTTAATTATCATTATAGTTTTTCTTTAGCAATCATAACACAGGTGTCTACCCAAAGGATCTGACAGAAAATGGCTGAAAGTTTTTCACAGGACCAGAGCCAGGAGTGGCCCTGAACTTGATAGATCTGTGGTCCACGGATCCAGTTTCCACCCATGTCCCCACCCTCAAACCATTGTCTTCTTCACTGGTGCCGTCTGGATATTTAGATGCTCCAGTCTTGTCTGGATATCTTCCACCTCCGATGTTCCTGTCTGATTTCCTGGTCCCATCTCCTCTGTAGGTTTCGGCCAGTTCTCTGGATCCATTGGTCCTACTGGCCCCACTGCTCTGCCCTCGCTGCTAGCTCCCTGCAGCTCTGCAACTTCAAATTGGGCATCGTGTCTACCAGGTCAACAAGACGCATCTTCGCCCTGATCCATCTGCCACTCTGCTTGATTCCTCCACATCCACATGTTCAACCTTCACCCGTCGGTCCCAGTGTTCCGCCCAGCCTTCCAGCCAAAGCTACACCATGGTTCCTCCTGCCTTCAGCTCCATCGTGGCCTGCTCCTTCTAGTTGCTGTCCATCGCCAGCTCCACACTCTCCTTCTTCTGGTGGACTCTCTGTTACTCTCATACATATCAAATTTATTTTGTGTATTTTTAATAAATTATTTAAATAAAAGATACTTTTTAAAGTAATTACAAATTAATATTACAATTAATTACAATTATTTATATCAGATGTCAGTAGTAACTGTAGCAGAATTAATATTACAGTCAACTAATTAATCCAGTGAACATTCAGTGTAATTTCATATCAACAGAAAATAACTTTCTTACAGTACTAATGCATTAGAACAGTAGCAAGATCAGCTCATTAAATTAACTTTGTTTTGCAAGCAGTGACAGAACCAAAAACTCACATAATTGTGAGTAAACTAAACAACACACTAACACATAACTCTTCTAAACAAACAAACATACAATCATCCATACAAGGGCAAAAAGGGCAAATGAGAATGAATGAATGAAACCATTAGAGAATCAGGGAATGAAGCTATGGAAAAGGAGTCAGTTAACCACCTGAGCGAACCATCTATGCTTTTTTAAGTAAAGCAAGTCTTGGCTTCACAGGCTATTCCACACAGCACTTGTTTCATGAATGAGACCCCTCCAAAACGTAAATGTCTACTTGGCTTCTTTCTGCAGATGCTGGCTTTCTGAGATGAACCACTCGGGTTGCTTGGCAACAGCACACCACAATTAGAGGCTTGCGTGGTGGTGAGATGCCATAGTTCCTGGAGACTCTTTGTACACCATCCCTATATTATAAGTGACTATTATTAAGAGAACAAAAATGGATAACTTCAAAACAAAAGCAAGAATATGTTCTCAAAAAAGAGTTAATGGCACCTAAAATGTCAAGTGGCACAACCAAAGGTAATTTTGTGGGGGGGAAATAATAATAGTATGTTTTTTGTCTATTTTCTCTCAAATTTGAATCAAATCTTTGTGGGTTTAGGTTGTTTTGCTGTTTACTGCTTAGTAGGCTATATTATGCTAAATATACAATGTAAATGCTCTGGTGAGGAGATAAGTCATGCAAATGCAATTGTCTCTTCACCAGAGCATTTAACAGCAGCATTTAAGTAAGAAATCTATTCTTATTAAAGCTACTAAAGTTATTCATTCAAAAGCAGTGAGTGATCTTCTTTTGTTAGTTTTTCTTTTGTTGTTTGACTCATTTCAACAGCTTTAGCCCCATTTGTATGGTAAATCAAGTGTAGCGTTACTTCTGGCAGGTCACGTTAGTCAAACTTGCATTAGCTGACTCTCAGCTGATTCACGTCTACCTACAGGAATACGACGCCTATCTCAGCTTTCAGCAGCTTTCGCGTTGCTCAATAGCTAATGACCCTCCTCCATCCCCAGCTCCTCCTCTTATCCAGTCAGAATTCGGCCTTCTGATTCTCTTTGAATCAGGCTCATTTCTAAAATGTGTACATTAAATTATTGAACATTAATGATATCTGCAATACATTTATGTTGGTTCTGTTCACCCTTAGGGTGTTATCGCTGCTCTCCCTGCTCTCATCAATGCTAGGCTGCATGGATGCGCAGGGAGTTCTTGCCCAGAACGGAGCCATACTGCCAATCCAAACTGTATGCTAATTGTCAATCATCTTGACGATAGTGGTACTGACAGAATTGTTTCCCAAGTGGAAGTTGAGTCATGTTTATCAGCAGCACAGCACATGAGTGAAAATAATGCCATATCCGCCTTTGATCTCATAGGTCTCTGTTCACTTCGAGAGGTCAGAACTGTCCATCTTGACTGCGCTTATTTCACTCCTCCCCTCACTGCAGCCACCTACTCTCACCTACATTACAGGTCAGGCAAGGCACATCTCAAACAAGCCTATTGGCTCTTGAGGAACACCAGTTCAAAAAGTCGATGCATCAGTTCCTGACGTCATCAAGCAATAACGTATCTATGCATTTCTTTTCTAACAACTCAGTGCCATGTTGTATCAATGAAAGATTCAAATAAGTAATTTGTGTCAACGCATATTGAAACATTCAAAATAAAGTTATTTGTGTGAAAGCATATTGCTGATTATTGCCATATAATTCACTTAAGTTAATGGTGTTTCATTCGTGGATCCTCAGATACGACTGACTGACCAATATTGATAGCCTACAACTTGGATAAGATTTCTAAAAGTTTGGCACCTACAGCACACATTACAGACATTGATGCACAAACGTGGATATGTTCTACATGTCTACAGTATAAAGAATGAATAAACCAGTCTTATAAACTCCTTGATTTCGCTTAAGCAACTTTAAATATAATATGCATGCACAATAAACTATTGTAACATTTATTTACATCACTTGACAGAAAGGTTTTTGCAGGTTTTAATAAAATGTAAATTAATAAAAGTCATATTAAACAAGCATATTTCCAGTACGCGCCTTAGGCTTGCACAGTATCGTCAACTCACTCATCAGAATCTTCGGTAATCCTCGGCAAACTTCGCCACATTTTACTCGTTTTTGACTTGCTTTATTTGCTATTTGTTTATGCCAAAATCCTTTGCTATTTATATATAGAATAATGATTGTTATAAAATGAATATCAATTTTGTAATTATATAGCAATTCCTTTTTTTATGGTAAAGCATAAACTGTGTGTATTCAACCATGATCGACAACCAAAATGCAAGATAAACAAATCACTCCTGTCTCCAGAGACACACAATAGCTGAAGCAGTTGCTACAGTCAAAGCCTTTGGAGGATTACATACTTCTCACTCTGACAGACACCAGCTGAGAGCCGACATCACTTATCATATTCCCCAGAGTTTATACCCACAGCATGGGAAGCAAGAGAACACAATTTATCCTTAACGTCGATCCACATCATTAAGTGGCTAGTGGCACAGGACAGGCCCATTGCGAGGATCAGTAACTCTTATAAGAACTGAATAAACTCACCCTTGGACTTTTGCTGGTCCTTATAGTCAGCAGAGGAAATATCACACTTCTGGCGAAGGTCCATTTAGTTCCTCCCATCCATCTCACTATGTGATGCCGAGAGGATTTAGGTATACATTTTCTTAAATAAATATGATTGGAGTTTGCCTGTGCAAATTGTGAATCCAAATTTGATGTAAAAATTAGCTCAACCATAAAGTTATAAAAGTAGCAACTACAACTTGTGTATTTCAAACATGGCACCACAAAATTTGTCACACCTAGATGACATCAAATGTCTTCACTGATTCACATGTGTCATTTGACCTACCATGAAAGTGTTTCGATTATCAACAGAAACCAATCCCTGATTTGAGGGACAGCCGGGTTAATGTTATGTAATTACGCAGCAAGCACCCCCCCCCCCCCCCCACCCCCCCACCCCCCCCCCACCCCCCCCCCCCCCCCCCCCCCCCCCCCCACCCCCCCCCCCCCCCCCCCCCCCACACCACCCCCCCCCCACCACCCCCCCCCCCCACCCCCCCACCCACCCCCCCCCCCCCCCCCCCGCACCCCCACCCCCCCCCCCCCCCCCCACCCACCCCCCCCCCACCCCCCCCAACCCCCACCCCCCCCCCCCAATCCAAAATATTTATTAAATTCCAATTCAGTTCCTTTTTATTGTCATTGCAAAAAATTTATTGAAATTAGTTAGCAAACCTTATGGTGCACACATAGCAGTGCAACAACAATAGGTATAACTAATAACTATAAATCTGTTTGTATTTGATACAACTGATCTGAAGAGCTTATGGTAGACGATAGACAGATAAACAGATGATGTCCTCAACAACATTTTTCTCCAAAATTGTTTTTCCTCGTGGTCCTTAGTTTGTATTCTTTCAGCCTTTTCCCAGAAAATAAATAATTTGTCATGGCTGTTCTGGACAAGCAGTGAAAAATTAAGCATTTCAGCCCACAGCAAAATGCCTGTCCAATATATTAAATTAGTTGTCCTGATCTATCAAGCTTTAAATGCTGGCGTTTGATATCTATAATATTTCTAATATTTCACCTGAGTGCATGAAGTTGCCTCAGATTTATGAAGATTATTATACATTACTTGGATCTTATTTGCTCATTTTCTAATTATTAGCACACTTGTGTTACATATTTCAGAGTAACCAAAAACCGATAGCAACAGTTTACATCTTTGGAGTGTCCTTTAATAGTACTTGCTGCTAACACTGAATTGCTCAATTAAACAGATTTCTTGCTTGGGTAATATTACCTTAATACATCCAAATAACTGTTAGTTGAGTGCTGTGTCTCTAGTCGGCTCATCCTCTCATTCAACCATAGCAAAGGAAGCATAACATAAACAGATTTTTGAAAGCTGGGTATGGCACAATCTTGGGCAAATTTGAAAGTTTCCTCTCTATTTCATGCTTTATAAGTGATCATAGTGTCCATCAAGTTATTTGACAATGAGCTATTATCTGCAACAGCAGATTCACTCTCCCCTGGGAAACTATAAACAGTTGTCAAGTGCATTAAATAAACACACACAGCTCTGGAATATCTACTAATGCAAGGTACATTAATAATTCAGAAGTAAACAGCTAGTATTTCTCTGGCACACATAGGTTGCCTACACCGAAGAAAGCCCTGTCAAAGCACCGCCCCAGTATGGTTCGTGTCAAAGAATTCCTTGGTCAAGGTGTTTGATGAAAGAGAGAAGATACATAGTTGCAATAAACTATGTAACTTTAAGAATCAGTACAGCTACAACACTAGAGTACTATTATTTTGTTGCATAGAACTGAGGAAGAAAGCATGATGGCACGGTTTGATCTTTGGTTGACCAATCAGTGGAAAGCTGTTTTTCATGCCTGCCCACATGAGGAAATACATTTTTAAGCTGTTTTCCAATTTCTACCATGTACTTTTTTTTCATGGCACTCTCAATAATGGAGGCAGGGGGTGACTCTGGGGAGAAGAATTGTTGAATAAAGTCATTATTTTATTTTTTAATAATTTTTTGTTATTTTAGAAGTTGTTATTTTAGTTTTTTGCACACAAAAAAGTATTCTCGTAGCTTTATAAAATTACGGGGAACCAATGAGATTCACAAGGACTATTTTGTCAATGTTCTTGGTACAGGAACGTGGTAGGATCCTTGCTGTCTGTGGAGGATCAGAGAGCTCTCGGATTTCATCAAAAATATCTTAATTTGTGTTCCGAAGATGAGCAAAGGTCTTACGGGTTTGGAACAACATGTGGGTGAGTAATTAATGACAGAATTTAAATTTTTGGGTGAACGATCTATTTAATGTTAGTTAATGCTTTAACTATCATTAACTGATTTTTATTACAGTGTTCTGCCAACATACTGGCCAGTAGAGCAACAGCTTTGGCTTGCACTCTGTTGCTATGAATAGTCATTATTGTTCCATGCTCTTATTGGTTTGTTGGCATCTGAGTGATTTCATGCGCAAGAAAAGCTGCCCACGAACTGCTCATCCAAGTGGAAAAACATGCTGTTGTTGCCAGATCTCAATTAGTGAAAATCACATTGTATTTGATCCAAAACTAACTTGACTAGGTAAAACTAGACTTGACTAGGGAGGTAATGTGTGGTTGTCAGTCACTGTACTTTGGAATCACATATTCTATGTCTCGGAAATATAACCCAAATAAGAATTTTCCTCAGAAAATGTAATTTGAACAAGTAACCAACATGTCTGCCACTTTTGTTCAGACCAACTGAGAAAAAAAGCATTACAGTACATCGCGCTACCAATGGTGATTAAATCTAACGATCGCTTAGCTCATATCACATCAAACTATGCAATTTTTATTATTGTTATACTTTGATCTCAAAATGTTAATGTTAACAACATCAGCATTGCGTGACAACATGTATTTAGAGTGTATTAGCTTTACCTGTAGGCTACTGGTGACTACGGGTGAATTACCAGTTTTTACTGATTGTCGCATTGACCTTTCTGGATTACAATCCGCCATCAAAATGATAAATGATTTATTCCAGGTGCTGTGAGAAAAGGCTTTGAATGATCTGCCACCTGAAGCATGACGCAAAGACAAATGGAGGCATGCTTGTATTTCCCACGAAAACCTACCAGTGCCACTCAAATTAGAAAACATTATTTCAAGCTTACCGTTGTGAATCGTGCTAAGGTAAGGAGGTAGTTTTGAACACTGGCTGGTTATGTACTTGCCCAAAAATAGATTTTGGATCATTTTAAGTTAGTTACATAAAAATGTAGATTGGTGTAATTTGATGTTGAAAAGTAACACTGACTACACCTTGTTTAACTTGTTTAAGACACAATCTTAACATAATGTCTATGTTCATACAACTGGCCATTGGTATATATTCGACTTTGGTGGCAGGTGTCTTTATTTGCACATTTCCTAAAATAGAATCCCTAATAACCAGGGTGCTTTCAACAGGCATCTCAGTGGGTTTGTGATTCTCTCCTTCAATCAGGAATGGGAGAGTGAGATAATTTTTCTGTTCAGGTATGTTGCTGGGCCGTCACTCATTTGCTCTGCTACCAGCGTGTCCAGAATTGTGCTACATTTTGACTTCCAGTTAGTTTATTATCCCCATCCTCGTTGAGGTTACTACCCGACTGAAGAATGTAGCATTAACCGGAGATGCCTTATCAGTTTTGATAATAAATTCAATTCAATTCAAGTTTATTTGTATAGCGCTTTTCACGATACAAATAGTTTCAAAGCAACTTTACAGCAAATTTTCTACAATATTTAGTAGTAGCTTATCAGTGGTGACTGTCAGTTAATGTACATGTGGCAGAAATGTATGGAAAAAAAAACATTAAAAGAGTAATCCAACGACAGAGGAACATATTAAACAGTAATTATATATGTTGCAATCAAACTTGTAGCAAAATGTGGTAGTTCTGTATGTTTGGCATCATCTGAGGTCCTCTGAGGGGTTGGCATCATCTCTTCTCAGTTGTTCTGGATCCGGACTGAAGCTTGTGTAAATGCTAGTATCCCGTGGCAAAAACAGAGAAACAAATAGAGACATAATTAGTGTAGCTGCTGTTCCAACCAAGTAAAATTGATTTGTTTAACCCAAACTAAAGAATAATAATTTGATCAGATATAACTGCAGTACAAGATTATGAGATGCATTATTTGAATGCTTGGCCAGAGAGATGTGTCTTTAATCTAGATTTAAACAGAGAGTGTGTCTGTACCCCGAACGTTATCAGGAAGGCTATTCCAGAGTTTAGGAGTAACACTTTAGTGCAAGATACATGGTTCCCGTGATTGTGATTCCTGTGTAAATACAGCAAAAGAGGAAATGTAAATGTAAACACAAACTATGATGGATAAACCCATGACCACATGGGGGAAAAAACAAGAGAGAAAAAAAGAAAAAAACGAACACCTGCATATGTAAAAATCTTGTATGAACCAAACATAGTGTTTCCACTCTAGTGGAGAAAGTGTCATTTTATGGTGTGAGAAAAAAGTACTGATATAGGAAATGTATACACAAATATACACACACACAAAATGAATGGGTGAAACTGTAAGAGTTTGTTTATTTATTCATTTAAGTAAAAATCAATTCAGACCACAAACAATAAAAAGCTGTAAGATTTTAACATATGTACATAAACAGAATATACATTCCACTAAACGAAACACACTCACCAGTAATGGGTGTGTGTGGGGTGTGGTGTGTGTGTGTGTGTGTGTGTGTGTGTGTAACTACAACAGAGCAAATATGTTTCAACATTACAGATCAGGCAAAGCATGGAGCACTAAAGCCATCTACTGGCCATAGTCAGAAATTAACATTTCATATCATGATACCCAGTGTATGATTGATTGATTGATTTGTTCGTTTGTTTGTTTATTTGTTTATTTACTTAATTATGACAAATCTTTTCATTTACTGAAAATATTTTTACTGAAGTGCACATTAAAATGAATGCACTTATTTTATCAGAAAATAAATGGTGAAAATATCAGTTTAGAGGTTAAAATAATAAAATCCCTATAGAATTACATTCTGAATAAATGCATTCATTTTACACAATTCATTCATTTTATTTTATTGAGAAAAGTGACTACATTTTACAATTCTGGAGAAAGAAAAAAAAATTAACAAAATAATCTTCACGACTTTTGTTATAGTCTCTGTAACGGTACATATAGTAGTAAAACATTGGCTTTCACAGTAATGAAAATGGTTCTGTTAATTGTTTTCACTTTTCTATCCTCTCTATACTCTGCATAATCTGGCAACGTCCTACTTTCAAGAAGCAACTCCTAACATGCAATTTGGCTGATAAATCCTGACAGCTGTTGGAAAACTCACATTGAAATTCAGATATCAATTTCATACCATTTAACTTCCCTTTTATAATCTTACAAATGGCATGAGAGGCATGCCATGTCGAATTGCATGGGACAGGCTTGGCTTTTGATGTAGATGCTCACAGTAGACCACAACAGGTGGTTAGTCTGGCTTCAGCATGTGTCTGAATTTTCAAAAGAGTGTCAGTGACATACAGTATAACCACAGAAAAACACCACAGCTTGGATAACCTTTTTCTCGCTCTAAGGCCTACTTTTTGAGAATTAGTCTGCACTTGTAAAGTCAAAAAGCAAATTATACAGAATTCAGATGAATTCCAGTGTACTGTATTAATATAAAGAATTGTCTGTATTGATTTTCCACTGTTTTTTAACCAGTAATTTGAACTATGCATTAATTTTGCTTAGAGTTTTGTTAATTTTGTTTCTCACTGATAGCAACCTGGAGGAGGCAGTTTGAAGCTAATTTCTGTAAAAGAAAATGAATCAATAAACAAACAGTTGCTTAAATGAATGTGCTTTGCAATTATGCATGCAGCTTTTTTCCCCAAGTCATTCAAATCAAAGTAGTTATTACTGTTTTTCTAAGCCTGATTTAGAATGGATTCAGTTTTCTGTAACAAACCATAAAAATAAAAAAAAAACCTAAGTAAAGCAAATAGTGTAGTCTGAATCCGAAACAAATCTGTGACTTAGATACACTAGTGATTTTGTAATCTTAATCAACACTTCATAATTTCTTTTTTCCACCAACTTGTTTTTCTCAGAGTATTTGTTGTTCAATTCTGTTCCAGACAGTAATTAAATGCATTACTTTTAAAAAGTGCTGAAAGTGTTTGAATCAAGCATACATTTCCACAAATAAGATTAATTATAATGTGCGTTGATAACAGCGTTACACAACATATACCAGAGAGCTTCTCTCTTTTTTAAAGTCCCCATGAAATCAAAATTAAAGTTTTTTGGGTTAATATCAATATGTTAGTCTTAAGGTTATCTATAAGGCAGTGTGCTCCAAAACAGTGACAAAATTCGCATTTAGAAGATATAAGCATTCAAAGCTTTTAGTTCGTCACTTCCGGCTCAACGATTTTTTTGACGTCACATAGTACTTCATCTTGTCATCAAATCTTCTGACCAATCAAACGCTCTCTAGAAGCCGAAGCGCCCATCCCCTACACTATAAATAGATGTTGAAGCTGCAGCTGAGATTGGTCACTTGTTCACAGTGTAGTATTCCCTGAACAGTGAATAATGGCACGTAGTGCACAATGTTGGTGATAAGGAACGATTCAGATATGTAAATATGCTTTCAATTGGTGCAAATGAGGTCTGCTTTCACGTTGTGTCACGCGAACCGCGGCAGCGTGCACAATCTGATCCTGACTTTGGCTCCGGTCCAGAGACGCGATTGCACGGAGCAGGTCATATGCATGAGTCGTCATATATTTAAAACTTTTAAAACTACACCGCCTCAGCATGATTATGACCACTATTTTGTTTTATTAAGAGTTTCCTTTTCTTGAATCTGCTGGCGCGGTCACTCGGTAATCTTTAGACTGTGGCTGGCTGCAACGGCTTGACCCAGTTGCAGAAATAATAAACAAAACGCTATTGGCTAATTTAAAAAGGGGGCGGGGCTGCTCGATATGTCCCGCCCTGTCTTCCTGTTTCAGTTGAAAATTATAGTCACACCACATGATAACACTGGCGTGTCAAGGCACTTCAGGGGACCTTTAAGTCCTTGAGGTAGGAGTTGAAATGAATGGCAAGGAATTTAGGATGCTTTAATAGCAACTGCTACAAGTGTGTACAATTAATTCAAATGCTGTGGAAGCCAAGGCTGCTTAAAGTGTCTGAGAAAAAAATTAGACCTGACGAATGGCACGTTCAGTTTTTTCTACTTTTGCCTTCTGGATTATTTTGGACCATTTTAGCTGAATTTGAGCAGAAGTTTGGTTTATTCAGTAAGAATTATATGTGAAGCCATGAGCCCCTGTCATATTTCCTTTTCTCTGTCGTAACTCCACACTCCTGTATTAGATGTCTTGAGTCAGCAAATGGGTGTGGGAGCAGTTTCAAAGATTAAATATGCAAATGCTAATACCAGTAATGACTTTGGTATGCATCAGATCGAGTAGGTGGAACTAGACACCAGACAGCTGCAACAGTTCTTCCTCCAACTCCAAATTAAATGTTTTATGTGTAGCTTTTGTCATTTTGTAGTGCTTAGGAAGGACTTTACCAATAACAAAAGACATTTCATCTGCATGTACTTCAGAAAACAATATGGGATAAAGGTCTGTGCTATGAGCTTGACTAAGGCTTGAGATTCATTCAAATCAATTTAAACTTTAATTTAGATTTCAACTTAAAGTCAAAAAGGAAAAGGTTCTACCTCCTTTTCTTGACTTTAATATTATAAGAGGGGCTGTGGAACATAGGAGGAATTTCCAGTCTCTTGTAGATGGGTTTAAGATAATAATGCAGGCAAACATGGAGATATGAAGCTTTACTGACTTATTTGACAGAGCTCATGCTTTTACAGTTGTTCTCCATTGCTTAAACACATTTCTTGAAATTGTGACTCCTTTTCTCGAAACTCTAAACACAAATCCATAACTTCTCACACAATTTCTCATACTTCCTATTTTCAGGTCAAAATGAAGCTCTCCACTCAAAACTATTCAATCTTGCTGAAAAAAAAAAAACTTCGCCCTCAGACATGACACACAAGCCCTCAGAAACACACACACAACAACATAGTCTTACACACTAATGAGATCAATTCATAACACTGTTGCAAAAACCTTCTTTTGGCAATCAGGTATCATTTTACAGCGCAATGTCTATTACAACATACATAAGTATACAACATAATTAGAGCAGATACATGTTACAGTAAATATAGCAGATACAGTGAAATTCAACAATAAGCTTTATAGTAAGAAAATATTGTAATGACCCGGCAGTGAGCGCTAGCAGCCAGGTGCATTATAGGTATTTGTTTAGAGTTGATTTATGTGTTAATTAAGCAAGATGGTTGGGTTTTTGCGTTAGCAATGTGATGTGTGTTTATGTTCAAGTTAGTTCGGGTGGGTTTGGTTCATTTATTGCCCTGTTATGAAAAAGTGTGGCTGTCACTGTCATGGAGAGAGATGTGTAGAGGAGGGACTTGGCGATATGGCCTTGCCTGTGTAAGTTCTTATTCTGTGTTCAGAATAAAATGAGAAAGATGACAATACTGCCTCCTGCTGGTTTGTTCAGTCTGTGCTGCTGTTCATAGAGACACTCAGAGTCGTGCGGTGTATGGATCGCACTTACCACTAACCAAATTAAAAGTCTCGATTCGTGTAGTGATAGCAACCTGTTAGCAATTAACTTAGCAAAAGTTTAATAGCCTAGCTTATCTCTGGTCAGCCCCACGTTCTGTAGAACAACTGTGCGTTGTTACAGTGGTGTCAGAAGTGGGATCTCTGAGATTCAGGCTGTTTCGAAGACGCCGTTATGGAGCAAAGAATAGGCGAATTAGAGCGTGCTATCCAAGAGAACAGCATCATGCTAGAGCGCCTGACGAGCGAGATGACGCAGAGGAACAGGGCTCCACACCGGCCTGACGGCGGCAGCGTTCCCCGGACAGTGTACCGCTCTCCTGGTCGTGTGCAGAACGAACCTCCGGCCGTCACATCGACACTCCAAATCAATGGCCGGCCGGGCCCGCGGGCACCCCCGGGCAGGCGGGGCCTCCGCACCCCACGTAATCGCTACGCTGCCTGCCACAATACAGCGGGTCGACGCCCCTGGAGCCCTACCTGGCGCAGATCGACCTGGCCACTCTACACGATGGATGGAGGCGCGAGGAGACTTCGACTCACTTGGCCCTCGCCTTGGAGGGTCCTGCGCTTCAGGTCCTCATCGATCTGTCCCCTGAAGAGTGGCGTGATCTCCAAGTCTTCACCGCCTCTCTCAACCGCCGCTTCGGGCAGAGAACCTCCGCAGAGCAGAGCAGGGAGGAGCTGACTAACCAGTGTCAACGTGAAGGAGAGAGTGTGGGCGCATTCGCCGCTGACATCCGGGTCTACGCCCGGAAGGGCTACCTTACCTTCCGGCCACAGAGAGGGAAGAGCTGAGCCTCCATGCTTTCCTGCGGGGCCTTACACCTGAGCGGCTCCACCAGCATGTCCGCCTGTTGTCACCCCCGAGATCTGAGTGAGGCGCTGAGAGAAGCTGAGCGAGCTGAGGAGGTGCTACAGGCTGGGCCGGCGACAGGTCGATCTCCGCTCCAGCGCCAGCTGACAAGAGCAGCCGTTGGGTTCCGTGTTCCCCCCGAAGACGAGTGGACGGGGGGGGGGCTGGGGCGGGGGTCCAGCCTGAGGAGGAGGAGGTCAGCCGGGTCCAACCAGCGGTGACCCCTCGACGGAGGTCGAGACTAGACCGCTGCTTCCGCTGCTGAGAACTTCGCCAGGGACTGCCCTGCCCCGAGCCCCCGGCCCCGGGGAATGTCACCCCTGGGAAACGACCTTGGAGTGAGGCAGTGAGGGGACCCTCCACAATGACTGCCCTACTGTGGGGCGCTGTGGGCTTGCCAGAGGACTGTACCTGGACTGTGTTATTGACGGGCAGCTCTGCAGTGCCCTGGTGGATACGGGGTCCACCATTTGCTTTCTACGAAAAGGACTGTTGTCAGGGATGGCCGGTCCTCTTCCGGAGGACTGGACCCCGCACCAAGACCGAACTGCTCACCGTCACGGGTGAAAGGACAGTAATGCCTGGGAAGAAGCTGATGTCTGTGGTGGTGGGGACGAGCCACAAGTTCTGGCTCGCCGACATCAGAGATGAGTGCATTGTTGGCTTGGACTTGTTGGCCCACTGGGGAGCACGTGTCGACGTGCCGGGGGCCGCCCTCTGCCTCGGTAACGAGACCGTGCCGTCCGGTCGGGCCGGAGCCGTCATGGAGAGGCCAGACACCAGTGCTTGCCGGCTCCGGCCCCAAGCCACTGCATAAGAGCTGCAGAGACTCAGGGGCAGCCCCGGGGGAATATTGCAGCTCAGACCAGCGGATCCCAGCCGCTACCACCGCACACTCCATTCACCTCCCTGTCACCTGAGACTGTTGCTGCTGTTGAGGAGTTGGGGCGGCGAAGCGGTGAGCATTTGAGCGTTCCGCAGCAGGAGCAGTTACAACGCCTATTGAGACTTTGTAGACATTGTTTGCAGCACAGCAGAGGAGGACTGTACCAGACCAGCCCCCCTTGGTGTCAGAAACTCACATTGACCACTGCCCGCTTCCCAGCTGACCCATTCGCTTGCGCCCCACAATTCGACCTGCTCGTGCCATAGCGCAGGCTGCCCCGCGAAGAAACATTATCCAGATGGGGATCTTCCATCTTTATGGCCCAGAAATGGCATTATTGAGCCCTCGGACAGTCCCTGGGCCGCACCCATGGTCATGGTGCGGAAGAAAACGGGGGGGGGCGCCCCTGCGTGGGGTGGCAAGGCGGGCGCTCCCTGAGCGGACTTTCGACGGCTAAATGCAGTCACACGCAGGGAATCATACCCGCTGCCGCGCATTGATGATGCGTTGGATTATGTAGCGATCCTGTGGATTCACATCGTTGGAATTGAGACAGAGGGTATTGGCACAAGTGGACGCGGGCCCTCAGCAACGTCACGGACCCAAAACTGCATTTACCATAGGCAAGGACTGTGGCAGTTTAAGGGATCTGCCTGGACTGTGTAATGCCCGGCCACTTGAGAGGCGATGGAGGGGGACGGGGGGCGGGGGGGGGGGGTCCTTAAAGACATTCTCCGCACCCGCTGTGTGGTCTACTTGGACGATCTGCTGGTCCATGCCAGAGACTTTGACCAGGCTGTCCACAACTTACCGGAGGTCCTGACAGCCATCCGTAACGCCGAGTTGCGGTTGAACCGGCCAAGTGTAACCTGCTCACCCGCCAGATGCAGCTCCTGGGGCACGTGGTTAGCGAGGGCAGGGTGGCCACTGACCCAACAAAGGTGGCCGCAGTGAGGGACTGGCCCCCACCAAACAACATCACTGAGCTGAGGAGCTTCCTGGGCCTGGCCTCGTATTATAGGAGGTTCGTCAGAGACTTTGCCACCATCGCCAGCCCCTTACATCAGCTGACAAACAAGGGCTGGCGATTCGGGTGGTCTGAGGACGGTGCGGCAGCTAAAAGCCGCTCTCACAGACGCTCCTGTCCTGGCCTACCCTGATCCCAACCAACCTTTCCTTGTGGACACTGATGCCAGTAGGGTTGGGGCCGTACTCTCCCAGAGGGGGGAGACTGGAGAGCGAGTGGTGGCCTACTATAGCTGCAGCCTCAGTTGCCCAGAAAGAAACTACTGCGTCACCCGGAGGGAGTTGCTAGCGGTGGTCCTGGCGGTCTGGCACTTCAGGCCCTACCTCCTGGGCACCAGGTTTACACTGAGGACCGACCACGCCAGCCTCACCTGGATACTGAATTACGAATACAGAGACGGTCAGGTGGCAAGGTGGCTGGAGATCCTCCAAGAGTACGACTTCGAGGTTCAGCACCGACCGACCATGCCAATGCTGACGCCCTCTCCAGACGTCCATGCCTCGCTGACGAGTGTCGGTATTGTGCTCGCCAGGAAGAACGAGGTCTGGGGCCATCGTCGGCTGCAACAGGGCCGGGTGACAGCAGTGGAGAAGGGGAGCCATTCACCACCAAGCAGCTGAGGCAACAGCAGGTGAATGATCGAGTGTTGGTGAAGGTGAGGGGCTGGCTGGAGGCCCGAACACGTCCGGACTGGCCAGCCGTGTCCTCCCAGGGGCCCGAGATCAAGTCGCTTCATTCTCAGTGGGGCAATCTGGAGCTCCACAATGACGTGATCTACAGGCGGTGGCAGGCACCGGGGGAGGGAATAGACCGTCTGCAACTACTGGTTCCCCATGCTCTGCGGCCGGAGGTCTTCCATTGGGTTTATGGGGCAGCTGGAGCCAGCCATTTCGGGAACTCCAAGACGGAGACGGCTGCGTCAGCGGTTCTACTGGACAGGGTGTCGGCAGGATTCAGAGCTGCACGTTCACTGCTGTGATGTCTGCACAGCACAGAAGGGACACAGCCGACGCTCTCACGCGCCATTGCAGCAGTATCTAATCGGGGCGCCCATGGAGAGGATCGGGTTTGAAATCCTGGGTCCGTTCCCCGTCACAGAGGCCGGCAACCGTTTTGTCCTGGTCGCTATAGACTATTTTACGAAGTGGCCAGAGGCATATGCGGTGCCGGATCAAAGGGCTTCCACGTCGGCACTGGGTGGCCGGCAACCGACTAGGGACGAGATGTCTCGCCCACGGGTTCGGGCCCCGTTCGCCCGGTTCGGGGTGCCGGACGAGCTTCATAGTGACCAGGGGCAGAACTTTGAAAGCCGGTTGTTCAGTGAGGTGTGCCAGCGGCTTGGGGTGAAGAAAACAAGAACCACTCCCCTCCACTCTCAAAGCGATGGACTGGTTGAGCGGTTCAACTGCACCCTGGCCACCTAACTTGCCATATTGACCAGTCAGCACCTGAGAGACTGGGACCAGCATCTGCCCCTGTGGGCGTGTAGGACAGCAGTGCAAGAGTCGAGCCAGTGCACACCGGAGGCGCTGATGTTTGGGAGGGAGCGCCGCACACCGGTGGATTTGGTGTTCGGGTCGCCCCCCGAGCTGGAGATTGCTGGTGGCGCAGAACTGGACTACTTCCGGCGATTGAAGGAGCGTCTGAGCATGGTCCATCAACTGGCCAGGGAGGCTCTAGAGGACGCTGGAGCCCGCCAGAAGCAGGCATACGATGCCCGGGCCCACGGGCCTACCCTTGGGCCAGGGGACAGAGTGTGGGTGTTCTGCCCCCAGAGGAAGCGGGGGTTGTCACCCAAACTGACTCATCATTGGCAGGGACCCGGGGAGATTCTGAACCAAATTTCGGAGGTGGTCTTTCGGGTCCGAATACCAGGAAGGGGTAGACGGGTGGTGCTCCATAAGGATCGGTTAGCACCATACCACCCGCTGGCCCCAGAGCAAAAGACTGGTGGAAGCCAGGGCGGCTCCCCACCATCCACTCCCAGCGCCGAGACGGACAATGACGGACTCAGGGCTGAGCCTGGCGCTAGGGGTAAAACATCCGGGAGGTCGAAGCGTGTTCGATGCCGGCCAGGACATTTGCTGGATTTTGTTATGGGAGAATAGTGTTGTGGGGACACTAACCCTCTTGGTGGGGGGTAATGTAATGACCCGGCAGTGAGCGCTAGCAGCTAGGTGCATTATGGGTATTTGTTTAGAGTTGTTTTATGTGTTAATTAAGCAAGATGGTTGGGTTTTTTGCGTTAGCAATGTTATTTGTGTTTGTTTAAGTTAGTTCGGGTGGGTTTGGTTCATTTACTGCCTTGTTATGAAAAAGTGTGGCTGTCACCGTCATGGAGAGAGATGTGTAGGGGAGGGACTTGGCGATATGGCCTTGCCTGTGTAAGTTCTTATTCTGTGTTCAGAATAAAATGAGAAAGATGACAGTACTGCCTCCTGCTGGTTTGTTCAGTTTGTGCTGCTGTTCATAGAGACACTCAGAGTCGTGCGGTGTATGGGTCGCACTTATCACTAACCAAATTAAAAGTCTCGACGTGTAGATGCTACAACCCTGTGAGCAATTAGCTTAGCAACAGTTTAGTAGCCTAGCTTAGCTCCAGTTAGCCCCACGTTCTATAGAACAACTGCGCGTTGTTACAATACTATTTTCATTACACTGCTGTAAAGAAGGAATTTTTTCTTTACAACAAGTAAAGTTAGATTTTCTCGAAAAGCACTAGAAAGGAAAAGGTCAAATACCAAAGAATTGCATATGAACACACAACAGAATATAGAGTCATCTCTTAGTTCTGTAAAAATACAGTACATGTAAGAAGTACTTTTACAACAAATCAGTTCATCAGTTATGAGTTTGAGGGTGTACAAATTGTTGTTCAGTATTTACTGTACATACATATAAAAAGTAAAAGTTTGCTTTCTGAAGTACTGCTACTGTTCTGTCATTATATTTTATCTGTAAGTAGTATTGAAACCCTGTAGGCAAGATGGTCTCATGAACACCAAGCCACATGACTAACTAAAGCGCTGGTTATTCATCAGTAATAAATGTCCTTTGACCCCGTCCCCTTCAGTTTTCTTTCCCCCTCATCTTCCTCTTTGTCTCCCACTAGTAGGATTCATTTTCCAAATCACATAATCAGCTGTGCTCTTGTTCATATCATCCTGAGATTCTGACTGGTGTGTCATCAGTTTTGCTACTTAATGTTCACACATGGATAAATGTGTGCTATTTGTGATTCTTGAGGTAGTTATATTGTGTGTTTGTGTTTTCTAAATGAGAACATGGTTAAACCTGTGCAAAATGATGCCGTTCTTGTGTAGAGTTTAGCTGAAAACACTGAGCAAATTGGAGCGTGTGTGAAAACAGGTGAAATGTGTTAAAGTTTTGAGAAACGTGTCTTTGTTTCAGGAACTGTATGAATGGTTTGGAAAATTGTGCCAAACGAATCAGTTATAGTGTGTTAGCAATTGAGAAAAACTGTAGGAGCACCATGGTTTATAGCTTAGCCATCTTATGCACGCTTCACTTTCTTCTCACACACTCACTCTATGCATGTCAGCGCGTCCATTCCCAATCCTTATCAATAATGTCAGTTACATCACCTAGAAGTATAACCAAATTACCCAATTTACATAAACATAAATACATCTCACAATATTATAGGTATTATCAATAGTCCAGAATTTTGACATCTTAAAGTCGACATAAAAAGAAAATTCACCCTATTTTTTAAATGTGTGTGGGAGGTTATCTTTACATGTTCATGTGTTTCATTAAAAAAAGGTCATACACACAGTACACTCACAGACATACACAAACACACACTTGGACAAAAAAAAAAAAGATTGCAGTAGCTTTTGGTGTTGTCTTTATTTAGAGCTCTTGTACACTGAGCCTCATGGAGAGACGCAAAGCACATGAAGACATCTATCATCTCTACATTTAAAGTGCATATCTGATTAAGGGGTATTCTTTTATCAGTAACATACACACACACACACTTGGGAATGCACAAATAAATTAAGTTTGAAAAGAAGTTTACATTAAAAGGCAGTGCAATTTGTATACAGTTGTAATGTAGCACAAATTAAGTAAGCAGATGGTATACAAAAAGAACAATAAAAACATTACAAAAAAGAGCTAATAAATGTGTCTCCATTATGCATTAACATGTTGCTGCATCTGATGCTATATATAATAGGGGGACATACAGTAATGAGTGATATTGTTCCTTAAACATTTACATGTGTCAGTTGAGGCAAAAGAAATCAGAAGCTGAAACCCTCATTTAAGTATACCCTCATCTCCCCAATAAACAAGTGTTTATTATAGGTACCACCACAAAAGACAAAATACAAGTATTATATAGCTACAAATCAAAAATTTCAAGTAATCCACAAAAATGGTGAGAACACAGAAGCATTTTAACGTTTGTGCATTTTATACAGACTTAAATAAAAGTGATAGATATTATTTTCTAGCTTCTAAACCGTTATACTGATGTAAAGACAGTAGTGTACCACATAACATTTTTTGGATTTTTCAGACCCCAGCTTGTTCCTGTGAGATTCTGGCCCACTCCTGCAAAATGTATGTAATATTTTGACCTGCTCCCACCCACAAAAGCCTGCAGGTAGAGGTCGGATTTTTCAGTCCCACTCCTGCCCACTTTGCCTTAGCTGGATCAAATTATTCTCTGAACACACAGAGCATTGCGCTGCGTTGCGTTGCATTTAGCCTGTTTATAAGTTTTATTTATTGTCAGAAGTAAAGTTAAATTGAGTATTAGGAGTGGAGACAAGAAAAGAGTATGGGCATAAGAGTGACTCACTCTGGTTGTCTGCATATTGATCCTTCCTTTCCTCTCCACATCACAATGTAACCGAAATTTCCTAAATTAGATTATGGTTCCAGCAGACTACTGGAGTGCAAGCACAATAGCTGGGCTATGTGGTAAATGTCAAAAAGTATTTGGGGACTTAAGCCACATTTAAAAATTTATGAATGTCATGGCATTAGGTGACAATATAGATAGATAGCACAAGTATACATTCCAAGCAAAACGTTTACAATAAGTTAGGTTTTAAACTAAAGAGCAACAGACAGGTTTACAGTGTAGTATTCAAAATGAAGATGGCCGGAAAACGTTGGAACAATGTACTACACTTGCACTGCTATGTATATTCCTGGCTGCTTTTTGTCAGTAGAATGAGAAACTATAAGATACTAAATTGTTTGCTTGAGCCTTCAGTAAGGGCTCTACTCTCCTCCATCGACAGAGTCTCAGAACGTCTTCACTCCAAAGCACTTTAGCAAAAGCACACCTCATCTCATCTACGGTTCATCAGCAGAGATATTGTCTACTCACTCAAATCTACAGTATACTCTCTCCAGCAATAGCTGAGGCCACAAGCAAAGAATAGAAGTAGCGATGGGAGAATTTTGTGAGGTGAGTGTACGTTGAAGAGGATTTGGGGATTAGGGTGAGGGTTTGGCATTAATCTAGCTATTGCGTCAGGTTCCTCTCCACCGTATTAAGGATCTGTATCATTAAAACCCTTTTAACATCAACAGTGTCTAATGCAATGTGGATTCCATCTCGACAGCCTCATTAATAAATGGCATCTGCAAGCATGTTGAAGTGGCAAAGGATGGATGAGATAAATGAAAAAGGATGAACTGAGATGCAGGGATAAACAGTTTGACTCATGTAGAAAGCTGTCGCACTGACTGAAGGGCCTGACAGATTCGAACCAGATAAGTCCGTGTCTGCGCTAACCATTTCCTGCAATGTTTGCTAAGGCAATCAGACAACCTGAATCTTGTTGTGAATAGATGTGGAATGAAAGTTGGGGGCTGCAGCCGCAAAGCTTGGACATTTTATTTTTCATAAGATCTGACTACAGGTAGATCAGTGGCCGAAGATGTTGTCCATGTTAGTTAACTGATGGGGGACCAGTATATTTTCCGAGCTTTTTGAGAAAAGGGGAATGAATAAGGCTACAAACAAAAATAAACACTTTTACAAATTATGTTGAAATCTTACCACGCCCCAACCCAGTATTATCTCCTCCATTTCTTCGCGAACAAATTTCGTAAAGAGATTCCGGCACGTAAACCTTTTTCGCTCCACACCCATACCGGCCGTCTATATGCGACCCCTGATGATATGCTACGGCTCGTCCACTTTCAAGGCGCGTATGTTAGCGCCAACACCTCAGTGTGGCTGTTGCTCGTCACGCTCCATAAGGAGTGGGTCCAAGAGAATGGTGCATGGGTTCAACGACCCGCGGGGACGAAGTATAGAAGGGTGATCCCCGTTTAACAGAGTCCAGCCCTAGTAGCCGCCCGAACCTCACAATCCATAACACGTTCACTGTTCTCTGCTTTGCAAGCAGGCAGCTCTTGAATCACTGTGTGTTTGTTTGCCACAAAAGGCACAACTCAACCAGACATCTTTGCTTCCTGGAGTCCAATCAAGCGCAGTGGTGGGCGTCAGGGCAGTATACGCTTCCTGGGCCTCATAACACGCATTCACAGGCATCCTGATTGTTTTAACATATTTTCCCAGATGTCTGGTATTCACACTACTTCCACATAGTCATCGATTCAGCTTCACGCTTTCTCTTGCCGTTGCCGTTCCCAGAACAGTGTATGTTTAGCTCGCTAGCGATCCCGACATCCATCAGATTTCAGCACATGTGTTTGCTAGGCGGTCCCCAGACATTGCCGTAAGGCCCTTCCGAACCTCCAAGCCAGTGCAGGCTCCCCCGTAAGCTAGTGTTCAATCAACCTCGGCCAATTTTGATAAGTTTTGGTTTTAACCAATCAGATTTGGACTTGTGGCCACTTGACAGGAGCACACAGCGGTTCCGTAAACCGTCAGCATTTGCTCCGTCCTCGTGACTTGGGTCGGTCAGCCAGACTAGCTCGCAAAACAGCCATCAATGTAAATCTTTTATTAAACTTGAAGTAAAACTTACTGGTATGTTCCAGGTCTTAGATTTCAGTGCCTTTTGACCCCACTGCCTAAAGACTAGTCCAAGTCTCAAAAAGCAGTCTACAACTAAATGCACGGACACCCCTGCTAACTCGAAAACACCAACCCCCCTCCCCACACCCACAACCTCCCCTGCCCGGCTCTGGACAAGCACCGCGTGAAGATGCACAAACACCACAGAGTATCGGTAGGTTCATTTCATTATTGACGGACCCCTTTTGATCGCTTGATGCGGTCTCGTATGCCTGCAGTTATTTGTGGACTATCCAACGCAGGATTCAAGTTCCCCCGTAAGCAGCATGCAGTTTCCACGCCCAGTGGCGCTGCTTAAAGCGTCTTTTCTCGGCCACAGCGCGGCTGGCAGAGGCCCGACCCGTGTATGAGAATGAGGTACAGAGGTACCGTTCTAAAAATCCTGTATCCTTTTCGTCTCCCTATCTTGTATATGACAAATTTTCCATGTCCATGCCTCGTTCCTATAGTACAGCCTGTGTAACCCCCGTACTTTTCTCACGCCCGTGCCTCCGCCAGTGCGCTGGCAGACCACAGCGTTCTGGGACCTTCCCTGCGCCCCCCTCACACGTGAGTAGAGAGCATTTCATGTTAGGTCCAACTTTCCAACAGGGAAACACTGATTTGTTTTATGACCCATGTCGCTGTAGGTTCAAAGACGTGTGGGTGGATACCTGTCTTCGAAAATAGTGCTGGACGGTATTTGTGTCATTCTTGTAGGTTCATGCTGTCGATGAGTGGGTTGGCACTGTTATTGGGTTTTTCTAGTAATGGCTCATCTGCTATAGATCGTCTGTGTGTGCCGTGTTATACTGATCCCGTTTGCTTTTCTGGCATCTATAGCATGCGCCATTCCTGTTGGTATGCAAACCGGTCGGCCATTCACTTACGGGCTGCACACTGCCGGCAAACTAGGTGTATCTTACCCACGACGGCCCCGCCCTGCAAGCCAGTACTTCTCTTCCAACTCTTGACAAACCCCAACCACCCGTCCAGGCCCTGCCCCCCCTCCTCATCCCCATCCCGGCCACCTATCACCGCGCCCGTGCGATCTCGGGGATTGCCTATCGGCCACCAGGAACCTGTCTGTTCGGCGTCACGGCACGAGCCCGGCCCCTCCGGGCCCGTGCCCTAGGCATACCCGGGTCGACTTTGCGCCGATACCTCGCAAGTGCCTCTACACTTTCCACTACCTCCCAAAGCTCTGACCACGGCGAGCCACGCCTCCATGCGGGTTTATTGCGCGCCTTCCCCCCCGCTCAGAATAACCCCCTGCAGGCACAGTACCGCTTTCCGCGCTGGGCTGCAGACGATCCCACCGAGCATGACTCAGGGCATTTCCCACCGACCCGTTGTCACGTGTAAACGATTCTCGTTGCCGTCCAACAGCGTGAGCCGCCAATTTGTGATCGCCCAATTCCTATAAGGACACCGCACTGACACCGGGAGGGTCCAACCTTTCAGCGAGCCTGCTTAGGCGACGACGTCACACCACTCCTTCCCTCATCTGGTCAAGACGGGGGTAGCCGCTAACATCAATTCAATTTTGGTCCCCCCGGAACGCCCTCTTTAACGGACGACAAGCGGCCGCCCGTGGCCCCATGTGTACTGTGCCTCACCACATATCGGACCCAACCTTGCCCACCCTTGGTCCCAAACGCTAAAACTAGTAGCGTTACATATTGTACCCACGGGGCGCCCCGGTTTAGGCCGTTGAGTGTACCCACAGTGACCCACCGGCCTCACACTCGTTGGGTTCAGTTAAGACCTTACCAATCATCCACCCCTCCTTCCTCCAGCCACTCAGCACATTCCGAGGAACCGCCAACGAACTGTGCTATCCCACAACCAAACACTGTCCCTCCCCGGTGCTCCCCGTGAACCTCACCATAAGCAACCCCCTTGCCATTTCAAACCCACAACACCGTACTAGGCCAACAGTTCTCATTAGTCCACCATGCAAATTTTTACATTGCCTTCACCGGTCTTAACACACTCATTGCTGTAGCACTCTGACTATGGTTCCGAATTTGCTTCCTATTAGGACGGCTGGTGGTGAGGCCACTTCAAGCAGGCACACACATCTTAATGTAAAGGGCAAAGAACAAGTACAGAGAGACGGCCGGTTTAGAGAAGCAATTGGAAGAGACGGCTGCTCTGAAAATCTCAGTGGGCACCCCTTCATCATGGCCCACGCGGTGCACATACAGTGGTGGTAGTTAAGAAAGGAAAAAGCAAGTCTCTCTAAACAGAATCAATGAGAGCAATACAAAAAAACTCATGTGGGAGCAATAACAACACTCTACTTGGTTTTGGTCATTATCCTAGAGAAGTGGTGCCTTGCTAATCTATCAAAGGAGCAATATCTTATGCAAGGTGCATAGGTACAAGGTTGACAGTAGTGCCTCTTACAACTTTGTACATAGTTTTGTACATAGTAAGCATAAATGCCAGGATACTTGACTGGTGCCTTACAAGCACGGCCTTAAGAAGCAGATTTTCTACACTCTGGTGGGATGCCCAAAGCCCTGCTTAGCTAATCTAGAATTGTGGAAGCATACGAGAAGGCAGAGCAGGGGAGGTTGTTGTTTGACCTTGCTGAGCCGCAGGGTTTGGTAGAGAAGAAATTGTCTTTGGCTTAGGAAGGCGGGAATGTTTGGGCTGGAGGGGGGCACTGGCTCTGGGCAAACTGCTTTCTATGTTTCTGAGCAATAAAGACTGAATGCACCCTTGATTTTGTTGGTTAAATATTGGTGCAGTGGTGCTGTGCATGGTAGTTTGTCGGGCTGGGTTGATGCAAAGCAGTCCGGCAGCTGATAAAGGTTGATGTCTTGTTCTGGATAGACCTGTGGCTCCAAACCTACCCAGGGCTCCGGTAAACACACTGACCCGTTGTACTTCCTGGGGCTTGATGAGTGTCAAAGCTCTCTTAATAGAAGTGGGTGGCTGTAGAGTTGAAAAATTGCTTCTTCTCAAAGGAAGTTTTTGTATACCTTTTTCTAGCTTGCAGCAAAACCTGGCAGAAGCTGGTGGGGTTGCTGGCTCATTGATTTTAACCTGGCTGCTCATGAGGCCAAGCTCAGCAGGATCAGAGCTCTGAAAAGTTCTGGAAGAGAAGGCAGCAGAGCTATCAGCAGATATAGTTACCGTTGGTATAGCACAGTTTGGGGTAGACTCAAAAGTGATGGGACTTTGTAGGTCTGGGGAGCAGGACTGGGGCATCAGTGGGTGGTGACCAGGCTCGGCATCCAAACCGTCACAAGGGGCCTCTGAAGAGGTTGGACTTGAAAGTCCTTCATGGTTGTGGAGCTTGTTGGGTAAGAATCTGGGAGTCTGTAGTATCTGAAGCTATTGGAGAGAAAAAAATAAGAAGCTATTATTGAACATTTGTTTGCACTAATTTCATAATAACCATATTAGGGTGATTCTTCAATTACTACAACTGATCTTTTTTTTTTTTAGGTTAAAAAAACAAACATTGGGTATACAACACACTAGAGGTCAACCTATTTTTCCTGATACCAATAACTGCAATTGCAAAATTAATCAACAATCAATAATATGAACAAATCTTTCCACTTAATGAAAAAAATGGTATTGAACTTTATTAGAAAACAAAAAGTAATGCCTTAACCATGAGAATGTTTAGTAATTATTATTAATTACATTTTTAAAAAATGCATAAAAAGCTACGCTTCATCACTACTGACTCACTTTCAATTTGACTGTCATATGAAATAAGTACTTGCGAAAAGGATTCCACTAATGGACATTTTGGGGAATAGGGGAATCGTCTTGCTAAAGGTCTGGCTCGCTCTCTAAATAGCCTTCCTACAAAAAACAACCAAAAATAAATAAATAAATAAAAATACGTTTTTGGTTCCTTGCCAAAGTCACAACTGGTCTGCTCGCTGGGGGATTTAAGCATTATGAAGTGACTTTCTATCAGCTCCTTAATTAAACCCTATGTTGATTATAGCAAAATCTTTCACCGAAAATGTGAGCCGTGATCGTTCAACCAGTAAACGGAGAGGACATTACAACACTCAGATGTAGTTCTAACTGAAATTAATCTTGTCTCCATATAGAGATGTTATATATTAATAGTTGCTAAAGGACTGCTAATACATTTGCAATAACAAAAAAAAACATTAAAATCTCAGAACAAGTGGTCCGTGTTCCCCAGTAGTAGAAGAAAACTACATAAAAGAAATACATGATCAGAATATTCATTTCTCGAGTTGACATTCCTTTTAATTAACTAATTTATCGATTTTACTGTTCCTATGTACATGGCAAGGTTTATTGTATAATCCTTGGCCTTGTCTGGTTTTAAATCACTTTTGGTACCACAGCATAGACTTGCATCAAAACTCAATGCAGAGTTTATAATTAATTTAATTTCACCCGCAGAGGTTGAATCCAGTGCCAGTGCACAGGATATAAAGAGGGATAAAAAGGATTATAAAGAAAAACTATCAACTTTGAATTACACACAACACCACAGTAAAAAAAGCAAATACAATAAACGTTGATTAATCGTCAAAAATTACGCGTTGTGCTCTAGTGAGAGGACAATATGCCACAAGCAAGCCACACAAGCCGGGTTCACAAGACCCGACACCAGCTCTGGATGTTAACTCAGACTGGAGTGAGACAGAGTGAAGCATCGACACATGACAAGCTGTCTGAGAGGGCTTTGATCCTTACAGTTCTTGGCAAAGTGGAGCTCAGCCTCTCCACACTCATTAGCAATGATGCAGACTTACACGTGAGGTGGTGAGGTCACTGTCAAAGTAGCACATGCACTCAAGCGCACTCTCAGACTGACAAACAAGTACACAATTCAAGTTAACATCTTACGACTGGCACCAAAAAGCATCTAGAATAGAGAAGCTAGTATTGTCACAAAGCAAAACATCCAAAGTAGGACACAGGGGGGCTTTCTAAAGATGGTGCATAGACTAATTTCTGCCTGCTTTTAATAATTGAAGATCACAAGAAATACACGATATTAATAGAGAAGCCAACCTATCCACTCAAAGTGAATTATTCCATGTGATGCAAGGCTCTGTGGTATGCAGGACACTGAGGTGCTGGAGTACAGTACTATTGTTAGCTGAGCATTGTATGATTTCCGGTGGGTGGTATTAGTCCATGTAAACAGAGTTTTAGGAATAGTCACCAAAGTCCCTTTATGTTATCTTCACATGAATACCATGCAAAAATTACCAGGATTACATATTTTAAAAGACAGAAAGCATGGTGTGAGTTAAAAGATTGCATATAGACCTACTTTTGTTCACACAAGGTTGGATCACACTAGTTTAATGCTAGCATGTGTAATAGTTAATTATTAAGACTGGTTTAATTAACTAATCCATAGAAAATATCTGATTCAAAAGAATGATTCATTCACACAAAGCTATCATATACGAACAACATGAGAGAGTAAATAATGACAAAATCGACATTATTTGTCTAAAAAAAAATGCCCATAGCCAATCTCCATTATCTCCTCTATTTCATAAATGCAACTTAATTTCCTGGTCCACAGCACCCTCTAATGGATACCATCCTCCATACAATGCAGTGGTGTATGCTTGTTTTATTGACTGAGCCTATCTCTGTGTTTTGTGCCATTTCCAGGCCCCAGACCTCTTCTCAAAAATATAGTCCTTTGAAGTGTTTTCCACAGTCCATTTAGAATGGATGAGACAGGGCAGTGAGGGTTTTGTCTAGAGAGGTGAAGTCTCAATTGGGCTAACCTGAGAACACCTACAACCCCATCAAAACTTCAGAGAAAGTCTTAGCTGAGGCGTGTGGGGTGCTCAGCTGTTCATACATAATTTATGACAGCTCACCAAGAATTAAAATATGGCAGCTGAGAAAAGGTGACAGAAAGATGCTATGGAGGGAGGGAAAAGGTAGACAGACAAATATTGAAAAGAAGAAAAGAAAGAACAAAGAGCATGCAGAGAAACATTACTACACAAGTATACACAAATTTGTGAATGAAATGAACAGAACTGTCAAAAGATTCTCACCATATGAAGAGCCCTCAGTTCTCTACAAATGATTTTCTCCCAGTTGGAGAACCTTTTTTTGTTTTGTTTCCATGAAATATATCACTCAAAACTATAGCTGATGCCAGGGGTGCTGCTGTTTCATTTGATTTCCATGTACCTACATTGATTCCAAATATGCATTTTAATAATGATAACCTCCAGCATTTCAAATAATTATCTGAATTACAATAATGTCTTTTTCTAAAGGCAGTAATTCAAGTGAAACGTCTCCGTTACGTATGTAACCCTAGCTCCTTGAGGGAACGAGACGCTGCGTCGAAAATGCTAGGGGAACGCCTTCTGCGACCCATGCTCTGAATCACATGTGAAATCAGTCCAATAGCTGAACGGGACGTCACGGCAGATAACGTCATGACCAGGAAGCTATAAAAGCATGTGCGGCGGAGCCAGCGTCAGCTTCTAGGAATGAAGCAAGCGGTGGCAGGGACGCCGGAAGTATGGCACCAAGATGCAGCGTCTCGTTCCCTCGAGGAACTATGGTTACATACGTAACCTAGAGACATTCCCCATCAGGAACTCGAGCTGCGACGAAAACGCTAGGGGAACGAGAATGCTCACGCCGCCAGACTTCCAAGTCTCTGCCTAGTGTGGAAGACTGCACAACTAGGGCGAGAGAATGGAAGAGCCGGGAGTGGCTCGCATGTCTAGCTCATAAAACCTAACAAAGGTAAGGGGTGTGGACCAACCTGCAGCGTTGCAGATGTCCTGCATAGGCACACCCGCTAAGAAAGCCTTAGAGGCTGCCACACTTCGAGTCGAGTGAGCCTTGACCCCTAATGGCAAGGGGAGATCAGAGGACTCATAACATAAGGAGATGGCATCCACTATCCACCGACTGAGGGTCTGCTTCATAGCAGGAAGACCTCGCTTAGGGGGACCATAGCATACAATTAGTTGGTCCGCTCTCCTCCACAGGGCAGCTCTGTTGATGTATGTGTCCAGTGCTCGCACTGGACACATACAGTTAAGCTTCTGCTGGTCTGGTTCCCCGAAGGGAGGAGGACTGAAGGCCTGAAGTACAATGGGCTGTGGTGCTGATGAGGGGACTTTTGGGACATACCCCACACGAGGGTACAGAAATGCTTTGGCCAGACCGGGCGCAAAGTCAAGATAGGAAGGGGCCACAGAAAGGGCCTGTAAATCCCCAACTCTCTTAAGAGAAGATATTGCCAGAAGAAAGGTAGCCTCTTTATTGAAGATGGCGATCAACGATCTCTTCGATAGGCTCGAAGGGAGGCCTACAGAGAGCCTCTAGCACCACCGCCAGATCCCACTTGGGGACACGAGATCGTACCGGCGGCCTCAGCGCACCGCGGAGGAAACGTGTAACCAGGGGGTGTCTCCCTACTGAAATGCCACCAAGAGGGGCGTGGTAGGCCGCAATGGCCGGCACGTAGACCTTTAGGGTGGAGTGGGTTAACCCTGTAGAAAACTGGGCCTGCAGGAACTCCAGTACTGTACCAACTGGGCAGCTAGCTGGGTCGAGCTGGCGGTCTCTACACCAGGAAGTGAAAAGTTTCCACTTCCAAGCGTACAGTTTCCTCGTGGAAGGAGCTCTGGATTGAAGAATGGTCTCAACAACCTCAGTTGACAGACCAGATGCTAGGACCTGTGCCCCCCTCAGGGTCCATGCCCACAGCTTCCATAACTCCGAGCGGGGGTGAAGAATGGTGCCCCCCGCCTGAGAGAGGTCCCTCCTGATCGGAATCTCCATGATAGCCTCAAGAGGAAATCATGTCCGGAACATACTCGGCCCGTCAGAATGGGCCTACTACAGTAAGCGACTTTTATTAACCAATCATCGATATAGTTTAGTATGCAGATGACCTGGAGTCACAACGGAGCCAGGGCTGTATCCACACACTTCGTGAAAGTGCGGGTGAGAGTGCAATGCCGAAGAGAATACTCGATATTGGAAGGCTTCGCCCCCAAAAGCAAACCTCAGGAACTTCCAGTGTTGTGGGAGGATGGAAACATGGAAATAAGCATCTTTGAGCTCTATCGTAACAAACCAGTCCTCGGACTGGATCTGAGGTACTATCTGCTTTATAGTGAGCATCTTGAACCGAAGCCGATTGATAGCGCGTTTCAGAAGACGGAGATCTAAGATCCGACGCAACCCCCCATCCTTCTTCGGAATGATGAAGTAACGGCTGTAGAACCTGGACGCTCTCTCTAGAGGAGGAACACGTTCTATGGCCCCTTCCTCAAGAGAGTATCTACTTCTTTTTCCATTACCAGAGCCTGCTCGGGACCCACTAGCGTGGGGGCCCCGTTGAATTGAGGCGGACGAGAATCGAACTGGATTCTGTAACCTTTCTCTGCAATCTGCAGGACACATTTTGAAATATTTGGTAGAAGTGTCCACGCTACCAGAAAATCTACTAAGAAAACCAGCCTCTCGAGGCTGGCGTCTGGTATTACTAGAGGAGCCAGTTCGGTGCCCTGAAGCGGATGACCGGCAGGGAACGTCCGACCTGACTGCTGTAGCACCCTCATTTGAGGGGGCGAGCTCTCCCGTGCCGTTCCGTTGCCGGGCGGCAGCTGGGAATTCGCTCGTCTGAGCTCACTGAGCCCTGAAGCACCGAGGGTGGCAGGGGTATCAGTGACTCTCCGTGAGGGCACTGAGGAGGATCGGGCACCGTATACTGAGGTGTTATCCTTTCCTCCCCAGGTGGGGCTGCCCTCCGGGGCCTGGTGATGTTGGCGTCAGGACCGCTTAGTCGAGGTCCTCTTCGACAAAATAACGGTCTGCAGATCCGTCTTCGGTCTAGAAGACCCCGACTGAGAGCGTCGGCCCGACCCCCATTCTTTTTGCGGAGGGGTGCGGGTTGCAACGCTCTGTCACTTTTTTGTGACTGGCGGTATGAGGAGCTTGACGACTGGGGCTGCTCCCGTTCAGCAGCCCCATGGGCCTGGGAGCGGCGAGGGAGGAAATGTTGAAATGTCGCCACTTGCTTCCTCGCCTCCTGAAACCTCTCGACGACAGTGTTGACTGCGTCGCCGAAAAGGCCAGTGGGCGAAAGCGGGGCATCTAGGAGGAAGAATCTGTCCTTATCTTGCATATCGGACAGATTCGGAGATGCCGCTCCGTAGCCACCATTGCTGCCATTGAATGGCCGATAGCTCTGGCCGTTTCTTTGGTGGCTTGGAGGGACAAATCTGTGGCCCGACGCAGTTCAGCTACCACATCGGATTCCCCCTCCTCCCTGTCATTCAGGTCCTTGAGCAGGTCAGCCTGGTATGCCTGCAACACCGCCATAGTGTGCAGATATGCACCAGCCTGACCTGCCGCCGTATAATCTTTCCTAACCAGACTAGATGTTAGCTTAACAGGCCTGGTGGGAAGCTTCGGGGCCTTCAGGGACGATGCTGAGGATGGGGAGAGATAGCTCGCGAGCGTCTGCTCCACCATTGGCATCGCCCCATATCCCTTCTCATTCAGCCCCACGATGTTGGAATAATTAGACACTGTGGGGCTATAGATACAGGAAGAATACGGTTTTTCCCACGATCTTGACACCTCGGCATGGAGATCGGGAAAAAACGGAAGGCCCCGTCGTGAAGGCTGTGACCTCGCCCTCAGGAAACGCTTGTCTAATTTGCTTTTATTTTTTTCGGCCGGCCACTCGATATTTAATTTGGCTACAGCACGAGTCACAACCTCCACGAGCTCCTCATACGCAAGGGACTGCGGTGGCGAGTCCACAGTCTCCTCTGTCTTGAACACTCATCACCTCTACCTCCTCGGAGGAAGATAGATGAAGTGCCTGGCTCTCTCTCCGGGGGGAAGAAACCGCAGCGCGGGCTTCCGAACCCTGAGAGGGAGATGCGGATCTAGTGGGTGAGGACCGAGAAAAGGACGAGCCCGTCTCGGATCCCTCCGCTAAATCCACTTGCGATCCCCATGACAACAGTCTGCGCTGTGCCTCTGCAACAACGGGACCGCTGCCAGCGGGATCGCGAGCCTGGCCGCTCTCATCAAACACGGCCAGGCGAGAGCGGAGCGTGCGCAGCGAGAGCAACTCGCAGTCATGACAATCAGCCCCCTCAAGAGTTTACGTGCATGCTCGCTGTCGTGTGTATCCCCCGCCGCCAGATATCGTGGGCAGGGAGGAACACAGCGTTTGTAATGCCGTTCGCTCACCATAGACTTTTTCATGATTGTTTTATATATGCTTGTGCGGACAGACAACAGTAAATAGACAGACACATACACAGAGCGCTACTGAAGAGCAGAAGCTGGTTTTTGCTCTGCCAGATGTGCTTTTATACTTTCTGGTGCTTACGTCACTCTGCTCGTGACGTCTCGCTACTCCATTGGGCTGATTTGACACGTGCTTCAGAACGCGGTCACGCAGAGGCGTTCCCAAAGCGATCTCGACGCAGCTCGAGTTCCTGAAGGGGAACTACGTAGGTCATCTTACATTTCATACAGTTGATTGGTGACGAACGTGATGCAGGACAACAACTCACTGGGATTTAGCCTATAGAATTCAGTTATATACCACTAATATCCAAGAGATTCAGGCAAAAATGCCTCAGTTTTTGCCTCATATTTATAGCATATGAAATACTGTAGTTAAACAATATGACACAAGCAATGAGTGCAGTACTAATGGGAATAATAGCACAAGTGCTGTTTTGTCGTGAATAGCATTGTTATTGATTTTATACTAATGTGATATTGATTTTATGCAATAATTTAAAAAGTAAAAAGTTTATATTTTGTTATATTGTAGACACAATATAGTTATTATATTTATGCCATTGTAATTTCAGTGTAAATGCATTCATGCTACCTCTGAGCTGCAATAAACGGTCTGTAAATATATCTAAATAAGTAATACAGTAATAAATTCTGTTTAATCAAATAAAATATTTCTCTCATATCTTTTTGATGCGTGGATTTGCAATTAATTAGATGAATTAATCATCACATTGTGTAATTAGATTATATTATGTATTACTTATATTAATTTATTAGATTTCCATCATAGAAGAATAATGAAGAATGTATTGTTTTTGTAGTCAGCATTGCAGTGGGTGTATCAATAATGCATCCAAGTTGTTCTCTGACTCTGGTTAAAAGTCCTCAGATCTTAGTTATATTAGATTATCATACTCTAAAACAGATGATAGAAGGTGTGTAGAATTGTTAATTCGTTTAGGTCTCGGTGGCCACCACTCTGCTTTCATCTGATGATGAAACCGGTTGAAACTTTTCAATCAGTTGTAGTTTATACACCGTCCTCTTTCTCTCTCTTTGTCTGACATAAAATCATAAGTCATAGTATACGATCTGTACCATCTTGTTTTTTGACCTTGAGAAGTGTGTATCACCTTTCCCTGTGGGTTTTATCCTCCTGTTTTTCTTTTAGCTGTTGTCAAGTTTACTACTGCCAGTCTAAAACTTCAAACAAACTGTAAGAATGAGAGTGCAATATTGGCTCGCTGAGTGAGGCAGAAATCAGGTCGATATTCTCATTAACACCTGGAAAGTGTCCAGTAAGGCACAGTCTATCTAAATGTCTACATGACCTTTTTGTTTCGTTTCAGGGTCAAGAAGGAGGTGATGAAAAGCCTGTCTCTGATACCCTGACCCCACCACAGACACAGCCTGGTGTATGTCACAGCTTTGTACAAGAGCACTTCCAGGCACAATATAAGTAAGTGTATTTTGAACACTAGTCACACAACATTTGGGGTCTTTAAGATTTTTTAATGTTTTTGAAAAAAAAAATCTCTTATGCTCACCAAGACTGCATTTATTGATCAAATGTAGTAAAACAGTAATATTGTGAAATATACTATATATGATTAATTTTACATTAAGGTTGTGCTGGTCCATCAGCTAGATTAGCATAAACCAACTTTGACTAGCACTAAAAATCATTGTAAATTGGTCTTTTTAGCATCAATAGTGAAACTGGTAAGAGAATGATGACTCACAACATGCAATGGGGGAGAAGAAAAAACTCTTCCCAGCACCAACTTTCCAAAACTGACACTCCACTTGCAATGACATGAGATGAATCAGTTTATGTTAACTCCTGGGATACGGTCCCCTCTTTTCACCCAGTCCAGCTAATCATCTGTGTTAACGAATATTGATAAAGCCAACAGATTTGGGAGGAAGCATATGTCCAACTGCAGCAAGCTGTTCTCAGTCAGAAGATCCAAACAAACCGTCACCACCAAGCAACTCCAATCAGGCCAGATGGTTTGGTTGTCCACTAGAGATCTTCATTTGAAGTCTCCATCAAAGAAGCAAAGTCTTTGATTTAGTGGCCCATTTAAAGTTCTAAGACAAATACCTCCAGTCGATTTCTACTAAAACAAACCTCACCTTCAGACTGACTGTAAATACAACTCGGGGCATATTTCTTTATGTAATCTTTATCTAAACCAACACTTTTTAGGACACCATGTACTGTAGGCTCATATACTGAAGCAGAATTTTTGACTCAACATGTAACTAAACATATATGTAATACAGATTTAATTTATACATCTTTAAAAACAAAAGGCCAAGCCACTAAAATGGTTGTTTGACAATTATGCATTTGGCAGATGCTTTGATCCAAATCGTGTTGCATTCAAAGTATACAGTTCATGCATTCTTTGGGCATCAAACCCATTACTTTGGTGTTGCTAGCGCCAGGGATGGACAATATACCAGTAGACACAGTTAACTGGTAGAAATTTGTCAACCGATAGAGATTTTTGACTATCGTCTCGTATGACTTTGCTGTGCTACGTGGTCATGAAAACTTATCGTTTGCACGCGTTTTTAAGCATTGTGGTTTAAAAACAGGTGATTTTCAGACATTGAAACACAGTCAGCAGTGAAAGAGAACTCATTTCGCTATATGTGCATGTGAAGATGGTGCTCATAGACTGTGGGAGTATTGAACAGATTTATATTGGTGCAGCGCCAGTTGTTGTCTTGTAGGCAAACATCAGTACCTTGAATTTGATGCGAGCAGCTACTGGTAGCCAGTGTAAACTGATGAAGAGAGGTGTAACGTGAGCTTTTTTCAGCTCGTTAAAGACCACTCTCGCTGCTGCATTCTGGATCAGTTGCAGAGGCTTGATAGTACATGCGGGAAGGCCGGCCAAGAGAGCATTACAATAGTCCAGTCTGGAGAGAACAAGAGTTTGGGCAAGGAGTTGTGCAGCTTGCTCTGATAGGAAGGGTACCACGGTCTAATCTTCCTAATGTTGTGTAAGGCAAATCTGCAGGACTGGGTCGTTGTAGCAATATGGTCTGTGAAGATAACTGATCATCGATCACAACTCCAAGGTTCCTGGCTGTCCTGGAAGGAGTTATGGTTGACGAACCCAACTTTATAGAGAAGTTGTGATGAAGTGCTGGGTTGGCTGAGACCACGAGCAGTTCTGTCTTAGCAAGGTTGAGTTGAAGGTGATGGTCCTTCATCCAGCTAGAAATGTCTCTCAGACAGGCTGCAATGCGAGCAGCTACCGTCGGATCATCTGGTTGGAATGAGAAGTAGAGTTGAGTGTCATCAGCATTGCTGTGATAAGAAAAGCCATGCTTCTGAATGACATATCCTAATGATGACATGTAGATGGAGAAAAGAAGAGGTCCAAGCACTGAGCCTTGAGGAACCCCAGTAGCAAGAAGTGGTGACTTAGAAACCTCACCCCTCCAAGACACCCTGAAAGACCTATCTGAGAGGTAATACTTCACCATTGGAGTGCAGTTTCCTGCGATCCCTCTTTAGATGGTGACACGAAGATCAATTGACATTAGTTTCTTATTCTTATAATTCTTCTTCTTTTTATTCTTATCATTTTCAATTCTTTTCTATTCTTATTTACTTGGTGACTGTTTACGTTAGTGAGCGTGAAGTTTTTTATTTTGATAATATCGCAATAGCTTTCTTTGCATCAAAAAGACTTTGTATATACTACTTGCTTTATAATAAATTCACTTTTGTTGGGCATACACCACCTAACAAAGAGTCAAATTGCATTTTCTATGCCATCATTGGTCCCCAAATGGACCTTTTCATCTTTCCTCGGTCACCAAGGAGATAGTTCCACCCACACATTGTTGAGACCTTGTTACTTTTGGATGAAAAATGCGTAATAACAGTACATTTTTAAAATTGCTTCTGCATATTAAATTTCACTCACAATGAACGTTCTGTCCTCATTTACTTCCCTCAAGTTGTCTAAACCTGTATCATTTTCTTTCTGCTTGCTGACCCCCAGAAATATTTTGAAGAATGTTGGTACCACAGTAAGGTATCCTTGACTCCCATAGGCATTTTTTTTCCTTACTATGGAAGTTAATATCCACCATCATTGTTTGGGTTACCGTCAACTGTTTCTTCAAAATATCTTCTATTGTGTTCGAGAGAAGAAAAAACAACTTGAGGGCAAGTTAATAATGTGAACTATCCCTTTCAACTGTGATAAGAGAAAGTATTTTAGCATTAAAAAAGATCGACCACCTCATCCTAACACACATTCCCTCTAAATCTTCTTCTCGCTCCAGTAAGTAAAACATTTGTGAGCAGTTTTAGCAGATGCAGTTTTGCCCACTGCTTTGACTGTGTTTACGGGCTTCCAGAACGGGCTTCCAGACGCTCCAAAACACTTTACGATTCCGGAGGGCGGTGGAGTGGAGGCGGAACAGGGAGAGGGATGGAGGGCCACCTGGAAGTGAAGAGACCATGCACTGAGGCAGGACCGGCGGAGCAGAGAGCCAGGGCTGAGCCGGCAGCACAGGTGGAGCTGAAGACCACCAGAGCCAGACAGCAGACCACCACGGCGGGGCAGAGGACCACCACGGCGGAGCGGAGGACCACCAGAGCCAGACAGTAGATCACCACGGCGGATCAGAGGACCCCCATGGCAGAGCGGAGGGCCACCATGGCCAGACAGACCACCACGGCGGAGCAAATTAACATAAACCCCCCCCCCCCCCCCCCCCCGGTGAACCACACCGACCAGGAGACCATGGCGGAGACTGTAACAACGAGAGAGCAGAGACCGACAACACAGACAGAACATTGGGGTTGATAGACAAGGCTGAGCGTTCAGAGGCAGCCTCCTTGGCTGGGTCGGGACAGGGCAACAGTTCACAAACGACCTCCTGGGCCGAAACAAAGCAAGCAAAAAATTCACAAACAGCCTCCATAACCGTGAAAGGACAAGATGAGGATTCCCCGACGGCCTACATAGCCATGACAGGACAGGCAAAGAGCTCACAAACAGCCTCCATAGCCGTGACAGGACAGGCAGATCGTTCACTGACAGCCTCCTTGGCCGGAACAAGACAGGCAGAGAGTTCATAGACGCCCTCCATAGCCGTGACAGGACGGGACAGAGAGTTCACAGACGGCCTCCATAGCCGTGACAGGACAAGCAGGGAGTTCGTAAACGGCCTCTATAGCCATGACAGGACAAGCAGGGAGTTCGCAAACGGCCTCTATAGCCGTGACAGGACAGACAAAGTGTTCCCAGACGGCCTCCTTGGCCGGAACAAAACAGGCAGAGAGTTCATAGACGGCCTCCTTGGCCGGAACAGGACAGACAGAGAGTTCATAGGTGGCCTCCTTGGCCGGAACAGGACAAGCAGAGAGTTCAAGGATGACCTCCTTTGCCTGAACAGGACACGCCATAGAGTTCATAGCGGCCTCCTTTGCCGGAACATGAAGGCTGAAATGCGTTGCTAGGCACCACCACCACACGCAAGGAGCTGAAGCGAGCACCGCCACCTCGGGAGGTTCTGCAGCCTGCGCCGTCACCTCTGAAGAGACTACAGTGGACAACATGGCCTCTGGGAGCACAGCAGTGGACACTGCTACCTCGGGAGGTTCTGCAGCGTAAGCCGCCACCTCTGGAGATTTTGTAGCTGGTGCCGCTGCCTCTAGCGAATCGGCGGTGGAGTACGCGGCCCAGATACACCATAAAGCAACCCCCCATATGGGAAGTGCTGCAGACAGTGGAATGAGTTCATGAACAGGAGGGCTAGAGTGAGTGGGTTTGGGGATACCAGCTGTGCGTGCTGACACCAGCGGTGGATCCTCCACGCTGGAAGCCAGTCTGGGAAACCGAAGAACTGACCTTGATACTGTGGGTGTAACAGACAGGACGTGACATGACTCTGGATGATCATCTGTGATGTGACGTGACTCTGGAGGAATAACTGAGGCGTGACGTGACTCTGGACGAACAGCTGAGACGTGATGAGGCTCTGGATGAACAGCTTAGATGTGACGAGGCTCTGGCAGATCAACTGTGACTAGACTCGACTCAGGAAGATCAACTGTGACTAGACTCGACTCAGGAAGATCTGTTTTGACTTGACTCATAATAATGAACCGTGACTTGACTTGATTCATGATGATCAGCTGTGACTTGACTTGGTTCATGATGATCAGGTGTGACTTGACTTGCCTCACGAAGATCTGCTGTGAGTTGACTTGACTCACGACGATCAACTGTGACCTGACTGGCCTCAAGCTGGGCACTGTGACACGCTGGGTGCTTTGTTTCCGCATCTTGTGCGCGTGCCCGCTGTTGCCGCCATTTTGTGATCGGCTCTAGTGTGGCCACATTACTGATTGAGTGCGGGGTCGCGTTCCGCCGCGATACCCACAGTGAACACTGAACCAACATACAACAGAGCATAATCCACAAAATCACTTAGAGAAGAACGTGGACCCTCGTGAATGAAAGTTTGGATTTTAGCGGTTGCTAATGCCTTCATATAAAAAGTACTAATATTGACAAGGAAGTTCGGCCACACCATCTCTCACGGATGCTAGTTAGGTGCACAGTATACATCCATAGTCCACTTTTTCCCGAAGCCCGGAGGTCACGCATGGGTTCTGAAGTAGAGCTCGACCGATATAGCCGTTAAGCCGCAGTATCGCCCCGATAGAGCCTGTCGCGAGATAGCGGTATTGGCGAATATGCGCCGATAGGAAAATGTTTTTTACGACATATACCCGAGCTATGGAAGGCTATGGAAAACCATTGAAACTTTGAACAGCCATATCTCCGTAACGGCGCGGCAAATCTGCACCAAATTTGGGGGATCCCTTCAGCTCGAGGAACTCTCTTGAACACGAATCGAGTGTACGTATCGAGGTCCTCTTTCGAATGAGACCACCCCCGCGTCGATAGCCCCCGGGGTTCGGGAGTTACTGGTGGTTAAATTCGCTGTCCGGCGCCGACCGAACTAGCGATCCCAGGGGGCTACTGATGCGCGGAGGGTTGCGTTCGAGAGGGCTCCTCGAGCTGAAAGGATCCCCCAAATTTGGTGGAGATCCACAGGCGCATTCGCGAGATAGTGACACCAGCCAACACTTTTACTTCAGTAATGATGTCTCCAGTTCAGGCAGCAGCATTCAAGCGTTGTCTTACTCGACCGTAAGTGCCCTGCTAAGTGGACTTACATTATTATCCCCCTGATCCATTTCAAACCAAGGAACTACACAGTACTTCAAGGCTTAAAGTGCACGCGACGTGAATTTAAATTGTATTTATCTACAGAGGTATATTATGTCCCACTTCACGCTTCTCTAGTAAGTTTTGTCTGTGTTTGAAGACAGTAGCGCAAATCCGTGAATTAATTTTCCGAAGTGAAATAAACTTCAACGGAAATAAAGTTGAATGGAATTGAATTGAATTAAAGTTGATTAAACTTCAACTTTACTGTTCAGTGCACTGATGTTAGACTCATTTTGGATAATAAAGTTTATTGTTAAATTGTTAAATGCCCTGCCTCCATCATTACATACCTTTATAGGTCATTATAAGTGTCATTATCACATCATTATAAATGTTTGATCACCACATTTGAGTGATCATTGAAAAAATGTGTTTATGTATATATATATATTCTGTTTATGTATATACTTTATTCTATATAGGCCTATAGTACCAGTCAAATGTTTGGACACACGAATGGGAAAGAGTCCAAACTTTTGACTGGTGCTGTACTATAATATACACAAAGAATATCGGCCGATATATCGGTATTTTTTTACTCCGTAATATCGGTATCGGCCCCCAAAAAAACATATCGGTCGGGCTCTTGTTCTGAGAGTTTGTGGAAGAAATTACTGAAAGTGCTTCAGCTGCAGCATAGGAGGAGAGAGCCATTACAGCGATGACTCAGTGTGGAATTTAAATGACTCCCACTCAAGTGGCCTTCATACTAATGCAGATCATGGCGCAAATGTAATTCACATCAGCGTCTTCCAAATATTTAGCTAGCACTTTCTGTTGTCAGGATACCAGTAAATATTGAGCTATATGAGGGAGACTGATTATTTCAGAAGGGTGTATTTGATTGTTTGTTTGCACTAATAATGTGATCCTAATTTGTCAACACAGTACTATATATATAACGAAGTACAAATACTTAGTTACTGCACTTTTGCACAGATACTGCACAGATTTTTCTGGTATCAGTACTTTACTTCACTATTTATTTTTCTGAATACTTTTGACTTTCACTCCTTACAGTTTTACACAAATATCTGTACTTTTTACTTCTTACATTTTCAAACCTGGCTCGTTACTTTAGTTTTAATCTGCATTTGGTGGATCACCATTCGATAACAAATCTCTAATAAATCATGAATCGGTTAGTCTTTACTGGCAGCGCGATTCGGCTCGCGTGCGCGCCGCGTCTCCGCCAAAAGGTTTCTATCACAGTAATCAATGACAGTGACTTGAGAATGTAGTGGATCAGAGAGGCAAAACTACTGACCTGTTCAGTACTTCAAGTGCAGGTCAGTTTCATCTGTAAAAATGTTATTGTAGTTTTGTCTTTGTTTACTTAGTTAAGCATTAAACTGCTAGCAACTCTTAGCAGTAGCAGCCAGAGGATTAATAATACTGTAAACTAAATTAAACAATTACTATCTCCCTCAAAGAATGTATGCATGCCATCTATCACCTACGTAATGTTACAGTAGTAATTTAGCAAACAAATGTTATAAAATAATTTTGTAATGCATTTAGAGGGAGCTAGGGCAGATAACAATACAACCCTTACGAAAATTAAAACCAAAAACCATGGTTATCGTTAACCACATAACAACAAATTAACCATGGTTTTGCTACACTACCCATAGCTATCCGTGAAATTTGAGTAAACTCTGGTTGTAAATTAAAACGATTGTAATCAATTCAGCCAAAAACATGTTACTATACTTTTTTTACTGTAATAAACCATGTTGATTAATTTATGCCATTTGAACAGATAGTTTTGTTAATCTAGAATTTACGATAAACAACACACAGGTTATAATGGGATACTTTAAATTGAACTTAAGTTATGTATTGCAAACAGAATACCAGAGGTGGTTGTTTTGCACAAGGTGGAGACAGTTCTGTTTCAGAACCGTAGATGGCTGATGGAAAGTGCAGGTACAAGAAAATAGTGAAAAAAAGAGGCCCAGCAGATGAGATATCATGGAAATGAAGAGAATGAAAGGAAAATGGAATTGAAGGTGCCGTTCAAGATTGACCTTTATTATTATGAGTATAAAAATAAAATAATATAGTAATTATTATGACTATGATTATTATTTGTTCGGCCCAACCTAAGGTTTTAACCTTTTTTTTTTATGTGATTGCCATACAACAAATAGGTTTTTCCGTGTTTCAAGGATTTGTTTGGTGTATGGTATGGCCGGATGAGTGTGATATGTTCCTTGACTGAATTTGTCCCCAGTCCTGCCCTGTTCTAGATGGTGGTTGTTCAGCCTTGATACATTCATTAGCTAACAAAATTTTAAATGTAAGTTATTTTGTATTAATGTGTCAATATGATGTGAGGTCCAGTTCCCAGCGTGAAACTTAAACAGGTAGTAATGGGTACTTTTTAATTAAGTACATGTCAGAGCCCATACTTCCTTAATTTGAGAAAAAAAAGTGTATATATATTGATGTTAGTTGATGTTAGTAAAGTTGATTCTCTATTAACGAGTGAAAGTGATTCAAACGTTACAAATTGTTCCCATTTTCTCAATGTGATAATGGTGCACTTGGGAAATTCTCTTTGTTTGTTTATATGTGTTGACTGTGTCTCGAGATAAATAATCCATTTGATGGCCTCTTTTGTCTGGGAAGTTTATTATCATGGGCCACTTTGTATTAATTAAACAGATTTGCATATTCTTCATCTGTAATGAAGCACTCAGTTATTTTGAGACATTCCTGCGGTTCAAGGAAAAGTGTGTTGTGAACTGGTATGTTAAATTTCTGCTTAGAAGTTGGGATTTGGCAAATAGCAAGTTTGGGAATCGAGAACAGGTTTTTATTCAGCCCCATTAAAAAATACAGAAAAAACAATGACGTTCAGTTCTGATGTGAACAGTACACTGTACTGAATGAAAGTACGAAACATACAACGATGACTGTTATGAGCTGAATCTTTTTAATGAATCAAACATACATCCTCAATTTGGAACCACATTCAAACATACTACTCTTACTATTTCTGTCATAGAAATGTAAAAGTAGTAAGAGTCACGTGCTAGTATGCAGCAACAGAGCGCCCAGTATAGTCCAACTCCCAATTAAATGCCTCTTGTGAGCTGGATCTTTTTAGTGAATCAAAAACATACAGAGCAAATTATCCTCATGAATTGGTTCTCCTTAGTTCATTATGCAGCTTAAACAATGTAGTCCAACCAATTCCCAAAAGAATTACTCTTTTAGTCAACCAATCACAAACTACAGTTTAGGATTGTGATTATCAGATTGCTTTTTAAACAGTGAGAAGTCGTTTAAAAAGTCTGTGTATGCTCACCCCTTGTAAGAATTTGTTTTAAATATGTTTATTATAAAAAATATAAAAAATCTCCTCATTGTTTCTTTTTGATGACAACAACACAAGATTTGAAATTATAGTGACTGAGATCATTTTGGTTCTTATACCTGCAAATTTACTATCCACACAGACTTGGATCAGGTTATCTTATTCTGTGTAAGTGGAGCGCTGCTGCTGCATTGTTTGTCTTCTGCAGTAAGACATATGTGGGAGAACTGCAGCCGAAGAGCTCAGAGTTAAAATGCTGAAGTCTCCACATAACACTCTGACAGCTGCCGGAGATGAACAGGGCTTTCCTTAATGCTCTAAAAATATCTCTAGCCACCTCTCTTTATTTGTTTCTCCACAACACTGACCTGGCAAGAGCTAGCAGGGAGAAGAAGTAGGCCTATTGTTTAAATTAAAAAGGCATTAGTATTTATGATTGTTAGAGATACTCTAAGAAGAATAGATAGATAGATAGATAGATAGATCGTAGATAATAGATATCTAGATTATTATATAGATAGATAGATAGATAGATGCTTCATAATCAAAGCCATTCTGAATAAGTCTATGTAGTGAGTTTGAAATCATTCTGTAAATGAGGGGCAAGGATGATGCAAAAAACTGCAATTGTGATTTTGTGAGCTTCAGTTTCCGTAGCTACAACAATAATTCTTCCCAAGAGACGTTCTGTGCTTCCTCTTCCCTGTGACATCACTTCCTGTTCCACTGAACTTCCCTTGAGGCTCATTCATGCAATACAATGGCTAATAGCTTGATTGTTTGTGTGTGTTTATTATATAATATTTGTATATATTTGCTTTTCTGCTACTCTTTTGTTGCTGTTTTACCATCTTTTTCCCCGCTCTTTTTTCCCAGGTCATCTCTGACATGCCCACATTGTCTTAAGCAGAGCAACACGTTTGATCCTTTTCTGTGCATTTCCCTCCCTATTCCTCTTAGACAGACGAGGTGAGTACAGTTGTACCAAACTGAAGCCTTTTGAAGTCGTTGATTCATGCTAAAATGTGATTGTTTTTCTTGCTGTGGTTGTATTCTAACATTTTTGCCTCTCTGGACTCAAAAACAATGAAGCATTCAAACCAAAGGCAGCAGATAGATTGCCAGGCAAATCCTTTTTTTTGGAGGAAATGAACACCCTCACATTCACAAATGCACAACTATTGTCCCACACATGCTATAATGTATAATGTTTCTGTATATACATGTTTATATAAATCAGCTTTGCAATGATACATGGTAATACCGGTTATACTGGTTATGAGGGATGAAACTGGTATGAAATTGTATACTGGTTTGAAGGAAGTTTGAAACTTGTTTGACAAAAACAGTTCTTATATCAATATCCTAATGAATACAATAGGCTTAAATAATAAAGGGCACCTAAAGCGCATCTTATATGGCAATATTTACCTAAACATTCACCCAAATTGTCCAGGGTCTGTCAAGCTCCAAAAACACTGTAAATCATCTTAAAATAGTTAATAAGACTTATGCACTACAGTTCATATGATAACTTTGTGTGAGGAACAGACCAAAACTGAAGTCTTCTTCAATGAATATTAGCTTCAGTTTGAACATTCTGATATATTTTTCTCTTTTTGTGTTCCAAGAAATAAAGGGAGTCTCTTACAGGTTTCATGATGATACAATCTTCATTTTTGGTTGAACTATTCCTTTAGGACAGAACACATGACCAGTTAAAAGGAAAGTAAACTGTTTGAGGTGTGGCACTTTTTACCTTATTTCTTCCGGCAATTCATTCAGCGTTTACCCCAGTGCCACCCTTATTCACAGTAGTTTATGTCTGAGAAGGGTGTTTTCAAGCTTTAGGTCATATATCAGCAGGGTTGTAATACTGGAGGGAAACTAGATGACAGCATAAATAATGGTACAGTAGTAGATGATGTCACTTAGGAGAAGATGGCATCACTTTAGCAAGAGCTATAAAGAGTTCAAAAGTTTGGGGTCAGTATCATTTGTTTTTAAGAAATTACTACTTTTATTCAGCAAAATAGCTTTAATTAATCAAAAGTGACAGGAAAGACACTTATATTGTTACAAAAGATTTCTGTTTTCAAAAATTCGGTTCGGTCATAAAAAAAAAATTGTTTTCAACATTGATAACAATATGAAATGTTTATTGAGCAGCAAATCAGCATTTTAGAGTGATTTCTGAAGGATTTTGTGACACTGAAGACTGGAGTAATGACGCTGAAAATTCAGCTTTGCATCACAGCAACAAAACACATAAATTGAAATCAGTTAGAAAGCAGTATAAGAGATGTATTTAAAAAAATTTTTTACAGACTTTTGTACAAACCCAAACTTTTGAATGGTAGTGTATGATTGTATTGTATAATACACAGATACGTAACTTAGTGACCAATCAGATTCATTCTTTAGCCACACCCACCTGCTTAAGCCACACCCACTCACTTTTGTAGCCCTTTACAGAGATTTCAAGATGCCCTTTATTGCTATCAGTAACATTTTAAATGTAAAAGCTGCTTTTAGATCATAAAGGATGCGTTTTCTTCTCTCTCTGCAGACCAGTGTGTGTGACTTTGGTGTTTAGCAGTAAAGGGCAGCGGTATCTGAAAGTGTGGCTCCTGTGCCTCTCTTTGGCTCTTTGCATGTCTGCGGAGTAATGCCCCTCATTTGTGGACACTTTCACAGAAGATTGAACAGTGTGCATCTGAAATGATCAGAATTACTGATTCTTTTGTCTGAAGCTGCAGGTTTTTCTGTGAATCATGATGATTGAGCTGGTATGAAGAACAGAAGAATCATTATGATAAACTCCACAACATCATCTATGATAAAAAAGGTCAAAGGTCACATATATTTCTGTGTTATATCAGCACATGACAGGACAATGAATGTGAAATGTAGGATATGAATTCAAACTGAATCATGTTTATTGTAAATGGCATTAATAAATGATTCCATTGTTTAGCAAGCAATAACAAATATTTTGATAGATGACTTAATTTTTTTGGTGAAAAAAAAGTTATATTAATTTAGCTAAGTTCTTATATTTTGAAAAGCATTCTTTTTTCAGTCAAGGTAAGTTACTAACAGCTGTTCTCTCTCTCTGCTGGAGTTTGTGTTCACTCGAGTGGAATAGAGGTTTTTGTACGAGTCTTTCATTAGATTGTATCACTGTGGTACACATTCGGTGGAGGAACTAAACTGGTGCTCGGTAAGTCTGTCTTATTAATTCTCTTGTATAAAAATATTAAATTGATGAGTTTCATGAAGTCAATAAATCTCCACTGCTGGACCAAACACTTTGGGAGGAGCCTAATCATTCTGTGCTGTCAATCATCATTACAAGTCTAAGCAGCAGTCATTGTGCCGTGCCGTCCCAGCAACAATTCTTCCGGCAGATTTCTATAAATCATGTTTATGACAGGCATACATTTTTTGTGTTGAGCCCACAAGAAGATATTTAATGATACTATTAAACCACTGTATGAATATTTATATGTTGATGTCACAAGGGCTTTGTGCAATAAATAATTTAAGGGAAATAATATACAAAATGTGATTTAATAATAATTTGAGATCTTTATTTCAGACCGTAGTAAATCAGCAAGCAAAAGCAGTGCTACCACATGTTTCTTGGACATGCGTGCACGAGTGGGCTGTGTGCGGTGGTGGAAAGCGTACTGAAAAAATATACTCAAGTAAAAGTACCATTACATTCCAAAAAATGTAGTGTGAGTAGAGTAAAAGGACTTGTCCAAAAAAACTACTTGAGTAAAAGAGTAGCCTATTTAAAAGAACTCATGAGTATTGAGTACGAGCGGTGGAGTTTACCCCCCTAGAATAAAATACTCTAACAAACTGCCTCAGAGACGTTAGAAAACATTGGACATATACTTTTACTTAAAATGATCGTTGTGCTTGTTAATAATATTGAATATCTAGCATTGCAACATTGTACTTTTGGTTAAGTTGTAAAAGTAAGTAAACCAGCTTACATAACGTTTCACAGTTACAGTAATTGTGTATTTCATCAGCTTATTTAGGCACTCATATCCATAATGCTAAGGACATATCATCCAGGGTGTTCACCTTTCAGATAGCATTGATAAGGATGTCCCAGTTTTCCCGTGTTGTGGTTCCCATTAAACATTCTGTTGTGCGGTCTGGACATATTGCAGCATTTTTTGTCTTCAATTTGGTTGTGAGTATTTGCAGGTCGTTTCTGTATTTGGTTGTGAGTATTTGCAGCACATTTCTGTATTTGGTCGTGTTGCGAGTATTTGCAGAGTGTTTCTGTATTTGGTCGTGAGCATTTGCGTGCCATTTGTGTATTTGGTTTTTATTGGAGTATTGTGTTTGTGATATTTGCAGCATGATATCGTTTGGGTGGTTAGATTTGCAGCGCATTTCTGTATATGGTTGTATTTTGAGTATTTGCAGCACATGTTTTGTCAAACTGATGAAGATGTTTTCTCAATTTGCTGGTGATTTTTCATTTGCAGTGTTGAGCTCTCTTGGCCACAGTAGGCCCATAGCAAAACTAAACTTCATCAAACTTTGCACAGCTATTGAATGGAACTGAATCATGACTGAACAGAATCGAGCTGAATAGTCATTGTTGTCTTGCTACAGCTGCCTTACAGCGGAATTTGAATTAGTCCCTAATTTGATGAAGTTGGCATAATTAATTCTCTTACTTTCCAGTCAATTCTGCAAAGCCACTTCAAGACAATCATATAAAGCTCTAAAAAAAAATGTAGCAGACACTTCACTTGACCCGAAATCAATGCCGCAACTTTATATATTTTCTTGTTTTTTTGCAAAAGAAGCAGTTGATATATCTACAATAAAACCCCCTATTATTAAATATTAATTATTATTTATATTACATGCAGCAGCAGCAGCGATTTCTCAGTCGGCTCTGACCGTCTAGTTTGTTAGCCCCTCACCCACCTTATAATTCCCCAAAAAACGCAGCAAAGTTGAAATGTATTCTGCACATTCTTGGGGGGTGAAGGATTGAATCTGTTAAAGTTTTTTCTACTTGTATCACCAAACTACTCAAAGTTGATTTCCCTGCTTTCTGTCCTTTGTAAACAAATTTTGGGGGGGTTGAACTCGGAGCTCAATTTGAGCCTCGGGTCTGAGACTGTCGAGGACAGCAAGCCAAGCTCGTTTAACAGCTTGTTTAACTTAAGTCTGGATGGGCAGGCAAACTCATGAAATGAAGTTCTAAATGTAGATTCGGGAGGAGCCTAATCATTCAGTCAATCATCATAATTATGAGAATATAGACGTAAGCGCAGTCATTGCGCATGTCCCAGCGCAAACAGTTTATTTAGTTTCATCTCCAGTAGTACCGCAATGAACGAATCTCAAGCGTTGTCAACTTGGAGCTCAAGCGAGCCTTGGTGTTTCGAGCCTCTTCAAGGAAGCAAGCCAAGTCATTACCATGAACGTTAAGACTAAAATGGCGCAGGTGAACTTGTTTGAACAATAACCTGATGCTTTCTGCTTATGATTGTTTCATGCATTTGCCTGGTACAATTTCAGTCATTTATTGCTGCATGATCAAGCTGTGCTCAGCTTCGTTTTTGATGCAGAGCAGAGATTCATAGTTCCTTCAGTGATGGCAGGACGATCCAGGTCCTGATGCTTTAAAACATCCCCAATATACCTACCAAGGTGATCAACGGTGATATGAGGTGATTCTCAGGGGCCGCATTAATGACTGAACGGGGCACCCCATCACAATAATGAGATATATATATATATATATCAGTGGGTACGGAAAGTATTCAGACCCCTTAAATTTTTCACTCATTGTATATTGCAGCCATTGCTAAAATCATTTAAGTTAATTTTTGTTCCTCATTAATGTACACACAGCACCCATATTGACAGAAAAACACAGAAATTGTTGACATTTGTGCAGATTTATTAAAAAAAGAAAAACTAAAATATCACATAGTCCTAAGTATTCAAACCCTTTGCTCAGTATATAGTAGAAGACCTATTGATCTAATACAGGTCTTTTTGGGAAAGATGCAACAAGTTTTTTATACCTGGATTTGGGGATCCTCTGCCATGCCTCCTTGCAGATCCTCTCCAGTTCTTGTCAGGTTGGATGGTAACCGTTGGTGGACAGCCATTTTTAGGTCTCCCCAGAGATGCTCAATTGGGTTTAAGTAAGGGCTCTGGCTGGGCCATTCAAGAACAAAGAACAGTCACAGAGTTGTTGTGAATTCACTCCTTCGTTATTTTAGCTGTGTGTGCTTAGGGTCATTGTCTTGTTAGAAGGTAAACATTCGGCCCAGTCTGAGATCCTGAGCACTCTGGAGAAGGTTTTCGTTCAGGATATCCCTGTGCTTGGCCGCATTCTTCTTTCCTCGATTGCATACCAGTCGTCCATGTCCCTGCAGCTGAAAAACACTCCCACAGCATGATGCTGCCAGCACCATGCTTCACTGTTGGGACTGTATTGTACAGGTGATGAGAATTGCCTGGTTTTCTCCACACATACCGCTAAGAATTAAGGCCAAAAAGTTCTATCTTGGCATCATCCGACCAGAGAATCTTATTTCTCATCATCTTGGAGTCATTCAGGTGTTTTTTCATGTGTCTTGCACTGTGGAGAGGCTTCCGTCGGGCCACTCTGACATAAAGCCCCGACTGGTGGAGGGCTGCAGTGACGGTTGACTTTCTACAACTTCTCCCATCTCCCGACTGCATCTCTAAAGCTCAGCCACAGTGATCTTTGGGTTCATCTTTACCTCTCTCACCAAGGCTCTTATCCCCCGATAGCTCAGTTTGGCCGGAGGCCAGCTCTAGGAAGGGTTCTGGTCTCCCAAACGTCTTCCATTTAAAGATTACGAAGGCCACTGTGCTCTTAGGAACCTTAAGTGCAGCAGAAATTTTTTTTGTAACCTTGGGCAGATCTGTGGCTTGCCACAATTTTGTCTCTGAGCTCTTCAGGCAGTTCTTTTTGACCTCATGATTCTCATTTGCTCTGTGAGCTGTAAGGTCTTATATATACAGGTGTGTGGCTTTCCTAATTAAGTCCAATCAGTATAATCAAACACATTTGGACTCAAATTAAGGTGTAGAACCATTTCAAGGATGATCAGAAGAAATGGACAACCCCTGAGTTAAATATATGAGTGTCACAGAAAAGGGTCTGAATACTTAGGACCATGTGATATTTCAGTTTTTTCTTTTTAATAAATCTGCAAAAATTTCAAAAATTCTGTGTTTTTCTGTCAAAATGGGGTGCTGTGTGTACATTAATGAGGAAAAAAAAAAAAAAAAAAATAACTTAAATGTTTTAGCAATAGGGCTGCAATTTATACTGGTTACGGGCTGACGAGGGGGGGGGGGGGGGGGACCGTGAGACGTGCGGATCAGTGCAAAGCTTTTATTGTGTAGAAGACAGAGACGTGGTCATAAAACATGCATGGGTCAGATAATGGCAGAGAGGCATATGGCGGGCAAAACACAAGAATAGTACTAGGGCTAGCGCAGGTCGACGATCGGCAGACAGAAACAAAAGGGGCAAGACAAAAGGGGTGAATCCAGCGAACCAGGCGAAGATCAGAAACCGAGAAGGCTAAAGCTAGGCTAAGGATAAGGCTAAGGCTAAGGCAAATGACTAAGGATAAGGCTAAGGCTAAGACTAATGACTAAGGCAAATGACTAGGACTAATGACTAAGGCAAATGACTAGGACTAAGGCTAAGGCAAATGACTAGGGCTAAGTCTAAGGCAAATGACTAGGGCTAAGGCTAAGGCTAAGGCTAAGGTAAGGACAAGGCTAAGGCTAAGCTAGGTAAGGCAACAAACGAGGGCTCTCGAAGAGCGCTATCGATAAGGGGAGTGATAAAGGGAACAATATCGGCAGAGGGAAGGATAAGAGTGGGTTATATCGTGAAGGGGAGTGAGTGATATGAAACAGCTGGGGCAATAGTGTAACCAGGTGTGTGCAATTATTGCTGAGTGCGATCAGAATGCCATGATGGGAAATGTATAGTCCGGGGTGTTGCAACGTTTGGTGGTGCGAGAGGTCAATTGAAAGGGAACGTTCATGGGACCGGGATATTGTGACAATGACAAAGATTGTATGAAAATTTAAGGGGGTCTGAATACTTTCCGGACCCACTGTATATATATATATATATATTTTATATACAGTATATATATATATATATTATATATATAATATATATATGAATGTGCTTGAGCCCCCCTGCCCCTTTTCCCCTTGATACCCAAAGTGTAATTAAGTGTAATTCTTTTTTTTTTGTAATTAAACGCCCTTTTTTGAAGGCCTGCCCAATCGAACTATTAGTAAAATTAATGAATAATAATTTAGCCGTAAATAAAATTATACACATGATGACCTTTCACTCTGACGATCTCATCTGGAACGATCACTCACATTAGTAATTTAGCGCACTACACGTCAGCGGAGCGGTGTGCTTGTATACTTATATTATTAAATTATTTTTATTTTACAAGAACGACGTGAAGAGGGCATGCACAGCTGTTGTTTATATTGCAGTTTGTAGCCTGTGGAAGTAAGGTTAACTGCAGCAAGGGGCTATAATAATTTTCTTCAATATTTTCCTAATGACAATTTTATTATTGGTTTATAAAGGCTACTACGAACACATTTCTAATTTTTATCACAGAATAAGGCAGGAAACATATTTTATAGTTTCTATACTAAATGATATGTCAATCAGTACTGTCTGCATTATTCATATAGTTTAGGCTATTACCTGGAGATAACTTGAAAAACACAAATAAACCATATATTTTTGCAATTGTTTGTGTTTATTGTTTTAACGCTTAATCAGTAAAAAGGTTTTCTGCTTTTTATTCAGCTCAGCTACAGAGATGACAGGATGAGCTTTTGTCCATATTAGGAATTTCCTGCACGTCATAAGTTATTATATATTACTTCTACTGGGCCGTTTTGGACATTCTACCAGCCTTCTAGTGAATGGTCAATGTCTGTTTGAAGATTGGGTCTTATGATGTGTGGCGATGTAAGAATCCAGACAGGGAAGAATATACATGGAGTAACAAGGACTCATCTCTTCATTCTCGTATTGACTATTGGTTAGTGTCTAATGATTTATCTAATAATGTGACCTCTGTATTGATAGAACCTTGCATAATGACGGATCATAAAGGAATATTTATAAAAATAAATATGGTACAAGAAAAATCAGTCAAAAAACATAGCAGCTATTGGAAATTAAATAACAAATTGCTTGAAAAAGAATGTTTAAAGGAAAAAATTAAAGATATTATTGAAAAATATAGAACAATTGCAGATTTAGAAAAATCATATGGAAAGTATTGGGAATTAATGAAGTTTGATATTAGAACGGCATTTATTAATCAAGGAAAATTGGAAACAAAAAATAAAAATATTAAGGAAAAATCGATTATTGAGGATATTTTTAATTTGAGTAAAAAGAAAAAGGAATCTTTGACTGATTATGAGTTACAAAAATTTGATTTATTGCAAATTGAATTAGATAAGATCTATGAGGATAAAGCAAGAGGAGCTTTTATTAGAACTAGACTTAAATGGTTAGAAAAAGGGGGAAAAAATACAAAATATTTTTTTGGCCTCGAAAAAAGAAACTGTGATTTTGCCTCAATTTCGAAATTAGTGATTAACAACAAATTAGTAGATAATTCCTCAGTTATTTCGAATTACGTTGCTCAGTTTTTTAGTAATTTGTATTCTCCCATATCAGCTACTTCCAACATTGATACTTTTTTAAATAGCTTGGTGAGTGATACCGAAAAAATAGACCAGAGCTTTCAAAATATTTGTGATAAAGAAATAGACATTGAAGAACTGAGAGAATGCATTAACTTATTAAAGAATAACAAATCTCCAGGCAACGACGGGCTAACCGGAGAATTTTATAAGACTTTTTCTAAAGAACTTTCACCTCTCTTATTGTTAGTATTTGTAGAAGCTATACAAAATGGTGAATTGCCTGTTTCATTAAAACAAGGAATTATAACACTGATTCCCAAACCTAATAAAGACAAGTTATTCATTGAAAATTGGAGGCCTATTAGTTTATTAAATAATTACAGTAAATTGTTTGCAATGATTTTTGCTAGAAGACTGAAGCAAGGTTTAGACAAAATAATTGATATAGAACAGTCTGGGTTTATGCAAAGCCTTCATATCAGGAATAATATTATACTAGTTTTAGATATGATCGATTATAATCACTTTATTGAGGGTGATAGTTTTATTTTATTTATTGATTTCTATAAAGCATTTGATACGGTGATTCATAATTTTATTTTCAAAGTTATTAAATTGTTTGGTTTTGGAGATATGTTTTTGAAAGCAGTTCAAACATTGTATAGTGGGTGTAATAGTTCTGTCAAACTTGCTCATGGTACCTCACAAAGATTTGATATTCATCGTGGCATTAGGCAAGGATGCCCTCTCTCTCCTTTTTTATTTTTGTTAGTCACTCAGGTTCTAGCATCGCATATAAAAAGAAATCAATTTAATGGTATCACAGCTTTAGGTGTACAGTTTAAACTTAGCCAGTTTGCTGATGACACTACAGTGTTTTTGAAAAACAAATTTGAAGTACCAAAAATAATTAGATATATTGATAGATTGATTTAGATAAATCTGTATTATTTCCCCTCAAAGATTGCTCCTCTTCAGAAATAGAGAATATTCCAGTTAAACATAAATTAACATATTTAGGTGTAATACTTTGTAAAAACGAAAAATATAGGAGTCAGTTAAATTTTGAACCAATTATTGAGAAAACTAAAAAGAAATTTAATTTGTGGTTAATGAGGGACATCTCAATATTTGGGAGGGTATTATTGTCAAAGGCGGAAGGTATATCTAGATCTGTCTACACATCATTATCGTTAGATGTGCCTCCCAAGATTATTAAAGATCTAGATCAGGTTCTTTATAACTTTATTTGGAGAAAAAAAACGCATTATTTAAAAAAGGAGGTAATTTGTAATCCTAAAGAGCAAGGGGGACTGGAGGTCTTAGATTATAATACTCTCAATGACACTTTCAAAATTAAATGGTTGATAGAGTTTATGAAGAATAGAGAAAGTCCTTGGAATGTATTTCCAAATTATATATTTAATACTCTTGGAGCCATAGACTTTTTGTTGAAATTTAATTTTTCTGTTGACAAAATTCCTGTTAAATTGGCTGGTTTTCACAGACAAGACCTGTTAGCATGGAAATTGATGTATAAGCACAATTTTTCACCCCACAACTATTTCATATGGAATAACAAGGACATATTATTTAAAAACAAATCTTTATTCTATCATACTTGGTTCAATGAAGGTATTCTTTTAGTAAGACAGTTAGTTAATTCACATGGGTACTTGTTGTCGTATACTGAATTTCTTCAGAAATTCCAATTACCAGTTAAACCAAGATAATTTGCTATTGTTTTTGACGCAATTCCAAAGAGTGTGATGTTTTATAGTTAGGGGCGGAGACGGGTCTGCGTCGCTTAGCCGTTAGGCCAGCTCCTCGCTGCGGCCGTTGTGAAGGCTGCTGCTGCGGCCGAGCTGGAGTGGAGATGGAGGCCGCAGGAGGGCGCTCTCGTCGACGAGCAGACAGAGGGGCTGCAGCAAGCGGTGGGGTGGCTACAGCAGCCGAACGCCGGGGCAGGATGTGTTGAGATGTCTCCGTCTGCTTCTGTGCGGCGGAGAAT